>CM077221.1:36886379-37486379 GCA_039654775.1 Spinibarbus caldwelli
TTTTGGAGAAGTACAGAGAGGGATCCAGCCTCTTTCTGTCCCAGGTATGTTTTATTTCGAAAATACACAAATTCGGTTTGTTCCAAAGCCCAGTGAATAGTCTTACTGTCAACTGCCTTCTAAAGGTGTCGTGACATTTTCACGAAAAATCCTGTCATTTCAATAAGAAAATAAGATTAATAATTGGAAATTTGTGTGAGGGATTTTGTATTGCAGAATTGCCTCGCTGACCAACAGAAGGTAGCTTGGTTTGAAAGTGGCTTCTGTGTGAGCGGTGCTTCATACATTTCCACACTATTGACAATAGACAATGGACCTTTTTTGGCCCACTAATTTTTGCAGAAGTTTCAATAATGTGACAGAACCTTAAGGTAGCATACTAACGGAAATAGAAACCTCATAAGTGACCGATTTGGAACACTCTATGTAGGGAGCAACTCTGTGTGCCATATAAATAGCACATAAGAGACTCCAATTACAGTTGATTTCTGTAGAGTTTAATGTTTGCACGTTGCTAAGTTTTGCATGATGCAATATTCTAATAAGCTTGAAATTATACAAGTAAAATATTGAATTTTTAATTAGTTTGAATCATTTTTATCAGTATTTTAAATTTTTGAATGAATTTAGTATCCATTCATTCTATTCATTTGAAACATACAGTGCTGCCTAAGGTTTTGAATAAAACAAGGTGCCTTAGAAGTATGCATAAATATGCTGCCTATTTGCTTTATGTTGGGAGTGCAGTTATGGTGGCGTTAATGTTGCTTATATTGGCATCTTGCTAGGTTTGAGAATCAGTGTTATCATTGAAATGCTATTATAGTTTTTATTAATATTTTTTATTTCCTATTTTGAATTTTAATTTTAAAGTTTTAGTAGTTTTGATGTGTTTTGTAATTTTATTAGTTTTATATATGTCTATATAGTTTTTTTATTTCAGTTTTAGTTATTTTAGTGCATCAAGTTAAACTAAATGAAATGCTTTCTAAAATAAGTTCAACATTTATATAAATATACTTTTTTAAATATTTTATTTAGTTTCAGTTAATGTATATTTATTTCAAGTAACAAAAATATGTTTTTTTCTTATATGGTTTTAATTTTAATTAACTAGAATACCCCTGTTTGGAACACAGCCATAATGTTGTTTAAGTCCTGAAACTATTGCCATTTGCCTCACCTCATGCATTTTTCTAGGCAGTTGGGATTATGGAGTGTGTGTTGAGGAAGTATGAGACCTATGAAAACTTTGAAGAAGTCACAGGGGGCAGCTTGCTACCGAAGAGTCAAGTGTGGGCAGCCACACGCAAGTACCTGCAGAAGGAGGGCTGTGTCGGTGAGGTGTGTGGATATCTGAGTTGAAGTGTCTGTGCATTAGTGTTTTGCCAAATAACAAAGGAATAGTAATTTCAGATTCTGTCACCAGGTGGTTGTAAGTCTCTCTGATGAGCTTTTGTCCCAGGCAGTAATGATGGTGGAGAGATGTCGACCAACACTAACTATTAATTTGTCAGGAGCACGGCAACACTGGCTTGAGGGCATGCTTAGACATGAGATTGGTATGAATTTTAACACACTTTAAATTATATATCAAACACTAATACTAAACAGATTTATAAATGTTTTGTCCTAACCAGTCTGACTGTGACAAGTGACATTTTTTTCAGTCATTTCATTGGTATTGCTATTGTGTAGTTCTAGGTAACTCCGTATATAGTAAAATCTAATTGGTACAAATCCTGCTTGACATAAGAGAGTGCTGCTGTGAAGAGTTTTTTTTTTTTTAATTTTTTTTGTAGTCCAGCTTAGACGTTAGCATCACCCTGGTTTCCTTGACAAAAACCCAATAGAATTTTTTACAGATTTGTGACCAAAAAACATTTTATAATTCTTACACGTTAAAAGCTAAATGTAGGCTATGTAAACAAACTACATCATGGTTGTAAGACTTCAACATCACCACCATTGAGCTTCTGACAGGTCTTTATTTAAAAAACATTTTCCATCAAAGTATGAGTTAGCAAGAGTGTGATTATAAAAATAGATGGGTAGATTACTTACAAATTGTAATCCGTTACTGATTCCAAAAATTGTAGATAGTAATGTAATCCATTACATTACACATTTTAGGTAATATAATCAGATTACTTTTGATCTCGTTTATCTTATTGATTTAAATAGGATAATCTTGTACCATATTGATAATAATACAAAGAGTAAGAAAATACTCTTTTCACTGTTATTAACAACATGAAGTGCATTAACCATTAAGGTTTCTCAAACTGGGTTTGTGAAGGAACTAATAATTAATTAAATAAATAAAAAAAATGTCAAATTAAAATAAATCATTTAAAAATCAATCAAAATAAAGCTCTTACTAAAAAAAAATTATATTTTATTTGTTTATCTGCATGTCATGTGACCATAACCAAGGTCAGATAACCGTGAACATGCAAATGTGATATTTAATTATTGAAATATTTATTTTAAAATCTCAGGGGTACTTCAAGTAAATATATTAGGTGAAGGAGAATCAGATGACAAAATGTGTGCATTTTTAATGTGTTTTAAAGACGAAAGCCTTCCAAAGACATAGAAACACACGGTTAAATAACCTACTGAGTGATAATTCAAATAAAAATGAGTGTGTTCATCTGTAGTTGATGTAATGATGATCTAATTGCAAGTACTTAATTTTTGGAATCTGATTACGTAATCCAGATTAGGTGTAATCAATTACTACCCTGTACTGATTATAAACACAAGGTTGTGAAAGCAGACTAGTGAGTAGTTAGCAACCACCTTTTTCAAGAAAAGTAAAAGCTTAAAAAGGGTGTATTACTGATGCATTTTATGTTGTAGAATGAAACGTGAAAATATCTTGAGTTTGTGTTAACCACAGACCTATCATTTAATCAAAAAAGCTATGTTCTGTGTTCTGGCCTGCAAAAATATGTCATTCCTGCAGTACTCTGTTGTATATTAAATATCAGTTATGTTCTGATTGGCTGTCATTATGTCACATTGTGTAGCATTTTTGCATTTGGTCTTAGCGGGCAAAGCACTTGTTTTTCCTGGGTCACAGCTGGTTAGGACATTGATCTTGCTATACGAAAAATATTGTATTGATATTCTTCTGGTTGAATCTAGTTGATAACTGACCATTCTTAGTGTTCATATAGTCTTTTGTCTTCAAAACCTGCCCTTCTAGCAATTTTATGACTTTCACTCCCAGGCACACATTACTTACGGGGTGTGAATAACAGCATGCAGCCATGGGCCACTTCTGTTGGGAGAAAGCAGTTTGGACTGAAACCAGCTAATCCTACTGAAGAGGGGCTTGCTAGTCTTCACAGTGTGTTGCTACGGAAACAGCCCTTCCTGTGGCGAGCTGCTCTGCTATACTATACTGTATACCATGCCACAAACATGAGCTTCAGCCAACTGTTCAGCCATATTGCTCACTTTGTCCAAGATCCTGCTGTACGCTGGGAATACTGCCTCCGCGCCAAACGAGGACAGACAGATACCTCGAAACCAGGTGAACTAATCGCTAAGAATAGAACTGAGAAACATGTGATGTGTCATTTTATGATGTTGACTTGAGAAAGCCAGCATTCTCTGATCTATCTATCTCTCTATCACTATAAAAGCCTAGCACCTGATTGAGACGCACCCAGGGCCGGCACAAGCCTTTATGGGGCCCTAAGCAGAATTTTATTTGGGGGTGCCGCCAATATGACTGGTTATTGTCAAAGCTTGATTATTCGCACACTATAAATCTAACACATTATCAGTTTTGTTTGTTGTAGCTGTGTTGCTTACATCATACCATTGTCTGCCTGGCATGTTTTTACCCTTCTGTGATTTTTAATTGTAACAGTTGCAAACTTACAAGAGTGGTCAAGTGTTAATTTGCACTTTAACATTCAAAGTCTTAAAGTATTAAGTGGCATACTTAATGTGGTGTGCTGAAAAGTAGCTAAATAAACCAGCAGACAATGTATTTACAGAACAGAATGTTATTTTAACAACATAAATATTGATCGAAGTTGTACTTGTACTTTTACTGATCTGATCAGGGGTGCGTTTCCCAAAAGCAACTATGGTCGCAAGTTCTGTCATTACCAATAGAGTTCAATGGAAATAACGACCATAGTTAGCTAACGATGGTTTTGAGAAACGCACCCCTGATTTGTGACACAAAACCCCCATGTTGAATTTGTCCACCCCCAAAACACGATCGATTTTTAACCCTTTGACTGGCGCTGAGCCAAAGACGACCTCAGTGCTTTTCATATTTCATAACTGTTCAGTGTTTTCAACCGAATAAAGTTTATTTTAGGTTTCAGACATTTAAATACACTTCAGTTAAATAAAAAATACATTTAGTTTGTTAAATAGGCTACACACTGATTTCTATGGAAAGCGGCAATAAGAATCCTTTCAATTAATGGACGACGTGTTTCCTATCAAATACACATTGTGTAGGTTATTATAAAGTTTACTCTGTTTTTCTCCCAGCTAACTGGCCACTTACTTTCATGTATTTCAGGAGAAATAGTTAAATTTGCGTGATGTTAATCCGACAGATCCACACAGCAGCGTCCAGCGCATATTATCAACATGATCACGTCGCTATGGAATAATAAAATGATATGTATAGATTATTTAATATTGCGCTTTCGTATAATTACCACTGTCCATTGACATAATATATCACGAATTAAAATAAAATAAACTGTCATTTTATGTAGGCTACTCTTGGGGGCCCTCTGGTGGCCACGGGGGCCCTAAGCAGCCGCTTAGTTCGCTTATGCCTTGGGCCGGCTCTGGACGCACCCATATCTGAAACATGTTAAAACATGCTAGCATACTAACAACATGCTTAAACATGCTGACAGTGTTTAAAAATGCTAACAACTTATTAACAACATGTCTAAACATACTGCTTACATGGTAAAGCATGCTAACAATGTGCTGAAATATGTTAACAGTATCTATCTATCTATCTATCTATCTATCGCTAACAGAGCCTAGCAGTTGACTGAGACACACTCATATCTGAAACATGTTAGCAACATGTTAAACATGCTAGCATACAAACAACATGCCAAAACATACTGCCTACATGTTAAAACATGTTAGCAGTGTCTATCTATCTATCTATCTATCTATCTATAGATCTATCTATCTATCACTAACAGAGCCTAGCACTTGATTGAGACGCACCAATATTTGAAACATGTTAACATGTTAAACATGTTAGCATACTAACAATGTGCTAAGACATGTTAGAATGTTAACAACATACTTACACATGCTAACAGTGTTTAAAAATTCTAGCAGCATGTTAAAAGCATGCTTAACATACAGCATACATGGTAAAACAGGCTAGCAATGTGCTAAAACATGTTAGCAACATGTAACCAAAATGCTAAAACATGTTAGCAGTATCTATCTATCTATCTGTAGAGCCTAGTACTTGATTGAGACACACCCATATCTGAAACATGTTAGCAACATGTTAAACATGCTAGCATACAAACAACATGCCAAAACATACTGCCTACATGTTAAAACATGCTAAAAATGTGCTAAAACATGTTAGCAGTGTCTATCTATCTATCTATCTATCTATCACTAACAGAGCCTAGCACTTGATTGAGACGCACCAATATTTGAAACATGTTAACAACATGTTAAACATGTTAGCATACTAACAATGTGCTAAGACATGTTAGAATGTTAACAACATACTTACACATGCTAACAGTGTTTAAAAATTCTAGCAGCATGTTAAAAGCATGCTTAACATACAGCATACATGGTAAAACAGGCTAGCAATGTGCTAAAACATGTTAGCAACATGTAACCAAAATGCTAAAACATGTTAGCAGTATCTATCTATCTATCTGTAGAGCCTAGTACTTGATTGAGACACACCCATATCTGAAACATGTTAGCAACATGTTAAACATGCTAGCATACAAACAACATGCCAAAACATACTGCCTACATGTTAAAACATGCTAAAAATGTGCTAAAACATGTTAGCAGTGTCTATCTATCTATCTATCTATCTATCACTAACAGAGCCTAGCACTTGATTGAGACGCACCAATATTTGAAACATGTTAACAACATGTTAAACATGTTAGCATACTAACAATGTGCTAAGACATGTTAGAATGTTAACAACATACTTACACATGCTAACAGTGTTTAAAAATTCTAGCAGCATGTTAAAAGCATGCTTAACATACAGCATACATGGTAAAACAGGCTAGCAATGTGCTAAAACATGTTAGCAACATGTAACCAAAATGCTAAAACATGTTAGCAGTATCTATCTATCTATCTATAGAGCCTAGTACTTGATTGAGACACACCCATATATGAAACATGTAAGCAACGTTTAAACATGCTAGCATACTAACAACGTGCTAAGACATGTTAGAATGTTAACAACATGCTAACAGTGTTTAAAAATGCTAGCAACATGTTAACAGCATGCCTAAACATACTGCCTACATGGTAGAACATGTACGTCTGCAAGATGTCTGTTAAAGAGCGCTTCATCTGGAAAGCATCTGTTGTGTAAACTGTGTAATGCTTTCTGTCAAGCTTAAAACATTCAAGATATTAAATATACTTTGAACTTTTTGGCCAGGATTTCTCAAGTCAACATCATTGTTTGTCTTGTCAAACTTTACTATCTAGGCTAGTTTTATACTGCCTCTCTGTATTTGTAGTTATATGATTTTTGCATGTGTGTGTATACAGGTTGCTTCAGTAAAGATCAAGTCTACCTTGATGGAATTTTAAGGATTTTACGCCACAGAAGGAACATTGATTTTAAGATATTAACCGCCCTTGGCAAGGCAGGTCCTATTCACGCTAATGTTTTTAAAGTAATACTAATTTTTTTTTTTCTGAGAATCGATTCATTTAATAATGTATATACCAATTTACGTAATTCCTGTTTTTAGGTTTCCTACGAAGATGTGGACAGACTTCGGCATTTGGCTGTTCTAAATGGAACTAGGATTCCTCACTTCATGCAGGATGAAGAACGTTATCTTCAACACCTCGACCACATTGTCTCAGTGAATGAACTGAGCGATGCAGAGCTTCAAGAGCTCATTCCATGAAGAGTTGCAAAAAAAAGTATCAAAACCATTTGTTTGTTTTTTTCAATTTTCCCAGGCCAAAAAACAGTGTCTGCAAAACTGGGATTTTACAAACATCTGATTGATATTTTGGATGGTTTTTCATGAGAACGTGATCCATGATGATCATCCATAAAAAGTATTACAAACAGCATGGTTGTGTCCAATGACTGATGTGGTAATTTGCTACATTAAGTGCCATGTTACTCAGTAAGTCTGTTTACAAATACAATGATTGTCTGTTTTAAAACCATGTGACTCTCAGGCATGAAAGATATGTTTGGATTTTTGCAAACCCAAGGTATGTTCGGAATGGCATACTACCATACTCAAACTATTTTTTTAAATATACTGTGCACAGTATGCAAATTTTCTGAATACATGAATGATGTAGTATATTATGCCAAAGCGTGCAGTACTGTAATGCAGTGGGCTTGACTTGATCTTGTGTTTCCAGTATTATGACTGATCCAAAAGCGGTATCAGCCGTCATTTCTTTCTTGATTGATTAGCTGATCAGATTGAACAAAATAAGATATAAATGCAAAATAGTTGTAATTTTTTCAGAGTTGACAATTGGATATTGTATTGATTTTAACATGCATTTTAGACAGCAGAAAATGGCTTTGCATACTGTTTTTAATAAACTACATTGTATGCAGTACAGTAGTATTCCATTCCGAACACCACCATACTCATGAAAAGTTGAAAGATGGTCATGTAGCATTTTAACTGCACTCATAATGTAATGGGCACATCCCATCATGCTAATTAATGATATCACACACAAGGCAGAACTATGTGAGCACTAAATTAAATGAATTACCCTGACAGTATTTATATGAGAATTCACACGAACCTATGAGCACTTCATATAGTGTTCTTCTACTAGTCTTTCAGTATTTCTCTATTATTATTTATTATTTGTTTACCTCTTGTATTCACGTTAAACATTGACCCCCGGTTTCATAGACAAGGCTTAAGCCTAGTCCCAGACTCTGAGCTGTTTTAACTGAAAGAAACTTGCACTGACTGAGCTTAAAATATATCAGTGCCTTTGTTGTGTCTTGAGATGCACAACAGTAATGTTTTTTCTAAGGCATGTTAATAAAAATTACTTAAATTTCCTAATTGAACAATGGCCTAATCCTGGTTTAGTTTAAGCCCTGTCTGTGAAACCGGGCCTGAATGTCTGTGGTATTAGCTTTACACACAAGTAGCAAATGCATTTTTTCTTTAACTTAGCAAGCAATGCAAAAAGACACCAAGGCTGACTCAGTTTAACAAAACGTTCATTGAGAATCTCTTAAGAAAAATTATATTAATGAAAAAATTGCCCTACTTTGGCACTATTTTTTCCTCATCAGGGTTTATGAAATGCTAGTACTCTGTCTAGAGATAATCAGTGTTCTTCTGAGAGCACCCTTGGTGGTCTTTATTACCCGTGCTAATGTGATGTGACACCTTTGTAGGAGAGTTGCCACTGCAACCTCTGCTTTTTGTACCTGTTTAAAGCAGTCCAGCTGGCCAGCTTCCTCACTGTGCATATTAAGATTGTGACGGACTCAGGAAGAAAAAAATGGGAGGTCATGTGGATGTGCCTTATATGGGTTCCAAACTCATGCGTCATGTCATAGCTACATGTTATATGCTTGAAATTACATATCCATTTGTTTTTATTATCATTGTCAGTACTGCACGAAAATTGCACACTTCACGATAAGTTGCTGTTATCTTATTAAAACTGTACACTGAAGACCCTAAAATCATTGTCGGAGTGCTAAATTTCAAAGAATATAAAGTGCAGTGAAGCACAACATGTCATAATTAAAGAAACAGTTCCCTTAAAAATGAGTATTTGCTAAAGATTATGTCTTCGTTTCTTCATCAGAACAAATATAGAGAAATTTAGCATTACATCACTTGCTCACCAGTGAATCCTCTTGCAGTGAATGGGTGCCGTCAGAATGAGAGTCCAAACAGCTGATAAAAACATCACAATAATCCACAAGTAATCCACACCACTCCAGTCTTATCAATTAACATCCTATGAAGTAGAAAGCTTTTTGTTTGTAAGAGATCCATCAAAACGTTTTTTAACTTCAAACCATTGCCTCTAGCTAAAATATGAGTCCTCTATCCATAATAATACTTTTTTACAATGAAGGAGTCATCTCTTCTGAATCAGGCGAGAAATATGCGCAGATCAAGGACTGTTCACAAGCGAAAAGTTTAAAACAAGTTTCAACATGACAAAGATGGATTTGTTTATTACAAACACACAGCTTTTCACTTCACAAGACTTTGATGGACTGGAGTCATGTATTAATTGTGGATTATGTGATAATTTTATTTACTTTGATGATTTTATCAGCTGTTTGAACTCTCATTCTGACGGCACCCATTTACTGTAGGATCCACTGGTGAGCAAATGTAAAGCTAAGTTTCTCCATATATGTGAACTATTTGAACTATTCCTTTAAACTGTCACTGTATCATAATACATTTTATGTATGACTTATTAACAATATATTAATATTTCTATTCATCATATTGACAAATTCATAACTAAAAGTAATTCATAATACAAACATATTTGCCTTTCACATAATCATTCACAGGTGATTATCATTAATAACTCGCTGAAAATGGTGGGGAAAAAACATGAGACTGATTAAAAAGTTTCATTTAATATATCTTATTTTCAATAAATTGCAGTAAAGCCTCCATACCTGACAATACTATAGTTTATAATCTGAGCTCATATCAGCAGGGCAAGTCACTGAACAACACAATCTTCCAGTACATAATGCAACCAGGATTGGGAACCCCCATTAGTCATCAACAGCCTGAGAATCATGGGGAAAGAGCAGGCATTCTTTCCCAGTCATAATATCATAGCTTAATTCAGTGTTGTTCCAAAAATGAAATGGAGATGTCCAACTCAAAAGGGGGAAGATGGGGGAACAACACCAGTTTGGTACCTAGATAACGATGGCAAGCAGCACTAATACAAAGTGAATGTAGGAGAGGGACTACAGCCCGTTGTGTTCATTCTGTACAAGTCTTGTGTTGCTTAATAACTTCTTGCTCCAGTAAACTGAAGCTTCACACCTGAAAGGCAGCATGTCTCTGCACGACACGTTGAGGTAAAAAGGTTTTCCTAGAAGAAAGATTCAAAAAAGAATTAACGAAATTATTAAAAAGAGCATTTTAGATAAGTCAAAAATACAGCGTACTGTCTGCATGTGACATCCTGTACCTGCTTTTAGCCCATCATGTTGTGGTTGAGCTGCTTATTGCCAGTGCGCCTTCTGAGTTTGACAGAGGCTGTCCCTTCAGCACAGGATCTACAGAGGAATGTCAGATGCCATGTCATATGATTTCACTTAGAGAGCATGTACACTACCACTCAAAAAATTTGGAATAATTAAGATTTTTTGGTAACACTTTACTTAAAGCCTTTTTGTATAATTTTTTTTTTTTTTTTTAAATCTTAATTATTTCAAACTTTGGACTGGTAGTGAATATAATAATAAATAACTTGAGAAACTAATTAATCAAAGCAGATAAGGAAAGCTGGCTCACAAAAGTAGGGGTGTTCCATGGCCTCTTGGGCAGTCAGTCTCTGTTGATGATCGTAACGCAGGAGTTTATCCAGCAAATCCAGAGCTTCTGGGCTCACCAAGTGCTGATTCTCTGGCTGAACGAAGTTCTCCCAGCGCTTACGGGTCTGCCTGAAGATGTGCGCAGTTTCAAAATTAAAACACTCTAGCAATTTCAATATGAAATCATTTAAAATCAATATGCAGAATTCACTAAAACTTTGTACGCTCCTTAAAAACTGACTAATGTAAAAAAATCACGGTCAATAATTCACAGACTCACTGGCCAAGCAGATCTTTGAAACGTGTGTCCAACTCAATGTGATACTTGTTCAGGTAGCTGAATAGCTCTTCTGTTCCAAGAACCTTGGCAATTCTGACCAACTGCAGGAAAGCAGCTCTGCTGTTAGCATACTGAACAAGACTACACATCGTAATAATTTTCATAGAAGAATGACAAGTCATACCTGGTCATAGTTGTCTTGACCATGGAAAAATGGCTCTTTCTGGAAGATCATACTGGCTAACATACAGCCTAAGCTCCACATGTCCAAACTGTAGTCATACATCTGCAAATCATTTGGGAGACTTAACGGCAATGTCTAACGGTAACGTGGGAATAAGTTAACTCCATATAAGACTGGCTCCTAAAATCTGGTCTTGTCTGTTCAATAAAAGCACTATTGGGATGCTAATTGTTTCTCATGGGAACCTCGGTAAAAATAAATCTGCCTGGCACCTCAGTGATAAAACTCTTGCATTCATATGGTGATTTATCCATAGTGGAGGAGTAAGTTCTGTGATCTTGCAAACCTGGGAACACACTGCTCACACTGCTCAGTCACATGATTATCAGCTGTAAACAGCTGTCTGTTTTTACTTGGACAATGAATAATGTATATTTTATTGAATATTTATTAAAATAAAGATTTTTTAAATTTAATTTTATAACATCCTATTCATTATTTAAATATCCTATTTACAAACAGGAAACTTGACACTCTATAGTGTAAATGATTTTGTCTTGCAATTTCTTTCAAAAAAAAAAAAGAAAAAAAAGATTATGCTAACTCTTACATAAGATGAACATTTGTGTGTGTGTGTGTGTATTTGTACACACACATATACATATATACATATAAAATCATCTAATCTATGTATAAATGTACATAAATACTTTAAAAAAATCTACTGCATGTTGTAATAATGGTCTTTACGAGTTTCCAGCATTTCAGTAATAAAAGTTAATATTTAAAAAGCGTGTACATTACCAAAAAGGATTTTAAAAAATGACTTTTGTAACCTCAGAGTAACCTCAGTGTTTTCAAAAATTTGGCCAGGACTTTTTACGCGAGCGGTGGGAGAAAAACACAACAACATTCTGGATTTAAATGACAATAAAACCACTAGCTCTTGTAAATGCTAAAATTACTTTACGTCCCCATGAGAAACAATTCCTGTCTGAACAGGGCTAAACACATGGCACTGTAAAATATGTGATGTTTACAAGAGGGACATGTTTTAGAGCTATTCATGTAGAAAATCATATAAACAAAGTGTTTTCTTCCCTAAAACTGTATGAAGAGACAATGAATATAAGACACAACATACCTGATAGTCAACCAGCAGTTCTGGTCCCTTATATGATCTTGAGGCGACCCTTACATTGTATTCCTGTGCGGGATGGTAGAACTCAGCAAGACCCCAATCTATTAGCCGCAACTATACCAGGTTCAAATAAAAAGAAAAAAAACACATACATCAGGTCACCAACATTGATCTGTAGACTAGCAAGGAAAACATTCAAAAACAAATCCACAATGCTGTTATCTGACTTCACCTTTCTCATTTGGTGGTCTATCATGACATTATGAGGTTTGACATCCCGATGCATGATGCCCATGCTATGAGAGTAGTCCAGTGCCTGCAAAGAGACAAAGCAGATGCACATAACGCACTCTCCTGTTCAAAATAAATGGCATTGTAATCTTATTTCAGCTACATCACGGCGTTCTTACCTTTAGAAGTTCATACAAGTAGAACCGGATATCAAAGTCTGTTAGCCTCTGATAGAGATCCTACAAATCAGAACAACATTATGTGAGATATTAAATGTTTCACATTTTACTTTATCCCATTTTACTGATTTATTTATATATATATATATATATATATATATATATATATATATATATATATATATATATATATGTATGTGTGTGTGTGTGTGTGTGTGTGTGTATGTATGTATGTATGTAGTGGTACCTTGAAATCAGTGTTATTGATGTACTCAAACACAAGGGCTGGTGTTCTAGACTGTGAAATACCAAAAGAAAAAAAGATTTCAAAAAAGTGTAACAATATAACCAATACAAAGATGGAACGCACATGTACAGTAGACACTGCCTATTAGTTTAACTATTTTAACAAATTAACCCTAAATTAGGGATTGATTTAAATATGATACAATGTGTTAATTGGCGCTTTCCTGTAGCTCAAATACTAGAGCATGGCACTAGCAATGTCAAAATCATGGGTTCAGGTCCCAGGGAAAGCAAGAGCTGATAAAATATAACTTGAATGCAATGTAAGTCGCTTTGGATAAAAGCGTCTGCTAAATGTAAATGTAAATGAAGCTGAAAAGTACTACACTCTTAATGGTAGATAAAATCATTATGTTATTTGGAAAAATATTTAAAACATTTTGCTAATATCACAAAATCCGATTCTATACAAATATGCAGACACAATTTCTATACATAATACATAATATTTTTAATATGTTACAACTAATTTTGAAAAAACAGAATTCTGTAGGAAACAGTTGCGTATGCTACTAGAGCTAAATTTACCACAGGATCCTTCACTGTGTCTACAAGACGAATGATGTTGGTTCCTCCTCTTAAGTTCTCCAGAATTTTGATCTCACGCTTAATCTTCTTTTTTTTAACAGGCTGCAAAAATAAAGAAAAAATTAAAAGGTTAGCTCAGTCAAAAAAAATAAAAAAATAAAAACTTTGTTTGTTCTATCTTTCCATCTCGATCATCTTTGAAACACAATTCATTCAACTGTCCAAACACTGGAAGTCTATGTAATGTAAAAGTAAAAGTAATCCATGTGAACTGAGCGGTTTCATCAAGGTCTTCCACTTCATAAGACAAATAGATTTAATTTAAGCCTTTTTCCACATATAAACATTGATCAACGCACATTAAATAGGGTAAACTCAACTGTGCATCCTTGCCGCACAAGAACAGACATCATCTGCTCCTGCACTTCAAGCAAGCATGTTTCAGCCTCTGTTTACCATATTTAAAGTGCTCTATGCATTCATGACAGGCTTTTAGATGGACAATGATTTTAATTTTTCTTTCGAAAGTCTAGATGGGATTTGGAATGCCATGAATATGAGTAAATGATGACAAAATAATTTCTTTAAGAAAAAGGTTCTACCTGATGCTCAGACAATGAGAGACCAGGCATTCTTACCTTCAGGATTTTAACAACTACTCTGTCATTGTTGTTGATGTTGATGGCCTCAAACACTTCACTGTATTTGCCTCTTCCAAGCTTTCGTACAAGCTGGTAGTCATCCTGGTTGCTGAATGAGACACAGTAAGCAAGAAATAACTAAAATTGTGCAAAATGGTTTGTCAACATACTACTACCATTCTTTTTCCATTGGAACACCTCAACCACAGTGTTGAGGTTTTTTTTTTTTTTTTGTGCAACGAAATCATGCTAAAATAAGATCTGTACCTCCAGCTAGGCACATGTGCTTCATAGTCCCAGTATTCCTTGCTCTTCACAGTGTTGGCATCAGCATACACCCGTGCTTTGCTGCTCACCGGACCGGGCATGGCGGGCTTGGCCAGTCGATCCGCCTTCCCTCCACCTGCTACTACGAGTCTCTCCAAGCGATAGCGACAAGTCGACCGTCTCTGCTGTGAAATACTGCAGAAAGTATTGTGGTAGCGTAAAACACTGTAACAAGCCGCTTCAATGCGATCTCTCGCGAGCAATCGTGATTGACAGCTGCTCAGCAGCGGCGCGCATGACCTCGCGCTGACGCTCGCGCCACTAAAAGCCAAAGCAAAAAGCAAAGTGCGTCCGAAACGCTGCAGAAACCAGTTTATTTTCTTACGGACCGCCAGCTTATTAAAAAACTAAAAGTCAGGGTTTCATGATGCCCATCGAGGCAGCCTAATAAGATGCGTCCGTTTGTAAACAAATAAGGTAACAGCTTTAAAAGGATCGTAATATACGCATACGCGATTGCCTGTCGCAGCCCTAGTATTTTGCATGTAAATAAATTGATGGAAGGGGAGGGGAAAGAAAAATATTTAACTGAAGCACAGACCTGTCAATCCCGCTGAATGTTGCTACGCGGTAAAGCGGAACATAAACAACGTGAAGCAGCTAAAATCTCGAGTAGATCGATTGTCTCTGGAAGTGAACAGCGTTTGATCATCACTGTTTATTATAATATTCATTACAGCGGTTCAGCTGTCTCACTTTAATAGCGCTCCCTCCGGATAAACGCGCTAACTAAACTAGCGATAGCGATGGATGGGTTTAATTGGCCACTAGAACTTCGACCACACACACAGCTGCAGATTTCCGATTAATCTTCAAATGGACCGTCTCAATTCCTCCCATTGATCCACCAATTAGATTCAGTAGGTGATCGAGGGATCCGCTGACAGGTAGGCGGGTATCACCCCTCGGATTGAACTCCTGTCGATTTTTGCGATCGCATAGATGGAGTCAGCGGAAATACTAAATGTACTTCCGGTACCTTTTTCAAAATAAAAGCCCCCGAATCTGCAACTGAATGCGTTTAAAGCGTGAAATCCCAAACAGCAGTTTTTCTGCTTTAACAATTATATTTAATTTCTATAATTTGTTTGTAGTGATTGTAAGATGTATATGTACAACATTTATAACATTAACTGGTACTGCATGTTGTGCTACAGTCTGATGCCTTTTCAGGGTTTCTGCAAGATTTTTAAGTTCAAATTTAAGACTTTTTAAGACCTGCACAAATAAAATTAATACCATATGAGCGGGGTAGCGCAATGTCTATAGTACCATATTAAACTGTAAAATGACTGTAAAAAGCATAATTTACAATTCAGACACAAGTTTTCACAAAAAAACAAAAAGTTTTGTAACATGATAAACTTTACATTTCAGCCTGTACACCATTTTTAAGAAAATGGATAAGTCAAAAGTATTAATAATATTGATTTCAACAATTATCATCAATAAATTATTATATAAATTAAATAACATGAATTAGGGGTGTGCGAAATTGGCAAAAAAATTATATCTCTATATTTTCTGGGATTTTATTGATAACGATAATTAGACGATATTTTGCTGAGTGTGTTACTGTGCTGGTATCTTAAAGATTACCATGGACAGGTGACTCCTGAATTTTTTTGATATTCTTCATATTCTGTGTGGTCAGTTCACAGCAGTGATAGAAATGAGTCTTTTCCAGCAAGTTTTATGGGCATTTTTACCTTTAAGCCATTTCTTTAAAAGTGTGCATAATCTTTTAAGTCAAATTCTTGCATTTGGGCTGTTACCAAGCAAATGAAATCAGTATCAACAAAATGTATCTTTGCAATGCATCTGAAGTGGCATTTAGATGTATTTACACAATCTTTAATGCAGCTCAGAGGGACATACAATGCTAACCTGCACAGTTACAAATGCATAAATGATGTTTTGATATTTGAAACATAAAACGTTGAAAACTGATGTTTGAAATTATTTTAAATATATGAATATACTTTAAATGTGAAATTAAAACGGCCAATAGGTGGCAGTAAGTCAGCGTTAATAAGTGAGTCATTGCGACTGAACCGAATCATTACTCCACACTCCAGATCAGTAGGTGGCGGTAATGCACCTTTAAGTTGGTTTGCCAAAACCGCCAAAAAACATCAAAAGAAGAAGAAGAACCGAATCATTTGAACGTTTGATTCATTCAGGAATGAAACACCGTCATGTTGCTCAGAGACGCAAAACAGTGCTGTGGCTGTGTTTGGAATGATTTTTGTTGTAGAAATATAGCAAAAACAGCCAATATGGTGTCTAAAACGTAAAGTCTCTTAAAATTAACTTCTTGTTTTTTGAACTGTTGCATAAAATCAATATCACATTTGTAATCATGCTGATTTTTGGAGAAAAAAAATGGCACTCTTTGTGTGATATTAACTATATGAAATGATATAAATATAGGCTATACATTTTCTGCCCCCATATCTTAAATTATGTGATCAGTCTAAATGTATTTTAATAGACTGAATCGCACGCACTCTAGTTTAAGCTATGTTAACTGATTGATTCTCTGCCAGCAGGTGTCGCGTTTGGCTGAAATATAAGAGTTTTCTCGGTAACGGCAGAACACAAAGCAGCGCAGCACCGGACTTTGAACGTTCAGCGCTCATGTTTATTTAATCAAATCATAGCCTTTTGAAGTTTAATCGTCACGTTCAGCCATATCGCAATTATTGTCTTTCCGTCTCCAAATTTAAGACCTCTTGAAACCATAATTAAGACTTTCTTGTACAATTTAAGATTTTTTAAGGCCTTAAATTTGATACAACTAAATTTAAGACTTTTTAAGACCCCGCGGAAACCCTGCTTTTACAAAATATAAAGTTTAAATAATAATGGTGTAACAATAACAGGTGTTATTGACAGGAGTCAATTGCTTTAAAAGTAAATAAACGTAGGATAGCTGAATTAAAGTCCCCATTACCAATATTTCACTAGACTGTACAGTCTACACTTTTATAGTCAAATCAATCTTAAAGTTCTACATGGTCTGTAGTCATTTTACCATTTGGTTCACAAATAATACAACGGTTATCTGTTTACAAACATTTAATTTGTAAATGCCTTGTAGTTATGACATGCCACACCTTTGTGATAATGGGGGAAAAAAACAAAAAAACAAAAAAAAAAAAACAAACACATTATGGCGTATTTACAATTTGAGTTTCTTCACTGCCCTATCCAGAACACAGACATTTAAAGGGATGGTTTGAGTAACATACAGGAGGAGGTGCTAGATGGTGGGATAACCTCTGTTTTTGCTCAAATACAAAAAAGAAATAATTTGATTCAACCCGCTAACAGTCTCGACATCAAAAATATTGCTTCACAAGCAATGACACCATTCAGTCTCTGGCTTTAATGCACATGAGAGTACACAAATCTGTAACAGAACAAACAATACTGACACATAAGCCATTAATGTTAATAAGGCTTTCAGAGGCATCGAAAGGGAAAAAAGAAATGTTTGCAATGTTTACATTCAAGCTGTTAGGATCATACAATGTATCATTAAAATGGATTCAATTAATATGCTTAGACATTTAGACACGGCATTGTAGGAGGTTTTTTTTATTTATTTTTTTTTTTTTAAAAACACTCTACTACTACTTAATACTGTATTTTTAGATTCCTTTAAACATATTACAAGTATTTTTACTCTTGAATTTGTTTAAAATTATTTCTTTATTTTTATAATTACAAAAGCTGCTGTGCAATTTTGCGTCCAAATCTGCAAGTCTATCTGTGGTTTAGTATTTTAACCCAAATCAAAGGTTCTACTGTCAACTGATCCAGTTTGGAAAGGACAAAATAAAATACCAACTGAAGAAATACCAAGCAAAGAACGAATTTGTGGCAAAGAAACTGAACAAGTTGTCTGTGGCAAAAAAATAATCCACCGAAACAGAACCAACATATCCTCATAAGAGGAAACAATCACATGCACAGTCTACAGTATGATGATACACAAATATATACTAAATCCTAGCACTGTACTCATGTCAAAGCGATACAAAACATCCATGTACAGATAACTTTACAAATTCTACAGCATTGTTTAGCTAACGCAACACCATCTGTTTGCAATCTGCAAACAAAAATACTTCATTGTTGTTTTCTGTTGCCTGGCAGGTAAAAAGTAACTGTAAATCTTTGTACTACTGTAAATTCACTCTCGGAACTGCTTGCAAACTATTGCATCATTGTTAGAGATGAGTCAAAATGCACTAGAGAAAAAGAATGGCTAATTTTTTTTTTTTTTTTTTTGTGTAGTCCTTTGCCTACAAGTTAACATAGCAGTTTGCACTAATGACAGATTACAATAAACTGTATAAATTATTTACGCTAGTCATGCATACATATACCCTGTTACATCATGGGTTAGGTGATGGGAGTTATACATTACGAATACATACAATCACTACTGTATATTGTCCAGATGGCCATACAGTGTTCAAGTTCCATAGCTAACATGGAAGCATGAGATGGAGATACTGGAAGAAAGGCAGTTCATTTAAAAATTACAAGGCCAAATAATTAGAACGAAAAATAAACTAAACCAATGCAATGAAACATCTAGTTGTGGTCAATTGCATGAAGACCAAAAAGCAGATCCAAGTTGTTAACATCTTGCGTACCAATTTGTGTCATTCTAGAAAAGCTGTCGTTGATAGATGCATTACTGCATTCTCTTCTTGTTTTAGATATACAGAATTTTAGATACAAAGCAGAACTCAACCCAATTCTTTAGTTCCTTGTAAAACTGATCAGCTTTTTCTTTGTCGGAAACACCAGTCTTAAGCACATGGTGTATGTATAATGAGTTGCACATAAGACAAAAGTGTTCATTTTTACAAGCTTATTTTTGAGTAGCAACCATTTTTGTGTGCAGTTCTGTTCGTCAATGTGGTTGGTACAGAAATGAGGCAAGTTTCTCTCTGTGGAGTAGACGCAATGTTCCCAAAATCTACCCAGAGGTACATCAAGACTTTTACAAGCTGACACTTTATGTAGTTCCTTACCAGTCCAACAAGTACTGCAATGCTTGTGGGATATGTAAAACGTACTACTTCACTAAATATATGCAAGTAAATCGCAACGTTGCTATTGTGTGCAGAGTGTTTTTTCGCTTGGTAAGGAGCAACAGCAGACAGTAACTACTCTATGCATGAGGATGCTGGATAGCCCCCTCCTTCTGCAGTGTGCTGAACTGTATGTTCTTGAAGGGCCCCAAGCTCTCCAAAACACTCTCCACACCAGACACACTTGAACTGGGCTTCGCGGGAGTGGACGATGCCATGTTTGGCCAAGTGTTCACGCTGTTTGAATCCCTTGTCACAGGTGGGACACTTGAAGGGTTTCTCTCCTGTATGGACTCTTCGATGTCTCTGCAACTCGGATGAATATTTAAAGCGCCTCTCGCAGTCAGCGCATTTCATCGGCTTCTCCCGAGCAGGGTCGCAACGGTGCTGCACAAAATCAGACGAGGACTGGAAGCGGCGGCCGCAGAGCGAGCACTTCAGCGGCTTTTCGGTGCAATGGGAGTTCTGGTGCCTCTGTAACGTTGACGACTTTTTGTAGCCCTTCCCACACACGTCGCACTTGTACGGCTTCTCTGCAGCGTTCGATCCAGAGTTCGATTCTGTACACTTGTGCCTTAGAAGTTCCCCGGATTGTCTGAAGCCCTTTTGGCAAGCGGCACATTTGAACAGACTCTCGATACCGTGGACGTGCTGGTGGTACAGCAGGTGGGAAGGTTGCAGGAAACCTTTGTCACACTGATTGCACTTGAAAGGGCGATCTGCTGGGTTTTTGTGCGTACGACGGTGGCGAACAAGTGCATACTGCTGCTTGAAGCTCATCTGACACTCCTCACACTGGAAAGGCCGCTCTTCAGAGTGAGTGCGCTCATGCTGTCTCAGGTCCGAGGGCCGTTTGAAGCTTTTCCCGCACGCTGCGCAGCGGAAGGGACGCTCTCCAGCTGGCTGGCACTGGTGGTGCAGCAGTTCGGACGACTCCTTGAAATGAAGCTCGCACAGGTTGCACTTGAAAAGGTGCTCGCCAGAGTGAGCGTACATGTGCCGTACCAGGTGTTGCCTGTGCTTGAAGGTCTTCTCGCAAACGGCGCATTTATACGGGCGATCGGCACTGTGAGTGCGCTGGTGGTGCGCCAGATGAGAAGCTTGACTGAAGCTCTTCTCACAAGTGTCGCACTTGTAGGGTTTCTCACCAGTGTGCACTCTTTCATGACGCGAGAGCTCCGAAAGGTGGCGAAATGCCTTATTGCACACTGAGCACTTATATGGACGGTCAGAGCCCTGGAAAGCTGTAGTGGAAGAGGAACCCATGGCTGCCCCATCACTGGAAGTCTCAGCAGTAGAGGGTTGCTGAGGGTTAGAAGAGGAGGAGTCTGGGCGGTATGTTTTTTCACAAATAGAGCACTTCATTGGATTGTTTCCATTGGTGTGTTCATTATGATGTTGTGCCAAAGACGTGAGAAGGGAGAATCCCATTTTGCACACACCACACACAAACGGCTTCTGCTCAACCTGGACACACTGATGCTCTAGAAGATCCGTTGCTTGGTTGAAGATCTTCATGCACTGAGTGCACTGGAAAGAGCGGTCCTGGTTAACCATGCACTGGTGCTCATGGGGATTGGCCAAGTGCGAAATATCATGGCCACACGCACCACATTTATGGCCACCTTCACTTCCCACCTGCAGCTGAGGCTGCTGTGCTGGCAGCGGGTGCTGCTGTGCATGTTGGCCATGCTGAGACTGCTGTAAAGCAGGGTCTGCCTGTAGGACAATACCATATGTAGCACTGCCCAAAGCATTCTCTGCCCCTTGTAGAAGAGGGTGCCCAACAGGAGGGGCCACTGCATGTTGCTGTTGCCATGCTTCTGTCATTCTTCCACTGTACATGTATGAATTCAGCTTTCAAGGATCAGCACTTTGGGACCTGATTGCACAAAAATGTTCCAACAAGTGATAGTCAGTTCATTGGAAAGGTAATAAATGATACTAAAATAGTCTTGTGGAGAGGTTCAAGATTTTTGGGTAAGCTTGCTCATGGTGTGAGTGTTCAACAAGGTGAGTTTTTATGTTAAATACCAATCCAACAGGGGCGTCTGAAATTTTCCTCAAATGCATACCTGCAATAAGAAAAACTGTGGGTTATTACACAAAGCAAATCATTCACGCAAGAATTACTCAGGGCTCCCGCATCTTTGGAAAAAAAAAAATCATGCATTTTTCCAATTTCTGATTTTATAAATCATAATACAAGTAGTATTACATTGCAACAGTGGTTCTCAACCATTGGGCATCAGCTTAGCCTCAACTTCTAAGAGGGACACAAAGTCAATTCAACAAACTCTTTTACAAAAATAATAATGAAGTCTCATTTAAATTAATGTCACTGAAAATATACAAGGAAACAAACATCATATTTATTGTTTATTTATTTATTTTACATTTAAGAATAGCTCTTTAAGCTGAAATTTCACAAAACTAAAATAACTGTGCAGAAGAGAGGTCAAAAACATTTAGAACCACTGCACTGTTTAGAACCACTCACTTAGAAAAAAGCTAATTCTAGCTGATAAAATTATAAGCCAAGATCAACTAAAAAAAAAAAAAAAAAATTCCATGACTTTTCACAGTTTTATTAATAATTTCTCTGATATCTTGTGGGAACCCTGAGTTCTGTTAATAATGATTATGGAATAAACTCAGAAGGAAAGACACCCTTAGTGAAATATATAAGATACTACACCAATCACATGCATATTAATGTTATGGTCCAATCTGTAACTGAACCCAAATCAAAATTCCCATTACAACATGCTCACACACACTTGACAAAAACAACTTATATATGAAAGGCAATATTAATACATCACAAATAATCGTAACATGGAATACACACACTAAGAATCTAAAGTTACACAACGAATTGTAAAGCCGACTGCCTGCTAGCCGGGAAAAATAAATAAATAAATAAATAAATAAAAAATGGGAGAAATCTGGAATTTCATTTGACGCTCTTAATTCCTTGACTGGTGCAGAAAATAAGACATGTTTCGTATATTAGAGATCCATACGCAAAGCCATAGAGTAAGGCCTGGCATAAAACTGTTCCCTTGCTTTTTATTCGCAGTGTGCACGAAAACTTGTTAGCTTTTGACCGATGCACACACTTGCAGCCAGGGCTAGCCAGCGCTGCTAATGCTCCTCTCAATATCTGCCCGTCTGCAATCTCTACATTTTATATAAGTCACAAATCACACATGCAATAAAGACATTATCTGCAAAAATGCATAACGCGTCTGCAGAACTGCATGCAAATGATACGCAAAGCTCCATGCAAGTGTGTTTACCAGTACGCTAAACTAGCTATTGCGTTAAAAGAGGCAGCAGCCGCCACCTCACTGGCTTTAACCTACTTTGCGTCGCGTTTTTCCGTCGATACCTTGTTTCCCCGAAGATCCACGCTTGGGAATAAATATATACAGGACGTTTTTAAGGCAGGGAGAAAAAAAAAAAAAAAAATCGGGCGCTTCCCTGGCAGTGGGTGCAGAAGGCCCAAATAAACGTGACGCATCGGACCTCTACGACCAGCCCCTCGAACAAGGCGGACACCCCGATGATATGGGCGGAATCAAGGCGATGGAAAATCACTGATTTTCTTATATATAAGCGACTCGTTCAAATCGCTCGTTCTGTTTTACGATTACATGTCGTGTGGTTATGTTTAAAAATAATCGAATAATGAAATTAGTCTGCCCTCAGAATGGCGTTTATGGAATAGCATGTGCATTTAGATATTCTGAAATACATATTTTTGTCTACAGTTTTGTTCATGTATACTCTGTGTACAAATCGTAAAGGAATTAGTGGATTCTTATATCAGGAATCATTCCAAATGATATTAGAAAACCCGTCATGTATGTATGTATTTTAAAATGTCATTTATTATTGTTAAAACCGACGTTTTATTCTCAGTGTATTATTAGGACATTGATCAGTGAATCCCATATAGTTTGTGGTGTTAGATTTGAAATACAAATCAGTCCATACAGTTTACAAAACACATTAGTCTAATATAATCAAGAATGTAACCAAATATTCAAGGTTTAAGGGTATTTAGAGGGATATATTATAAAAATAATAATATTTAAAAGGGACTCTTTTATATTAAAGGTGGTTACGCCCTAAATATAATGAGTCCTTTTAAATTCACAAGTCAGTCCACTTCCCCTGGGCTACATCTACTTGGATGAAGAGAGCTTGAAATCTTCACGAGTTTTGGTCAGGATTATGTCAGAAACAGAATTTGTCAACAGTGGTATCATACATACCACATCAAAAAGTGTGTCAAATCACTCCAAACTTCAAATGTAGGCTAGTTCAGCTAATGTACACGCTAGAATAAACCATAAGACTGGCTCTTTTAACTGCAGGGCGGGTCACCACTCAGGGCGTTGTGATACCACTTTCAAAAATAATTTTAGCATTTTTGTAAGGTGGAACTAGCCTACAAACTATATTTTGCATTACAATTTCTTCTATTCGTGACTCATCTCCTCGTAATGTATTTTTGCTAGGGCTCCTTTATTTGTTGACTACCAAATCCACATCTGATATAAAAATGGAAGACTGTGTTTTTATGTGAATTTTTTTTTTGACAACCATAAGGCACAACATAACCTCAAACATTTTATTAATTTTCCACATAACTTGGAAACAATCTCATAAATCATTGCGTAAGAAAGGGCATGCTTAGGCATGCAATGATCTCACAACATGATATCACTGGATGAGTAGTATAAAATATACAATAGCAGTTTATCATTCATTAATTTAGATAATGTCAGTCAGGTCCCACTGAGAAACATAAGCTGGTATTTTTACACTGCTTTCAGTCCCAATTGTTATCTAAGTTGCTGGACAGAGAGACAGGCAGAAAATCACACAGAGTAACAGCAGAAGAGAACAGGCTAACAAACATGCTGTAAAAATCTCCACAGGCTTAGGCTCAGTTCTTAAGCCAACTTGATTTGTTCAAAGGTGGGGTGGGAGAGAGACAAACCATTTCACGTGACCTCTGTATGAGCGGTCATCAGTACATAACCTGCTCGCTGGGATGGTTTCTCAATTATAAAAGGCACTCAGCATATCAATGATATCTTGCAAACTTGTTCAAATATGTTAACTGTTCAGTAATATAGAATAATATATATTGAAAGCAGTGGTCATAAGGTAACAGTCTCAAACTTTATCGAGGATGAGCCGGAATACTCAGCCACTGCTGCACCTCTGTTGTACTTTTATGTCCCATAGCAGATGTGACATCATGTGGTGTACAAGAAAACACAGAAGGTTCTTTAGTAGTGAGTTTGGCATAGCAGTGTTTCAATGGCGAATGTGTTTTCGGTGAGTCAAAACGAACTACACGACTGGATTGTGCTGAAATTCGGTGAGGCGTGATTGTGGAAGTGTGGAAAGAATTCTGCAGGCTTATCTGATTCAAATGGGATGAGTTTAATGGGAATGCACTATGATGAAGCCCTTTAAGATAGCTGTTACCACAGACTTATAGGTGTGTCAGATCTGGGTATGTAGATGAGAGGGTTGATTTCTACGGATGACGTAATGAGTGTCTGCAGCGATCATATAGGGCTGTACCCTGGAATACAGTGGGAGGGGGGAGGGCGTGTAGTCTTGGTTATATATAAGTGTGAATCGCATCTTACATCAACTATATCATAGTAAATAAATCCACAAGACTGTCTTTGCACATTAATCTTCAGTCTTGTTATTCAATAATGGCCTTATGTGCATTTGAAAAGAAAATGAGTAAGAGTGAAATAATTTTTTGTAACTCTTAAATATGTGGTAAAACATATCAGACGAACTGCATATTAAAAAACCTAAAAGTGTGTAATACTTCAGTTCTACAGAATATTGTAAATGGACCTTTATTATGAATGGAGGAAAAAGTAAGCAAAGCTAACTAATGGATTATAATGGAATTATATAATAAATTGAACCATAAAAGAAGTTTACAATTTACATGGACTTGCCCAACTTACACAGACATTTACTACTGTGATTTTTGGGTTCCTTATATTAAGAAGTGGTGCTAAGTGTGCATTGTGTGCATATCTTACTATTGATGATGATCAGTGCTGTTATTGACATTCTATAGGCCATATGATTAAATAAAGAAATGAATGAACAAAATGGCTACACCAATGTTGAGTAATATCACCATGACTACCAGGACAGAGCTGGAGCCCTGTAGAAAGAGAGTAAAATTTCTTATTAGTAACAATGTATCGCACATTTAAACATATTTAAACCATTAAAAAGTATTACATTAGTATGTCTTTATACCTTGTACCACTAAATGTAACATTCAGAAAGATCAGTTTCCAGATCCTTATTAAATACTGTTTGCTCCTTCCTAATATTTCCAAGTGCAATATACATAATTTAGCATTTTACACAGCAAATAGAGTAGTGACCCTAAAAGCGCCCACTTTTTCAGTGGCCTGGATTACAGAAGTATTTTCCAATTCCTTTTCTCCATAGTGATTAAAAAATCTTCAATACAGAGGTCAAAGCCTTGAATGAAACCAACCGGCTCTGAGATCTGGGGCGAGTTGCAGAAACTTAGCCTCTATGTTAAGACTGTGTCTTAAGTACGAGTTTGACCAAGTAGCATTTAGCAGAGGGGTAATCAGTCTTATCTTTAGATTCAATTTACAACTTACTAATCTACAAAATAATGTAACTGAATTAAAAAAATTATGTCCAGTCTTAATGAAAAAATTGGATGACTAACTTGTAAGACTAGTCTAAACCTTTTATGCAATCGGACCCAGGTTCACCACAATAATAAAATGTAAAAAAAAAAAAAAGTCTTTAATTGTTTTATTAGGAAATGAACTACACATTCCATGAAACACTGCAAATGATGGAATCTAATCAGAAAGAATATAGAACTAACGACTTAAATACAAAAATAATATATTACTGTTAAAAACTCCATTAGTAGCTGTATTAGTCAGAGTGATTATTTGAGTCATTCGCAATGCTTTATGGGAATGAGGTTCACGTATTTAGAGCAATTACATTTCCATTGTAATTGTAAATTCTCTGATTGGTGGAGCTCTCTTCTATATTATGGGTAGTGTAGTTCTACACTCAGAACTGAGCTACTGTATTAAACACAATTTTAATCACCTTGCCTTGCGGATTCTAAGCATATATCATCACTTAAGCACCTCAGAGCTCATGGTAGGTTTGCCTCAAAAGGTTTAAACTCTGTCGTTAGAAATCAGTTTCTCCATATGGAATGTGACTTTACTACCAAAACCAAAGTATGATACTCCATTAAATGATAGCATAAGGCATACAAACACTGTCACCTTTCATTGCCAAAGGCCATCACGCTGTTTACTTACTGAGTTTGTCTTCATCAGGTTCAGATGCTCTCCTTCTTGTTCCAGTGGCTCTGGAGAAGACGTTAAAGGGGGTGAAAGAGTAATGTCCCTGTGCAAAGGCCATTCCTCCACGTCAACCCCAACATTCAAGGTGTCAAGCATCTGCACAGAGTCCACGGACCCCTCTCTGGCTGCAAGACCCCATTCTTTGCCTTCATGGTTTCGCTGACGTAGTCTCTGCAAATTGTGCCCTTGGAGATCCGAGCATTTCATGCCAGAGCCAAAGTTCTGATGGGAAATGGAGTCTAGGGGCTGGAACCTCATTTCAACCCGATAATCATTTTCCCCTTCTTTCTCCTGTATATGTGAATGGGAAGAGATCCACTGGGAATTGTTTTCAACAGTCCATTCCAGAGTGGAGTTGTTGGCTCCACGGTCTGATAGCTGGTTTGCATTCAAGCTAGACTCACCAATCGAATGATTGGTAAAGGACTTTCTTGGCTTGTGGTTGGAGTGGACATGCTCATGTTGTTTGTGATAGGAGGAAACATGCTCTTGGGGGTTATAATGGTAAGAAACGTGTGGTTTTTCATGTGCAGAAATAAACTCCTTTGGTTTGTGATTGGAGGAAGCATGCTCATTGGTCTTGTGATTGGACAAATTATGACCCGCTGACTTGTGATTGGAATATATGTGCACCTGTGGTTTGAACTTGGAAGAGTCGCAATCAACAGATTTGTGATTGGATGGTTTATGCTCCCGTTCTCGTTCCCTGTAAATTGTATGTTCCCTGGATTTCTGATTTAAGGAAACATGCTTCCAGGGCTTTTGATTGGAGGACATTTGATCCCACACCTTCTCGGGGGCCATATGCTCAATGGGCTTGTGATTAGAGGAGCCGTTCTCCCATGGGTGATGAGTTGAGGAATTCTCATGTCCATTAACGTGACCAATCTCCTCTTCCAGCAAGGATGGAGTTGTGGAGCGACTGCTCTCCCCTTTGCTTCCTCTTCTGTGAGGATACATCTCAGCAGTCCAACTGTTGGCCCCGCTTCTCATGGTGTCCATGCCCCCACCTTCTACTAGAACCTGAATCTCGGCCCCTCCTTGTTCATCCACAGCACTCTGCCGCATGAAACAAGCATTCCTAGTGCGATGAGTAGGTGGGCTGCAGGGGGGTGAGGAGGGGCTGCTTAGAACTGGGCTCAAGTCAGGCGTCTGGGCTGGGGGTGTTGTATCTGGTGTGCAGAGCTCAGGGCTGTCTGTACCAGTCGAGACCACCTCCAGGTCTTTCGCTTTCCTGTCCTGATGCTTTGGTCTCTGGCAATCCAGTCCTAGTAAACGGAAATATAAAGACATGATCACATTAATAATGAATAATAAAATAACATCACAATCAGATTGGAAGATGGAATTAAACTTGGCTGTTGCTGATATTGGGCAAACATTACATGGAATAAGTTTAGTACACAACAGTTCCATTCTTATATGCATTACAGATACAGAATAGTGCTTTCTGGGGAAGTATGTTACATAATTTCATCTGAATTGGATTGCGGATTTTCTTTTTGCTTTGTTTAGATATTTTTTTATTTTTCACTGACCGTTCCCATAGTGATGGAAAGATGGGGAAAGTTCTTTGGCTATAGCCCTGGCCAAACGACACTCTTCCAGGGCTCTCTGTGCGACTCCCTCTGCAGCATCTGCCTTTCCTCTAGCATGGCTCATTCTGAAGAAAGTAAGAAAGTTTGGTTCAGTGGTAAGAAAGTTTGGTTCTCGTTTGATATTGATCATCCTTTCCTCCCATTTTTATCCATAAGCAAGCTGGTATTGGGTTTTATTCAGTTGTGTCTTGCTCAAATGGTCATCTCTGTAACTCTTTCTAGATCATCCCTAATTGTGATTAGAATTGCGCTCTTATGTCTTACCTGGACAATGCAATCTCAGCCTTCTGCTTGGCTATGTCTGCAGCTTTCTCGGCAGCTTCCACAGCACGATCCACCTTTTCACGGATTTTGCTGGTACGGAGTGGAATTAGGTTTTTCCGCTTGCCACTCACCAGAATATTCTGCTTGTATTTTCCCTCTTCCTTGGTTCCATCTGGAAAGGTGGTGCAGCCATAGCCGTGTCGCTTGTTTCCAAACCACTCACCTTCATAGTGAAGTCCATCAGAGCGATGACTTACACCCCACCCTGATCGCATGTCATTCCTCCATTCGCCAGCATATGTTTCGGTGACAGTGGCATCCACGCTGCCCCCTGCCTCCGCATCACCTAAGCTGGCATTGGAGTTGATGTCTGAGGCGGCTGAGCTGACTGTGCTCATACCCGCCTCGCTGCAGAAGGAACTCTGCTTGCTTAACTGGCTGGCCAGAGAGCTCTTGGACTCAGACCTCCGCAGCTTCAAACCACTCAGTATGGACTGTCGGAAGCGGCCTTTCCTCTTCCTGTGCCTGTCTGCTTCACTGTGAGCACAAAGTACAAAGCCACTACGCCCCACTGGGCTGCCAGATACCCCACTGACACCAGAGCCATCTTCTGGAGGGGGGGCCCCTTCGCTGTGATCGGATCGTAGGGAGTTTATGGAGGTGCACATAGGGGAGAAGATGATGGCTGCCATGCCATAAGGCACACTCTGTCGCACTCCATAGCCATGACGCATACCGCTCAACCACTGGCCCTGGTATGTGCCTGCAGGAAGGAACAGGGACAGAGCAAAGTTCATATCATTATTCAGATGACTTAGATAGGGGTAAAAGGCCCTTTTGATTTAATGTCATTCCAAAACATTAAATGACAACAAATATATGTTTTCTTAAACACCTATTTGCATCTCAAAATCTTCCTGATTCATGAGGTCATTGTGCGCAATGACAAAAAGCTAATTTGAGGTCATTTGACAATTTGAGGTGATTTTTAAATGCTGCAAATGTATGTATCTTATAAGACTCATTACATTTACTGTATATGAGACAAACAACAGATCTATAAATCTTTAGTTTCTTCAATAACTATTGAAAAGTGCTGCTGTAAAAAGACCCAGCATGGTCAAAAGGGCCACAATCACAAATGGAAAAAAATGTGCATAATGGAGATTCATTTGTGTCTGTATTTTTTATTATTATACAGTAGCTCAAATTTATATACTGTACATTTACTAAAATCAGAAAAGAATAACAAGAATGTGTCATTACTAAATGTCTAAAATGACAAAAAAATAAATAAATAACAGGAAATAGGATAAATTTGTGGTATTTTCTCATTTTCCATGTGACTCTTGCTTCCATATTTGCATAGTTTATTCATATTTGTTTATTTTCTTAAGGGAGGCTTAACCTTATTGTATCATATACATAATGAAGCCATTACAGAGCTTAAATAAGTAAGGCGCATAAATTTAATTTCATATAATCTCTTGTTTTAAAATGCATAAAAATGAAATATGTTTTTTTGTTTGTGCTTTGTGTTAAGTTTTTACTCTATTTAACAATAGTCACTATTCTAAAGTCGCCGCTTTAGAAACACATTAAATAAAAAGAACAACCAGTAAGTAAATGCATGTCCAATTACAGTATAACGTTTATACGCATTCACATTTATATTTCAAATGACTTATGTTACTCGTTTAGACATTACATGATTTTCTAAACTAATTTTGAACGTTCGAGAAAAGGTGAGATTACGTTTTCGAATAAATGGAAGCTTTATGTTGTTACAGTGAAGGTTTGAAATGTAACAGATGTTGCGTAGCGATAGTAACTGTCCAGGGTGCTGAAATGATTCACATGAGATATCTCGCTATTGTTGGGTGGTTCGGCAAAGTATTACAGTCCTGTTTAATCAACGAGCGAAATGGTTAAGTACAGAATGCATGTCTATCGTATTTTGCTTTGGATTTAATTCTAACCCGATGTAAAAAGGGGACGTCTGTCGTGTGATGCGAACATAAACGTTTATTTCTGTTTCCCAAATAATCCGTTCTAGTGTACAAGGACGTGATTCATGCCCAAATCACACTCTTTTCCGCATTAATCTCCGTAACACGTCAGGAAGCGGATTACACAAGAATGTGAAACAGCCAATCAGCGAGCACAGCGAAGAGTCTCTAGTGACATAATGACCTGCTGTCGGTCGGTTTCCATGGTAATTTACTGTACAGAGGCGTCTGTGCTTCAGATACGCGTGGTAAATTAGTTCATATGGTGAAATTTTATCCTTATGCTGTAGAGCATGTTTTAATTATTATTTTGCTATTATTTTCTAATATGTTTCATAACTTAGAATATCACTGAAGCAAAGCAGTCTCTCTATTAGATTACAGTGTTATATAAGTGGAAGTAGCTTTCTTTTAAAATATTTTCTATTTACCATTTCTGTTATTTAATAGACTAACACCTGTCTGTTGTCTCTATGCAAGCGCTGTTTCTTGTTAACCTACAGATCATATAATATAAGTTGCTCATGCTACTTGAAAAGATGAGTGGTTTGGTTTGCTTCAGGCATCTGCCAGATTTAACTAGCTTCTACCAAATGACAGATGAATGTGTGCCAAAATATTGTAGCCTTTGACGTCAACAGAACAACTTCCCAAAGATACAGGAAGCATTTTAAAAGCAGATAGGTTTAACATGGCTAGTTAATGATTTAACATCGGATCTTTCCTGCTACCAGAACAGCAAATACTATTGGAATCTGACCTCCGTCCGAATAGGTCTCTGAGCCGTATCCATCCTGTAAGCCGTTGCTCCAGGTGCCTTCATAACGGGAACCGCTGCTAGTGCTTTCCAACTTCCCGTACCTGCCTTTGAACCCTTGTGTCCATTCCCCCTTGTACTCCCACCTCCCTTTGCTCTCCACGCCAATGCCATGCCTCTTGCCCTGCGCCCAGGTTCCTTTGTAGCTGTTCCCACTGGGCCAAGTGTAAACTCCAAGAACTTCGAATCCATGGCTCCAGGCCCCCGCATACTCCCCCTGGCCCTGGGGCCCCGTGCAGACCCCTCGGCCATGCGCCTTGCCCTGTTCCCACCCTCCACAGTACGACCCCCCATCATCAAAGTCAAACCTGCCTCCAGTGGACATGCATGAAACAGGTTTTGGCAAATCTTCAGAATGTCAAGTGGAAAAATTGCAATTGGCGAGCAAAAAAGGAAGACTGCGATCAACTAGACAGGAAGTGTTACAACAATATTCCTCCTGTCCTTCAGGTAGATTTTGAACATATAGAAAAAAACAGTGCTTTTGAGTCCAGATGATTTAAAGGGGTGTATCTTCCAGGCTACCGTCCTGGTGTTATAGCTCCTGTCTGTTTGTGCATGGCCTTTGGTAATGGATGTCTTTATTGTGCATGCTACTTCCAACGGGCATGCAGATGGTGAGCTTCTCCCTTCCTCTCTGCACGGTCCTAACAGGCTGAGGCACACAGCCGCGTTCCGCGTTCCCTGCGTGGAGATCAGCAGGCAAACAAGGCCTAGTTTTTTTCCACAGCCGAAGAGATCCACACAGCAGCAGCATTGATACACTCAATCAGACATTACACGGCAACCAAACGTACCGCTCTGGCTCACAAATGCAGGAGAGCATCCATAGCCTCGAAGCATGGATGGTGTTAAGGCCTCCCTCTAGATCATGTTTTCCAAATAAAATGACAGTATTTCCTCGCTTATGTGTTAGATGAGATCAATCTGGCACAGCATTTTTCCTAATGCTGCTTCCTCTCGCTCTCTCTTTTCCCTTCTGCGCTCCTGCTGTGGTGTGGAGGTGAAGCTTCTTTCCTGGAAGACTGGGTAAAAGCGTCAAAAATCGGTTTAGTCCTGCTCTTTGGTCCTCTCCTCCTTCATGTTTACGTGCATATTTAAAGGTGGGTATCCATGATGGTCTGAAGCCATATGATGCTGAGTGTCTCTAGAATATGCTCATTACAGGACTGTTCCACCCCAACCCATTCCCCTCCCCCACACATGCTCTCCTTGTTGTTCTTAAAGGGATAGAGGCTAAGAAAGTCATATGCATACAATGGCTTCTGTAATTACCCATTTCCCTTATGATACCCTCTGATTACATCTACATGACAGCATCATGTTGTTTGTTTTTCGGGGCTTCAATAAATATTACATTAGAAATGCAAATATATTATAGATTCTCATGGCATTTAAAATGCAATAACCAGTGACATGCTAATTGCATTAACAGATCATTTTAAAACATGCACGACACACATAATCAAGTTAAAGTGAACCTAAAGCAAGAGGACTATTTTAATTTTTATTTATATACATCTTATATTTAATATAAAAATAACTGAAAAGCCGGATGAGCCGCTAATAACTGACATGCACATTTTTTCAAAAAGTGCATGTTATGACTTAGACCTTATTTACTGGTATTAATGCATTCTGTAGGAATGCAAGAAAGATAAATCATTTTATACATGTCTTTTTTTTTTTTTTTTCGAAGATACATTCACCTTCATCAGAAAAAAAAAAAAAGATTCTTGCATCAGTTTTTAAATTTATGCTCATGGGAACAAATGTTTAAAGGCCCTCCTTCTTTAAAGGTTATACAGTATGCATATAAAACAGTCTCTAAAATGCCATATTGGGTTCTGCCTGAATGCTGTTCTTCACTGGCATTGTATGAGAGCATGATGAGCGCTGTTTGCATTAGAAAAAATATTGGATTATTTGACACTGGCCTTTTAATCAATGTATTTTTGCTCCACTTGGCTTCAGTATACTGTGATTGGGAGAGCTTTCACATGGATGAGTCCTTGCAACAGCCAGTAATTGAAACTGCGATATACATAAATGACAGTGTTTGAAAATATTTGACATGCAGGCAGATGGATGCAGAGGGCTTGGCAGTAATCTTAATTTTTTTATTAGAAATTGAAAAATATGATTATGTAGCTTGGTCATTTATTTTGTTAGGTACATTCACTATTTGGTAGTAGTTTGTTAAGCTTACTGCTTTGGGAGCAACATTGCTAATGATATAATAATGAATTAGATCCAAGTACACATTTTCGCCATTGGCAAGTAACATCTGTGCTTCTTCTACTTAAAAAAAAAAAAAAAAAAAGGAAACAACCTCACTGGTTCGTTGTATTCCAATGGCTTAGTTGCAGGGGCCTGGTGTATAAAATAAAAATGGGCACTGAAAGGTGCATATAGGATTTCTGAATTCAGGATTATTTAAGTGTAAAGGAAATGCATGTTTGATTGTTAAAACGTTCTGTAAGAGTTGATGCCATTTATAAAAAAAAAAATTGTAAGCTCCATTTATGGTTACTGTAAAGAGGATGTTGGGTAATAAAAACAATCTGAAATATGAATACCTCATTATTAAAACAACAATTAAAACACTAGTTTTCCTAAGTTAATTGAAACACTACCCATCCAGCTCATTATGACTAAAATCTTTACATAAACAAACAAATGATTTAAAGTCAGTCTTGGTTTGTAATCCATATGCATTGTTCTAGTTGCAGGGGCTGCTTTATTCAAATGGAAACTGTAATTCAATGCCATAATTTATAAACTGGCAAAAAGAAAAAAAAGAAAAAAAAAAAGAAAAGAAAAATCCAAAACCATTATCAAAAGGCTTAAAATGGATAGTTGATCCCAAAATGAAATTTGTCATCATGTGTTCACCCTCATGTTGTTCCAAACCTGTATGACTTGTGAAACACAAAAGATGATATTTTAAAGAATGTTACTAACCAAACAGTTTTGTTCATCTGGCCATTGACTTCCATTGTGTGGACATATTAACATTGTGACAAATTATTTGAAGGATATGAGGGTGAATAAATGATTACAGAATTGTCTTTTTTAGGTGAACTATCCCTTTAAGCAGACACAATGAGACTCTGCAGTTGCTCCATCTGCTGTTGTAAAAGGGGACTTACAGGCTCCAGTTGCAAAGAATACACTAGTGCAGGTTTCTTATTAGACTACCTAGGCAGAGCTTTTGATGCTGCCATCAAGAGTATTACTATATGGATACCTCAACCATGCTGAATACAATGGTAATACAATATTGAAAACCATCATTGAAAATATTTGTTCTCTGCTCTCAGTATTTTTATTTTTTTTTTATTTTATTTATTTTTTTTTGTGTGTGTGTGTGGTTTTGATGCCACTAATGGCGGTTGGGAAAAAAATAATCAAATATTTATCACAGTTCTCTCAATAATGTTATACATCACAGAAACAGAAAATACTGAAAAAGTAATGAAAGATCCTTCCATTTAAAATGTCGAAAATAAAGACATAGCCCATCACACATTTCACATTTACATTTATTTGAACAATTATGTACATTGCATTGAAACAAATGCATTAAAAATCATCTGCAAAAATGTATTGCTCAGAAAGATTCACGAACTCACAAGATTTTGTTGTAAATCAATGTAACAAATTTTTCACTGCACTAACAATCAGTTCTTCATAAACTGCATGTCATTAGCTTGAAGTTATTCTTCAAATCAGTCTCACATACGCTAACTATTTATCGATGGCGAAACAAGAACCGCATTTTTGGTACAACACAACTTTGCATTTTTTAAAATGAGTGCAAACAATTGTGATTAAAAAAAAAATCTTCGTCACAAAAATTCATTCTGATTTCCGCATGTGATTTGTCTTTGCAGACTGTGTTAAATGGCAGACAGGCTAAATGAAAATACTAATTCACTCTCTGACAGTAGGTGGCACTAATAGTGAAGCAGAAACTTTCAAAGAAGAAAGAAGTTTTGAAACCGTAGTTCAGTCTTTTGTATTCACTATAGTTTTAACAAACAAAACCAAATACAAGTGTACAGAGACAAGAGAGCTAGTTCTGGATTCTTTCTCTGCTATTTGCTACCATTTAGCAAAATAGTCTTTATGTAAGTGGCACCAAACAGCAGTGGCTCTGGGCATGTGACCAAAAGCACAGTTTTTAATGGTTGGCCAGCTTTTCGCAGTTCAATGGAAAACAGATTACAACACCTGTCCTTAAAAAATGTTGCATGGACTGCATGCTAATGTTCATGTGGGTCTAAACAGATGCATTAAGTGCATTCAAATTAAAATCTTTATTGCACTGAACTGTCTTGGTGTGAACAGGCCTTATTCCTACTACTGTTGGACAGATTCAATGATTGGATTCATCTGAATTTCACACAATCTGTTAGGAACTGAAGCCTGAAGGTTGGACACTGTGACCACTTGTGGACAGTGCTTTTCTACATGAGCCAACAGACTACGTGATTGTCTAAAACTCCTCCCACATGAAAGGCAGTGGTACAGCTTCTCTCCAGTGTGCACTCCTTTATGTTTTACCAGGTTTCCAGACTCAGTGAAACCCTTTCCACAATGTGAGCATTTGAATGGTTTTTCTCCAGTATGGATTCTTTTGTGCCGCTCCAACTCTCTGGCTCTCATGAAGGAATTTCCACACTCAGTGCAAACATGACACTTCACACTGCTATGTATTTTCTGGTGCTGTTTAAAATAGTCAAGAAATAGAAAACTCTTCCCACAAACAGAGCACAAATAAGGCTGCTCATCTGAATGCATCCTCAGGTGTCTTTTCAGCAGTGACTCCAAAACAAATTTTTGGCCACACTCATCACAACCAAATGGCTTTTCTCCAGAGTGAAACTGCAGGTGAAATTTGAGGCTTTGCGTCTGTGTGAAACCTTTACCACACAAATGGCATGAGAAAGGCCTCTCACCTGTGTGAATTCTTATGTGATGCTTCAGATGTCCTTGTTGAGTGAAGCTCTTCCCACATTGAGGACACGTGAATGGCTTCTCTCCAGTGTGAATTCTTATGTGACTATCAAGATGTCCTTTAGTTGGGAAACACTTTCCACACTGAGAGCATGTGTAAGGACTCTCTCTAGTGTGACCTTTTATGTGAATATTAAGACTTCCTTTACGCGTAAAACACTTTCCACATCGAGGACATGCAAAAGGCCTGTCACCAGTGTGAGTTCCTATGTGTTCCTTAAGGTGTCCTTTAGATGTGTAACTCTTCCCACACTGAGGGCATGTGTAAGGCCTCTCTCTAGTGTGAGTTTTCATGTGAATATTAAGGTTTCCTTTGCGTGCGAAACTCTTTTCACATTGTGGGCATGTGAAAGGCCTCTCACCAGTGTGAGATCCTAAGTGTTCCTTAAGGTGTCCTTTACACGTGTAAGTCTTTCCACACTGCGAACAAGTGAAAGGCCTCTCTCGGCTGTGAATTTTAATGTGAACGTTAAGGTTTCCTTTACTCATGAAACCCTTTCCACACTGAGGGCATGTGAATGGCCTCTCACCAGTGTGTGTTATTATATGATCCCTTAGGTGGCCTTTTTGTGTAAAAGACTTCTCACACTCAGGGCACTTGTAAGGCCTTTCACCAGTATGAATTCTTATGTGATACTTCAGGTGTCCTTTTTGTGAAAAAGTCTTTCCACAATGATGGCATGCAAAAGCATTTTTGGCTTCTGTGCTTTCTTGAGAGAACCCCTCTGTAGTTTGTAAACCACTGAAAGAGTTTTCTCTAGTTATGGAATTGAGAGCTTCCTGATTCTTCTCCTTTTCATTCTGTGCTCGACAATCCTTGTTCGATTCCATCAGTTCTAAAATAAACATAGTAACATATCAAAAATGATCAGAAATTCAAGAGGAACAAATTTTGAATGAAAGGACAAATTTGCCTGAAAGTAATTACTGAACAATTATAAATGGACACCAACCTCTTTGTTTGTCAGCCTCTTCATCGTTCAGCTCGCATGATTCAGCATCACTAACGTCTTCACTCTCTTCAACAAAATCCATCTTTACCACACAGAATGTGTTATTACACCAGCCCTGATTCCTGCTGGCTTGAACCACATTGGCCTCTTTGATGGGAATACTTCCAGCATTTATTGGTGATTTGCTGTGGGAGTGACTTCACTGAAGATTGTGTTGTATGATTTTCTATGTGGCATGGTGAACTACAGTTTTTGAAAAGCTAAACTCGGGAACTGGAGCTCTCTCGGGGGTAAACTTGGGATCAGGAGCCTTCCTTGGGCTTAATTGGGGAACTGCAGCTCTTACTGGACACTGGTCAGGGGCTGGAGCCTGCACTGTGAAAACCTGTAAAAATAAAGCCTGTGAAAATAAACAACCAAATGCTTTTTTATACTGCTAGCTGTAAATACACAGGAGGATGACAATTATATAAATCCAATGTCGGATCCATGGGCTTAAAGACTGGGTATATGCTGGTGTACCGTGCACTCACCAATTTCAAAGTCCACATGGCATACAGATGACTGCCACACGTACTTAGACACAGAGACTGAGAGAACAAACAGATCAGATGTGTCAGTGTCAGCAGCTAGTGGCACATCATGTTCCCTCAGTGAGAAAAACAGCAGACACTGCATGATTCCTAATGATGTGAACAGATCTACTTTAACTCTTCCTAATCTCTCCAAGATATATTGCAATATCTGTGGATGGATTCTCTTTTTCCCCACGTGAGGAAGTTAGTCTGTGTTTATGAGGCTTGGCATATGTGAGAGGAGAGCAGATTCAACCTTCTCCATAATCCACAGGTAGCATCGTTGCTGATTTCAAACACCTGTAGTGATGTAGTGATGGTTTTATAATGTAGTTCAGGATTTTTATTTAAACCTAATTGTCGGCAAGGTATATTATTTTATCTTAATCATTCTAACTACATCACATCAGTATATTGCTTGTTACTGTAACTGTTCGTCCACCATAATGCAAACGCTCCGGTGTTTGCACACAGTAATCACAGCATCACCCAGCTAACAACTGATGTATGTGTTTAATATATTCTTATTCCGATTTTGTAGCACCACAGTAAAAGAGAAAAAACATGAGAGTACCAGGTGCCCCAGCTCGGCACAATGAGAAGCATCTGACACAAACGTATAAAAGCAGCTAAAGACTTCAAGCACTTGTGCTGCTAATCACAAGTTTTTCTAGAGGTGCAGAAAAGCAGTTGGTATTATATGTAAAACTTTAAGAAACTCCATTTTAGGAGTTGCTTTGAATAAGGTTTCCCCATTTTAAAAAATTTGCATGTTGTTACAGCTGCATCCAAGTTTCCTGCATAAGCACCAGACTGCAGCAAGTACTTTAAAAAACAAAATATGGCAATAAGGAAATAAATTTTCTGCGGCGGTGGGGAAAATGTTAAGGAGGGCTTTGTCAAAATTTAACTTGACCATTTCACATCATGAATACCAATATACAGTGGGTACGGAAAGTATTCAGACCCCCTTAAATTTTTCACTCTTTGTTATATTGCAGCCATTTGCTAAAATCATTTAAGTTCTTTTTTTTTCCTCATTAATGTACACACAGCACCCTATATTGACAGAAAAACACAGAATTGTTGACATTTTTGCAGATTTATTAAAAAAGAAAAACTGAAATATCACATGGTCCTAAGTATTCAGACTCTTTGCTGTGACGCTCATATATTTAACTCAGGTGCTGTCCATTTCTTCTGATCATCCTTGAGATGGTTCTACACCTTCATTTGAGTCCAGCTGTGTTTGATTATACTGATTGGACTTGATTAGGAAAGCCACACACCTGTCTATATAAGACCTTACAGCTCACAGTGCATGTCAGAGCAAATGAGAATCATGAGGTCAAAAGAACTGCCTGAAGAGCTCAGAGACAGAATTGTGGCAAGGCACAGATCTGGCCAAGGTTACAAAAAAATTTCTGCTGCACTTAAGGTTCCTAAGAGCACAGTGGCCTCCATAATCCTTAAATGGAAGACGTTTGGGACAACCAGAACCCTTCCTAGAGCTGGCCGTCCGGCCAAACTGAGCTGTCGGTGGAGAAGAGCCTTGGTGAGAGAGGTAAAGAAGAACCCAAAGATCACTGTGGCTGAGCTCCAGAGATGCAGTCGGGAGATGGGAGAAAGTTGTAGAAAGTCAACCATCACTGCAGCCCTCCACCAGTCGGGGCTTTATGGCAGAGTGGCCCGACGGAAGCCTCTCCTCAGTGCAAGACACATGAAAGCCCGCATGAAGGACTCCAAGATGGTGAGAAATAAGATTCTCTGGTCTGATGAGACCAAGATAGAACTTTTTGGCCTTAATTCTAAGCGGTATGTGTGGAGAAAACCAGGCACTGCTCATCACCTGTCCAATACAGTCCCAACAGTGAAGCATGGTGGTGGCAGCATCATGCTGTGGGGGTGTTTTTCAGCTGCAGGGACAGGACGACTGGTTGCAATCGAGGGAAAGATGAATGCGGCCAAGTACAGTGATATCCTGGAAGAAAACCTTCTCCAGAGTGCTCAGGACCTCAGACTGGGCCGAAGGTTTACCTTCCAACAAGACAATGACCCTAAGCACACAGCTAAAATAACGAAGGAGTGGCTTCACAACAACTCCGTGACTGTTCTTGAATGGCCCAGCCAGAGCCCTGACTTAAACCCAATTGAGCATCTCTGGAGAGACCTAAAAATGGCTGTCCACCAATGTTTACCATCCAACCTGACAGAACTGGAGAGGATCTGCAAGGAGGAATGGCAGAGGATCCTCAAATCCAGGTGTGAAAAACTTGTTGCATCTTTCCCAAAAAGACTCATGGCTGTATTAGATCAAAAGGGTGCTTCTACTAAATACTGAGCAAAGGGTCTGAATACTTAGTACCATGTGATATTTCAGTTTTTCTTTTTTAATGTGCAAAAATGTCAACAATTCTGTGTTTTTCTGTCAATATGGGGTGCTGTCTTTACATTGAGGAAAAAAATGAACTTAAATGATTTTAGCAAATGGCTGCAATATAACAAAGAGTGAAAAATTTAAGGGGGTCTGAATACTTTCCGTACCCACTGTACATTTTATAAATTGTATTATACTAAAATGTGTTATTCATGTGGGTTTAACCATAAACAGGTTGTACTTATTGTATTCAACCTGGTTTTAAGATTTTCGGTGATCGGATTACAACTAGTCAGCGCTAAATACAAGTGAAAAAGGATCTAAAACATTTTGTGATCAGATCCCTGAAAGCACATACAGAGGTAGTCATAATTGCATGAGACCACACTGTATTTTTGTAGTGGAAACCATATCTATCCTGAATTCACCTTAAACCACAATGAGGCACCACCTATTTGCTTCCCACTCACATAAACACATGAAATGGGATGTGTTGTGAGAAAGTGCACCAAAAATGTACTAAAACACATATTATGGTGGAAATTGCAGCTGCCTCTTTATCCTTTTATTCACTATTTTCTCTCTCACTTGTAAGCTGCATAACATGGGTTCCTTGATTCAATTTTTTTTTTGCACTTCACTCAACTCTCCCAAAAAAAAAGTGATGAAAAGAGTATTATGAAATAAGAGGGGAGTGTCTTGACACTCTCCTTGAAATGCTGCATCCTAGTAAGGTGGCATACTTCGGCTGCCATGTCATCAAGCGCCACTGAAGACCATCTTAATTTGAAGGATACTTGGAAGGCAGCCTTCGTTTCACGTCCTGCATTTGATGAATTTTGAAGGATGTTTCAAGTGTATCCGTCACATCTTCCAGTCACCTTCACAATCCTTTGCACACATTCCAAATAACAAAAAAGAATTGGCTGAAAACATTTTTTGATTTTGAAAGTATTATGTTTTGTGGCAAATTAAGCTAAACTGCCCTTGATGTAAACCACTGTGAGACCACAGATTGTCATTTACTGTCTGGGAAAGACACAGACTCACTAGGAGTCCACTTGTGATTGGATTACCCAAAATGCATTTTAAACCAGTCGAGAACTGTTAAAAACTGACATTCTATAGAAAATGAGTTGCATGAACTTTCAAAAACACATGGAATAAATTCAAAACATAAAATGTTTTAGAAAAACATAAACCAAAATTATGTGAAAATGCAATGCAAAGTAAATATCACTGCTTATACTATTATATCAATGTTTGAGCTATTTAAAAAAATAAACAAATATTAGAACTACACATAAAGCAATACAATATTACTTCCACTTAATCATTTAACAGCATTACTAACACAAAACGGCGTCGTAAAATTGCTATGTTGCTGGAGCACATTTGCAAAAAAAAAAAAAAAAATAGCTTTAAACCACGTTTAAATGTTTTCTATCGATTTATGCACATAAAACCACTGAAAAATACTGACCTCGTTTACTTCCTCGAGACTGATAAACAGTCCGCGGCGCATCCGTAGTGACGTCACATCGCGAGACAGAAAAGCAAAATTAAAGTCCGGCTTTTACTTCGCTTATAGCTAGACAAAATCATAAATTACATAAGACATAGTTAAAGTGCCAAAGGGGGTATGTTTTGTTGAAATACAAATATTTAACTATGACAATATGGAATCTACCAATGGAAAAGTATGTTTTACATCTAGTATCCTAGATTATACCTGAATGTCACGATAACGTTACCCATACTAGCTTTAGCATACACATATATTTGCATACACACTGCAAATCGAAAAAAAAATATTTAATTTATATTTTGACGAATTATTGACTATTTAGTTAAATGTATATGTATATACATTTTATTATTGCAATCAAGATTTATAATAATTTTATTATTTCATCAAGAATGAACAAGCTGCCATCAGAAACGCGTTATTCGCGAAATCTAATCGTAAATACTGCAGTAATTACGCATTTTAAAGCTTGAACTAAATCAGTTATACATACAGCGTATTTAAAAGCCTGTAATAACCATAATATAGTAATGTTGCATGGATAAAATATATTTTAGTGCATACATGAGAATGAATGGACATTTTGTGTTTTTCATCTGTCACATAATTTGATGGAGATCCATATGTCTGTTACGGTAATAAGAGCTTCACCAGCCTGCATCTGGCTGTTCCTGCATGTTTTTATTCACTGCAGCAAATTCGCTGAGATAATGTATGTCCTTTGACAAAGTAGGAGTCTAACCAGAGTCCATTATACTGTACTTAAAAACAGGTCTAAATGTGTGCAGACGCTGTTTTACAGAGAAATCCTTATGGAGAAGAGGACTGTCTACCACTGGAAGTATCTTCTTCTTGTTGAAATAGTCATTATGTTTCTGCTGTACTTTATGTTACAAATGCCAGTGTTGTTACTGACAATCTTGGTATACACACTTATATTTGTACACTAATACAGTAATGATGAATTACTGTTTCTGCGTTGAAAATAATATTTGTCTTTTTGTTTTCGAGTTAAAATATTCAAACATCATTAAAACAATGTACATTTACTAGAGAAGCAAAGTGTCCTAAAAATGCATGCTATTTTTGATGTTTGCAAAGTATCTTATTTTTGGATTATTAGTCTGTAATGCTATTATTTCTCTTTGACCCGTGGTAGGAGAGAATCTTACAATGATGCTTTTCCTCAGATCTGTCAAGGACAAACCTATTGTCACATATCCCTCATGCACAGAAGGGTACTGTATTTCTTTCACAATTCATTTATTGTCCGTAAGTATTCTTTTTTTCTTTTCTTTTCTTTTCTTTTCCGGTTATGATCCCTTTGAATCCCAGAAATTTCTCAGTGAATTGAACTTTAATCAAACATTTGACCTGATAGAGCTGCCTTCATAAGATGTGGTGGCATAAGAGGGCTGTTTGGAGGAGGCTGTGGCAATGTTCGCCAGCAGACTCTGGAGGACATTGCAGAAAATATCAGAGAACGCAAATTCAAAAGAATTGTGGTGATGGCCGCGGCGGGTGTCAGCACACCCAGTGGAATCCCAGACTTCAGGTAAAGAAAGACTCATAAGGGCGGCTGTCACCTAATCCACCTTTGAGATGGTTGCAACTTTTCTCAAATCTTACTTCTCCCACAGAACACCTGGCAGCGGTCTTTATGACAACCTGCAACAGTACAGTCTTCCCTATGCTGAGGCCATATTTGAAATAAATTACTTCTAACCCTTGTTTTGCTCTTGCCAAAGAGCTTTATCCTGGTAATTACCAACCCAATCTGACACACTACTTCATTCACTTGCTTCATGATAAGGGACAACTGCTCAGGATGTACACGCAAAACATTGATGGACTAGAGCGAAGTGAGTGAAGTTCTTTTGCCTCACGTAACTAATTGTAAAAAATACGTTTCCATTGAAAAATTCTAGTACTTAATCATGAAAAACATAGTAGGTATTTTTAGATATGGATAACATTCATAAAGTGTATTTGAAATGAATAAGGATAAATGCTGATACATAGAGAAACATCAAAAATTACATTCATTTTTTTATAATTGTTTTATTTGACATGCATAACATGGACCGATGCTCAGAGATGCATGCTGTTTACTGTAGGTCATGTTTGTGTTGAAAAGCCGCTAGCAAAGTAATTAATTTACAATGTTCTCTCTTTTAAAATGTGAATGAGTGTAAATATCAACATTATCATTTATGTCTAATAGACTGAAGTCTGTCAGGTAAAACAAGAGCCTACTTGTACAATTTAGTCAATCTGTTTTTTATTTTTTTATTTTTCTGGTTTATTTTATTCCAGCCGTCTCCTGGTCAGAGGTTTCTGTAAATATTTAGTTTATACATAGAGTTACGTTTCAACAAGTTCAAGTTCAACGTAAACAGTGCAACGCAAAAACATTTAGTAGTACACAAGTCGCAACTTTTTACCCCTTTACTTAAAACTAGACTAAGTTGTAACGTACACACAGCTGGTGCAACTGGCTCCAGATTCATATAATAATAATTAGGCTATTTTAATTACATTTGTTATTTATTATTATCAAAATGTCAAGCAGAGTAAAAGTTTATGTAAATCATTTATAAATGTCATTGCTCTTTCATTGATTTCAGTGGCTGGTATTCCCCCAAAGATGTTGGTGGAGGCACATGAAACATTTACCACAGCCACATGCACAGTTTGCCGAAGGGATTACAAGGGATAGGAACTCAGGGTAAGTATGTGTCAATGAACTATGGTATTGAATATTTTACCCCTGGAACTACATTTCAGATAAACTCCTAACTGACTAACTCATTTATAAACAAGCATGTGTCACAACCTGATTCTGACAGAATATTTTTTTGCTGTGATTTCATTATGGTATGGTTGTTGAAATAATGAGTTAAGCTCCTGATTTACGGCTGTCTCCCATTAGAACGATATCATGGTAGGAACAATACCCAAATGCCCAACTTGTAAAGGAATCATCAAGCCTGACATTGTGTTCTTTGGTGAGGAGCTCCCTCAGCAATTCTTCACCTACCTTACAGACTTCCCGATAGCAGATTTACTCATTGTCATCTCTAGAGGTGAGGAAAAGCTGCTGGATCTGTTAATGAGCTTTTTGTAAAGCTTAACTCTGGATTTGTACCCACTGAACAAATGCAGTGTGAGACCAAGCCCCTTTAATACATTTAAACCGATTAGTTGCCGTATTTTATGTGTCTGTGGGACACATCTGGTTGGCCTGCACTTACGTAGTTGAGTCTTTAGGGGCATTTGCTCTAAAGGAAGGTGTTCATAGTTTCTCTATCTATTGGCAAAAGCACCTGCCTTTTGACACGTTTGCACCCCAGGAACTGGGAAAGATTTTAGTAATAGGAACTTAACTAACTAGGATAGGAACTAGGAGTTATATGGACCAGTGCCAAAGTCCAGGCACTTCTCTGTCCTCAATCCTCCAGTTGTTGACATTGTTGAATGTCATGCTTAAATGACATTGTTATCAGCCGGCTTACGTCATTTCAAAGTTCCTACTGGCAGTGCAAATGCAACCACAGTATTATGCACAGTAGTGAATAATAATGCATTTCAATGGACTAAATGCATCTGGAAATAGCGGAGGACAGAGAGAGTATGCTGCTGTGGGAAAGGTGCAAGACCCAAGTTGTCCTAAATATGAGAATGCTTTATATTAGGCATTTCAAACAAAAGCATAACACCAAAAGCATAATGCCCTGTCAAGTTCTTTGACCTACATGTGCTGCATTTGAGACATGTTTTCTCAATAGGGCTCATTAAAGGCTTGTTTTGATAGCAAGAAAGTCTCTGTTAAACTTCACAGAACGAGCGTCAAACAGAATAAGAATGCAATTCTGACTAAAATTTACACTGCGCTACAACATTTCTTGTTCAACAAATGTAGGTTTAAAATCATAGCCACATTCACTGTATTTACTCATTCACATAGTCTTCAAATTAATTATTGTCATTTATAATTGTTGGAATTTTCCATACAGTTAAAAAGAAATAATCAACAAATCAAAAATATCATTAGTTGCAGCCCTAGTTAACATATAATAATATGGGGACATTATAAAAATGTAAAGTAATTAGACAATAATTTGAAATGGTTGTGTTAGATTTATACCAAGTATCTCCTCTATATAATCTGAAGATCATTTGCATAAAAAGACCTTGTGTTATGGAGCTACATCCCCAGCAGATGTCACTTTTGGGTTATCTGGTTACTGCTTTTAAAAAGGCCTATTTTCTGAATTGTTAGGTGGAGCCCTTCGCCAGCTTGGCTGGTGCTGTGCGTGGTTCAGTATCACGGCTTTTGATAAATCGAGATCTTGTGGGGCCGTTTGCTTGGGGGTCCCAACGTCACAATGACGTGGCTGAGCTGGGTGACGTAGTTAGTGGGGTAAAAAAGCTGGTGGAGCTCCTTGGTTGGAAGCAGGAATTAGAAGCCCTAATGAATGTTGGTGGAGACAAGGTAAGTTTTAATCAATCTCTGTTCTTACATATATAAATCATATGAGTAGATGCATGTAGATTAGTCTGCTGTACTCAGCAGAACATTCATAAAATTTTGTATTCTACAAGAGTTATGGAGAAATAAATTTTTTATGCTCCTCTTGCACCATTATCTGTCATCTTTCATATACCTCATTTGCCAGAATGTTCTTCATGACTTTAATTGTAAAGACTGGTCCAATTTAATACCATTAATAACACTGACAAAACAGCTTGCAGCTGCTTTACTTATCTTTAACTGTGTGTAATGTTTCCTTCTTTGTTAGGAAATAGTCCATAAAAATTTTTATTCTCATTTCAAAACCCCAAAAACTAGAGATATCTAAAATTTTCCCATCCTTTTCTATAGACTTCAGTGAACAAGGAGGAGTGAGCAACCAAATTTCATCTTGACATGGGATCTGGAGAGCCAGAATGGGATTGATTGTTGGTCGGCCCTTTGGAAAGTCCAGTCATTGGGATCTGTCTCAGTTGTGATCATGCACTAACAGGACTGGGCTTCATTTGTTGACAAGGTGTACTTGAATATACTGAAGATCTAGAACTAAATAACTAGGTCACTTCTACATACTACAGGTAATGTGGTAAAATAATGAATACGGTGATGTAGAATTTAATCTTTGTTTGTATAGCTGGCTGTTATCCATCATCTTAAACAAATTATATGACTGTGGTGATATGATTAATTTATTATGTAACTAATGGTTCAGAGTGAGTGGCATTCAGCTGGTCAGTGGATCTCAATGAGGTGGTCAGCATTAGAAAAAACCTCCCTGATGAACAATAAAAGCTTTTTCTAGAATATGAATGGAGTGTATAGGATTTTTATTGTGTTTGTCAAAAGTATCAATTCTTTACCAAGAATAACTTTAAATGCAACATTATTAAAACACATTAAAATAAAACATTTGGAGACTCTTGACTTTAAATACTTTACCCTGAGTGATTGGCAAGGCTGTTCTCAATGAGCTCAATGTTTACTTGCTTTTTGACTCACGAAATGGTACCCTGACAGGTCATGTCACAGAATTACATATACGATCTAAAATATATTGCATCAAATCTGCATTACAGGCTTTTGAAAAGCACTTGTGTGAAAAATGTATGAATGTCACTGCATTAGATTAGATAAGAAAATGTCAAACCAAGTGCCATAACTGTAAAGAAAGATAGCACATACAAAACATTTCACACAAAGAAATTTGGTAGACATACTCTTCGGTGAAGATTAAAAAACAGATTTGAACATTTTGTGGATGGCAATAGTGGAATATGTCTATAATTAATGTCATGAACTATACCTGTGGGTACTCTGCTAGGACACCTAAGTGAACTTGTAGGAAAATCGCTTCCCATCCAATTATATACTGCATTATTTATTTGACGGGACAGTCATTTGTAGTGGTGTCCGAAATCATAGTGGACATTATCGAGTGCACTTATTCAGTCCCATAATGCACTGCAGTAATAAGTGTACAACTGATGTGCACTCAGTGGCTAGCCGGTAGAGAATACTCATGCACTGAGGGATGCACTGAAAAAATTCTCATGTCTCAGATAAAGATGGCTTTCACAGCCTTTTTCGCCATGCATAGTTTCTGAATTCACTCAATTTTTATTCACTACTTCAAGTGCACTATATTAGAAGAGTAATGTGGTGGATAGTAAATAAGCGTAGGGGGTGATTTTGGACATAACTTTCAAACATCTACTAAAAATTATTTTGATGCCAGTTGGCGACTCCAAAAATGGCTCAGGAAAGTGCATGTTAATTTGTAACAAAAGCTCTAGCATCACTGGTTTAAAGACACCACTTGGTTTGGTATGTTCTGTTATCTAATGTCATTCAATGAACCATAGAGAATTACTGCACCTGTGGAACAGTCCTTAAAGGGATAGTTCACCCAAAGGTTTTTTTCTCATCATTTACTCACCCTCATGTCGTTCCAAACCTGTAAAATTTTCTTTCTTATGTTGAACACAAAAGAAGATATTTTGAAAAATTTTGAAGAACTGAACCGTTGTTGGTCCCCATTGACTTCTATAGTAAGGAAAGAAATACAGTGGAAGTCAATGGGGACCATTTACTGTTTGATTACCATAATTCTTCAAAATACCTTCTTTAATGTTCAACATAAGAAAGAAACTCATACAGGTTTGTAACGACATGAGAGAGAGTAAATGATGACAAAATTTTCATTTTTGTATGAACTATCCCTTATAGAGACAAATGGTTTACAGGCAGTACATAATAAAAGTCACACTTACAATAACAAAAGACAGTAAATAGAACTTATATATATATAGAACTATATGTATACTGACATTGATAAGTGTAAATTTACTGTTACATGTTATTACCACACCTACCTCAACTTACTGCCCACACATAGATGTGTCATTTGTCCAGTAAAAATAGCAATGCATTTTCTGGTTTGGTTTGTCATGCCATATAACTTCATTACAGTGTTTTGACATTGTTGGAGTGAAAGAAAAACAGAATCTCTGTGCTCATCGCTTTCATAAAATGCCATAAATTGATGGGACAGACAGCTACGGAAGACACCAGAGCAGAATGGTGATATGACAGAATCTCTGGAGGTTAAACAGATGTCAAGCAGAAATATTTAGGATGCTCTGACTGGGGACAAATATGCAGATTGGTTGTTATAGAGGAGGTAGCAGTAGTTGAGCCGAGATTGCTGTGGCCTGAACAAGAAGCTTATTAGCTTAGTTGTTGAAGAGTGGCCTTATTCTGGCCTTATTAGATGATGCTGAGAATGAAGTAGATGGACCTGCGTAACAATTGTCATAGTGTGTTCCAAAACGTGATTAGCACACACACACAAAATTTTTGTATATAGGGTTCTTGAGTTTTCTGTGTAGTCCTTTGAAAACATCTATTGGTTCGATGTGCCATTGCCCTTCAGGGTTCTTTGAAGTGAAAGTACATAGATGGTTTTCTAAAGAACACTAGAACTAGAATGGTTCTACAATGGCATCATGGCAAATTAAAAAGGTTCTCCTATTGGATCAGGCTTTAAGAACTTTTTTGTGCAGGGTGACACGACACATTTCAACACACCCAAAGGCAACAACAGTATGACCATCAGGTGAGATGTAATGGGTAGGCACCTAGCTGATTTCAAGGTTTCTATCTACATATAACACAGTCAAACCAAAATTTATTCAGACAGCTTCAAAATTTCTCACATTGTCACTATTTGCTATAGTTTAGATATGGTAATAAATTATGACAAAAACTCAAAGTTAAACTGTGTCAGAACAAATTCAACATGATAATGTCAGATAACTTTGATAGAAAGGTATGTAATGAATTAGGTTGAATAGCTGTCAGCTGTTAAATTTAAGTACAAAAATAGATAATACCAATTTAGGTCAACCAATTACCAAGCAATGCTTAATTTTGTTCAGTCTGTGGTGTAAAAAGTTCACATTAGCAATTAAAGCAAAACATGGTCAGGTCAAAGTGTCTAAATAATTTTTGGTCCCAAATATTTTATCAATTTTACTGGTAGTCCACTGTATGAAGAGTTTTTGGGTATAATATGTCACAGTTTACTTTATTTTGCTATCCTCACTTACATAAATGAACTATAGTGTCCTGCACCCACTAGTAAAAAAATATCAAAAATGATATCTGGTGTCTGAATAATTTTTGGATTGACTGTATATTATTGCCTTAATGCATAACTATTAATACATACATGTAAATGTTTTCAATAAAAGTAGCATTATTTGAATCGGATGAACAAGGGAACCAATCGTTGGGAAGGACAGATGTTCACCAAGGCCTTGGTTGTTCTTAATTCTCTAAGAAATGCCAAAGTCAGGCTTATGGGAGAAGCTGCACTTGATCATGCAGACATTTTATTTATAATTCAATAAGAGAGGGGGAAAAAGAGACAAGTGGGAATTCTGCCCAGGTGTCTGATCCTTTCTTCACTGCACATAGATGATGTGAACCAAGTATGGTAAAATCCTTAGGGCTTTTCAGGAACTTCATTAGACACTTTCTCATGATATTTTGGAGCCTTCACAGAGGAGCTTCAACTCACTGTAACGTTAAGGAAGCACTGTTTCAAACCTCTGTTAGAGAATCTAGCGGCTTCATCACAAATGTCTCTTTATAGCAATATGCAAATTCCATTTTCAGGAGAATGAAATCTAAACTCAACGCTATACAGGATCCATAGAATATTTAAAAGACTTTAGCAAAAATCAAATGTATCAAAATACGCAGTGCCACTTGAGGGACTGTGCTATTACTAAATCACAAAGATTGTACATTGTGTTTTTTTTTATTTAAAATATTCCTGCAGGCAATAACATCTCATAGATCTGAAATATGCAATGCATTATGTATTTTGTATCATCAATCTTAACTTGGACTGAGACATATTTTTAACAGAGCATGGCATATTTTAAAATGCTGCACAAATGTTCTAGGCACCACTGAGAATGTTTTGTTGCACTGAAAATAAAGTCCACTATATATAAAATATGGATGTAGTACATGGTAGGCACAAACAAATGAAGTATTGGCAGGATTATTACAAAACAAAACAACAAAATTAAACAGTTGCAGTCCAGTTTACAACTACAATTGTCTTTAGCATAAATTATGGCATTATTATGTCTTATGGACCATTTGGTGGATGTCAACAGCAGCGTGGAAGAAATCCTCTGAAGAACTTTCTGAATTCAGTGTTGAAGACAGTGTAGATAATTGGGTTCAGAGCACTATTCACGTAACCCAGCCATGTCACTGTGCTCATCAGATCTGGAGAGATGTGACAGGATTCACACAAGGCTCGTGTAGTGTGAACTACAAAAAAAGGAGTCCAGCAGAAGAGGAAGACACCTGCGGGAAGATCACACGTCATGTCTCATATTTGTCATTATCAAATTAAGGCACAGTTTGGTGCATTTTCTGAGAAACTGTTATACATACCTTACATAAAAATGAACAAAAATATGTTGAACATAAAAATAATTTTGCCTTGCTTATTTAGTTATTATTATTATTATTATTATTATTAAAAGAATTCCAGTTCCTCAGCTTGTAAAAACAATCAAAATTTTCACATTAAAGGAATAGTTTACCAAAAAAAGATGTAAATGAGTTTCTTCATCTGAACTTATTTTGAGAAAGTTAGCAATACATCACTTGCTCACGAGTGGATCCTCAGCAGTGTATGGGTGCCGTCAGAATGAGAGTCCACACAGCTGATAAAAACATAACAATAATCCACAAGAATCCACACAACTTCAGTCCATCAATTAACATTCTGTGAAGTGAAAAGTGGCGTGTTTATAAGAAACAAATCCACCATTAACATGTCTTAACTTTAAAACTGTAGCTTCTGAAAATATTAGACCATAATTCATAATAATGCTTCCTTCAGTGAAAAAGTCCATCCCCTATTGTCCTCTCATCAAATTTTTAATGATATATTTGTTTAGAACTGTTTTGGACTGTTTTCGCTTGTCTGTGCATATTTCTCTTTTTTTTTTTTTTTTTACTTTAGAAAGCAATATTATAAATGGAGGATTCATATTTTTTGTGGAAGCAATAATTTGAAGTTAAAAATGTCTTAATGTTGGATTCATTGATTAGAAACATGCATCTTTTCGCTTCATAATACATTCATTAATGGACTGGAGACGTGGATTACTTCTGGATTGCTGTGATGTTTTTATTAGCTGTTTGAACTCTCATTCTGACGGCACCCATTCAGTGTTAAAATCTACACTGTCAAGACTTTAACATTACACGAGATTAGTGTGATAAGTTTTATTAACATTTAAGTTAGTGTCATGACCCTTTCTGGTCCAGAAAACCAGTAAAGACTGCATGAGAAGAACTGTTTACACACTTTAAATAAAATCCACCCACATGAATTCCACATAAAACAGTATTTACACTACTGAAAGGACGATTTCTATCACTTTACTGCTTAAATAACTCACATTTGTGTATGGCTAATTAATACAAGTGCTTTCAACAAAACTAAAAGTGGCACCTGGATCTGCTTTTTAACCTCACAGAATGCCTAGTTCATTACTGTAAATGAGTTTTTTGTTTGTTGTTACAAATTTGATGGAATTCAAAATGATTTTCTGTGATAGATGACAGCATGCTATAACAATTCCAAATTACTCCATTAATAGGCAGAACGTTGTAGTCAGAGTCCTGCTCCTGTTCTGATAAAGCAAAAAAATAAATATAAATAAATTAAAAAAAAAAGAGCAGTCCAGGCTCAAAATATTCATGAATGACTTTAAGAGCTCTGGAAAGCTTTGGATAACCCAGAAACCTGCAAAATCACTGCCATTAATTCTGCATTATGCAATGCTGGCATAAGAATGTCTTATGAAAGTGACCAAACTATGTCAAATCAAATGTTATGAATAACATGTGAGACAAAGCTACACGTATAAATCAACCTCATGTATATTATAGATATTAATGTGCTCCTCCAGTGGCCTCAGCTCGGCTGAATTATTCAAGTATAGTAATGGTATTTCTATAAATACCCAGTAATGGAGTTAGAATAAGTTTCAGATCATCTGCATAACTTCAATAAGATGTTTCTGTGATGCAAGAAATGTTTACATCTTTGAAAATGTTATCTTTTTCCCCACCTATAGCTTTAGGCCCTATGAATCCCTATGAGGAGGTAAATTAAACATTCTGTGCAAAATAAAAAATTGGAAATGTCTTCTTGTTACCTTTAAAAAGTCATTTTATGTATAGTCACGTATAGTCATATTAAATAACATTTTGACTTGAATAAAACTGTTTATTAAGGTGTTACCACATAAAGCACATTTTAGGTTACCTGACAAACCATTTTACATTTTCTGGATATGTGATATATTGTCTGATGACTAACAAAAAAGGATGCTAATTTCATGATGCAAACTTTATATAGTTTATATAATTCTATATAGGAGGGAATGGTGTAAGCTGTGCCAGTTTTCCTTAAAGGCATAGTTCACTCAAAAATGAAAATCTTTACTTTATTTAATTATTATTTACTCAATCTCATGTTGTTTCAGACTTTTTTGACTATCTTAGTTCTGTGGAACACAAACTAAGACATTTAGAAGAATATCTGCTTTTTTGTCCATACAATGAAAGTAATTGGGTATAATGTTGTATGGACAACATTTTTTCAAAATATCTTCTTTTGTGTTCTGCAGAAAAAAAAAGAAAGTCATATGGATTTGGATCAACATGAGGGTAAGTCAATTATTACAGAATTTTATATTTGGATGAACTATCACTTTATCAAGTTTTCCTTTAAGCAGTTAAAAATTATAAAGATAAAACTAATGTAAAATTATACTTCATGACAAACAAATAACAACAATTGTCCCTATGGATCAGCTATGATTTAATATAATGAACAGGTTTTCAACAGCAAAAACAATAATAATAATGAATAACAAAAGTCTAATCATTGCTATTATGTGTCTGTGTTAATAAATGGTGGCCTGGAAATTAGGTTAAGGCACCAGGTGAACCATGACATCATAATTGGATAGAGGGATTTGCCTGTAGTTAGTTTTATCTGTGTGTTCCAGGGAAATTCAACTTCTGTGGCAATTTCATTCAAAGTTTTGGAGCTTATAACTACCTACATAGAATAATTAAACTGATTTGTTGATAAAAGCTCAAAACTTTTCATATTAAGTTGTGTTTGTACGTCTTTTTTCGTTTTGATTTTTGAAGTCATTAAATTAGTTATATATTAAGTACTTTCAACTCCAACAAGACTGAAACAGACAAACAAATATTCACCAGCACATATGCAGCAAATATTTGCAGAAATCTATAGCTATTTCAACACTTACCCACAACAACAGGTAAAACCCTCATAGCTTTTCTCTCCCTTCCATTGATCTTAGCCCTCTTCTTTCTCGGAGCTGGCTGGCCATATTGAATGTCAGGGTAGGCCACAGTCTGAATGGGGCTGTTTTTATACTCAGGTGGGAAGGGGCAGACGGGTTGTGTGAAGTCATCAAGCTCCTCAAGCCTGGACTGAGCCAAGTCCCTCTCAATGACCCGGGGCAGAGATGCAGGCAGAGCCCCCAAGGGTGGGAGGGCAGCAGCCACCACAGCATGCTGTAAACTGCGGCAGGCCTGGATACTGTTTCTCAGTTTGGCTTTGCGTGATTCTTCCCACTTGCGCAAGCCATGGAACATCCCAAAGTACAGTAGGAGCATGATGGGACATGGGATGAAAAAGGAACAGACAGACGAATAAACCACATAATTGTTGTCTTCAAGTTTGCATTCTCTGGGGTCTCTTTGAGGAACATTGTTTATTCCGAAGATGACAGGCGACGCCACAGCCAGCGCCAACAGCCACGTAGCAGAAAGTAATAGAATCTGCCGATAGTCAACATGCTTCCTGTTGTAGTTAAGTGGTATGGACACTGCTATAAACCTGTTAACAGAATCTATATTGAAATTTACCATCAGGACAAACAGAAAAAAAATAAAATTTCTAAGCACTATGATCATAACAAAGCCAAAGTTTAGACTTAAATGGTTCTCAAGTGGTTTTGCTTCAAGACCCAGATGAGTAAACAAGTGTGTCCTTTAAATTAAACAGGAAACAACTTATTAATGTTATCCTGAGCTGCACTGGTCCAACAGTATGCCAAATTATTAATATGAAATGCTGAAAAGGAAAATCAATTTTTTTATTTTTACATTGTTTTATAGATGGAGTGTTCAGTTTCATGTGCTTAGTAGCCAATAATTCACTGCACAAAATATATTGTGGTTACCAGAAACCATATTTATTCTTGTTGTAACAGATCCCATATTTAAATTAGTCTGTGTCATATTTTCTTTCATTTTTGCATAGTTATGTTCATGGACTTTGATGATTAGGGCATGTCACGCAGCTGGTCCATATCTGACATCTGCCTAATTTGGCTAGCTTGTAAGCGAACAATGAATTTGTGCCAAAACTGGGCACATTGCATTTAACATCAACAACAGAAGACGTTAAGCCTATTTATTCTGATGCATTTTATGTATTTGGATTTAGCATTGTTATTTTCCTATCAGCTATCAGATCTGTGGCCCATTTTTTGGCCACGACTCACCAGTTGAGAACCACTAATTCACAGAATATTGCTCATCTTAGCTTTCTTTAATAAAAATACTCAAAGAACGCTGTGTCCAACACTGATATGCTGGAATATAGTCTTACGCACAGTAAGAATAAACTTCAAGACCAGCATGACCTGTTTCTGCAATCCCGACTAGGTCAAAATAATATGCTAAAAACTGATTATGCAGTCTGCATTCTTTCTCAAGAAAATGCCTGAGGGCTCCCAAAGCAACTTTTCTCATTCCTCAGGAAAAGAAATGCCATATAATATATCAGGGATATTTGACTGAAATTAAAATACAAACCTGTCCACACTGATTGCACAAAGGTTGAATATTGATGCTGTACATAGCATTACATCCATGGTCATTAGTCCATCGCAAAGAACCACATCTAAGGACCAGACACCACCTTGAAACTGGAAAGACAGATTTATTGTGTTAAAAAAAAATAAAAATAAATAATAATAATAATAATAATATATATATATATATATATATATATATATATATATATATATATATTTTTTTTTTTTTTTTTTCAAATAGGTAACCAACTTTTTTTGGATACGGATTCAGACTGTCTTTGATTCTGTAAATGAGTCAAACTAACCTAATGAGCCTAACAAAGCCACGACTTGACTGATTTGATGTGATGGCAACTTGAGGATAACAAGATAAGTGGCCTAAAACCTAAAAAGCTTGAGAAAGGGATTCATCTACACACACACACATACAGTATAAACACATTATAATACATAAGTTATATTTGTCATTTATTATAAACTAGAATGCAATCATAATCATATCTTAAATTTGTCAGTTACACTACTTACAACAGCTAGTCTATATCTCAGTGCTCTTTACTCATAAACTGACCTACAGCAGTTTGAGATAAATTAGACCTATATGCTTTATAAAAATGCACTTTTTTGTTTATAATATATATTTGGGAACTTGACTGAATTACACAATGAACTTCTCAAACATGCAGTATTATGCTTAAACACATCACTTACCTCTGCATAGACAAACAGGGGTAAAACCAAAACTGCCAACAGCAGATCTGCCACAGCCAAACTCACTATGAAATAGTTTGTCGTTGTCTTCAAGGCTTTTTCCTTGTAAACACTAAGGCACACAAGCACATTTCCACAAATGATCACTATAATGAGCAAAACCCCAAATATGAGAGCAGGAACATTATAGGCAAAGAGCTCGGGCTGAAGTGTGCTGTTCACGCTCGAGATATTCACAGACATTGTTCTTGATCCGAGCGAGAACGGCTTCTTCGGGGAAACTTTTCATAAATGTCTCGTGTTGTCCTGTCCACTGTGGTCCATCTCTGCTCATCTTGTGTTAGTCAGAAGACAAGCCATCTATATCAGCAGCACAGCGCGATAGATGCATTGAGCAGGTCAGTCCATCTGCTGTCTCTCCTTAAATAACACTGTCCGATAATCTGGGAAAGTCGCGAGCTGCATTTCGTTTAATGGGAGCTGCTGTCAAATAAAACTTTTCGACGTTGAAAAAAAAAAAAAAAGAAGAGATAGTAGCCGCTCCGACGGCTTGACCAATGGAGACGCACTTGCAGACGGCTGGACGGTCGGCGTGGCGCTACAAGGGCGCTCATTTATTATGACTGGCTGCTGAGCTGTTACACTGTTGGGTACTATATGAGTAGGCTACTCGTCCGTTATCATCTGCCCAATGTTTTTATATATTTATTTATTTTAATAGCTAAAAAATCTCTAAATACACTGTAAAAAAAAAAAAAAAAAAATGTAATTTTACAGACCTTCCCCTGTATTTTTAATTTTTTTCCTGTATTTTTATTATTATTATTATTTTTAATTTTAAAATTACAGAAATAGACAGTAAATGTACATGTTCTATAGGTAAAATAAAATGGCAAACCTGTAACTGTAAATAACCATAAAAAGTTCGCGAATTTATCAAATCTTCATAAATATGCATTTTTATTTAACGGGTGTCCATTTATAGTAATTTTATAATTTTTTAAATAGTATTTTTACAGGAATAAAAAAAAAAAAATGTGTCAAAGGTGATATCTGGTCTCAAATGAGTTAATCCTTTCTTACGAATTACTTATTTTAATATAGTATCATAACATCATATCATCATACATTCTTTGTTGAAATAAACGGACATTTCTGATAACTGTGAAGATTTTAAATTTTGGAACTAGAGGAAATCCCGCGCGGCGGAAGGATACCTCTCCTCTGGGCACACAGTGGAGCAGCGGCGCGCGGAGCGGGAATCACTCGACTCTCAGAAATCGTTCATGGATGTGGAACAAAAATAAACAGGTAAAATGCATATTTTCTGAACAATATTGGCTTCTGTCATTTGTAACTTTGTTTTGACTGTCGTTGTTTAGTGTTTTTATGAAGCTTAACCTTGATTGTGTATGTTTTTATTCGGACCGTTAGGCCTAATCTTTTAAAATGTTTATGATTTTTACATTTGAGGTCTCGTTTTAGATGAAGGTGGTTATATTTGTTGTTTGACAGTAGTCAAGTTGTGCTCACTGTTTTGGTTCCCGTTTCATTCTGTCGAAAAAACGCCATTTTTCCACATGAGGGAGTTTCCTCATCAGATGATGATTATAATTTATATTTAATCATAGGCATATGACGTGACGTCTGAATTATTCAATGTAAGCTTGGTCTAGAAACCTAAAATGCTGTTTAAATGAGTGAAAACTTCAGACTACTCTTAAAACCAGATTAATTTGGGAGACCTAAATTCGGTTAGAGTCAGCTTCATGCGGTGTAACGTTAGGTGTGTGTCATTCACATTAGACTGTGTTCTATTTTAATATCTTCATACTGTATTTTTGAATGTAATTCAAGCAGGTGAGTGTCAGCGCAGGCGGTCTGTCTAATAATACTCGATTCTGATTGGCTGGTGTTCCTTCAAACAGGTGAGTGCACGGATAGTTTAATCACCTCTAAATTAATGCGCTGCCTTCACTGAAGCAGGAACAGGCGCACAGAAACTGATTGATTTATTGTGTACAAACAGTACTAATATTTCTTTGGATTTTTGTATAATTTTTAATTATCATGTCCCATGCACTCACATGCTTGTTTTTGTTTCTCTCTACAGTTAAGTTACTTGAGCAGCTGATATCAAAGGGCAAGCTAAAAAGGTGAAAACTGTCATTTAAAAGATGTCTATGATTATATTATATTTTATTCGTTGTGGTGTTTCTGTGAAAAACTCTAAAAGGTCATACACATCATCAAGGGCTACACAGAAATGAGGCACGTTATCTGAAACAATTTTTCACATCCCACCTAGAAAACGCAAATCATCATGACCCATGTACAAGAGAGTGTCTTTCACATCATAAAGCCAGTAAAAGCGAGGAGAGCTTTCACGAATCAAAACTACAAGTATGTGTTTTAATTTAATTTACATTTAATTTGTGCAACTTTCATATTCGCAAAGTAACTGTCCTTCCTTTCATGCATATAATAAGGTGGATAGGGATAACGAGAACAAGACGGACCCAATTCAACAAATTTAGTGAGATGGAGGTGGTTACTCTTGAACCAGTACCAACAAAATGCCATCAAAATGCCATTTGTCTTCAACAAAAGAAATGTTAAGTATAACTTTAAGTAATATGTCTTAATAGGTACATTGGTAACTATAATGATTCAAGCTGAATTTATTGCATGCTGGTTTTGTCATTGCCTCTTTCCCAGAAATACTCAGACCAGACTCCGATAAAGACACGTCAGAAATCCTTCAAGAATAAAACGCATGTAAGTCAGGAATGTGAACTTTATTTGTAATTTGTTCACCCTTTCTTCACTCATAAATTTTTTAAAAGTATTTATCGTACTTTTTAAGTAATAAAAACAAATTAAATGTTGTTTATCTTAGTTTTTTATGGCTAACTGTTATAATTTTATCTTTCAGGTACTGTACTAATGCAGAATATGTGCAGGTTTTCTTCTTGGGAAATATTCCTTTCCTTATGAATCTTGAGGGAAATGGCTATGTAAGTTGCTTTACAGACTTTACATTATGTGAAAAGACCTTACAAGTGTAAGATGTCTCAGAAATTCTAATGATCAGAAGTTTGTCATTTCTATTTATATACATTTTTAGAATAGGAGGTTTTTCTTTTAATCTGATCTGTTTTTACCCTCTACGTTTGCAGTTATGGTACCAGTTCCTCAAATACAAATTCAGAGCAAGGAGAATAATGCTGTCTGAAGAAACTCCAGAATCCTGTCCCAGATCTATGTTAAGGGTAAGTGTATACATTAACACAGAGCTTCTTTACATCCCCTACTATATTACCATCCACAAACGGGATGATAACATTCAGTTTATTCTGAGTGGTTACACATAACACAAACAAATTTCTGTTATTCAAATCTGTTAAAGGATTGTTAGGCTGCATTAATTAGGCCAACTAAAACCGGGAACACTTCCCATAACACCTGATGTACTTGTTACCTTTTAAGAAAAAGGATGATCTTTTAAGATTCAAGATGGTGCCGAGCATGGCTGCCGTGTTGCGAGCTCCGAGAAAACATTGCAGTTTTTCGTATATGTTTTATTTGTTATTTTGTTGTTTTACGTGCTGGATGCTGTTAGTATAACTGTCTATGATAGACACACGCTTCTAAACATAGGTTCCCTCGTCGCGCAACGCAAACCGGACTTTGAGTTCTTGAACGCCGGCGCTCTGTTTACAGACACCGCTTCAGAGCCCTTTGTCTGGGCCGCACGGTCACGACCGAGGAAACGCTGCCGGAAAAGGGGAAAAAGAGCCGGCGTCCTTGTCAGACTCAGACGCCGTCCCCTCCGACCTCCTCTCCCTACCATTTTGCTGGCTAATGTTCAGTCACTGGACAACAAACTCTGCGAACTGCGGGCACGCATCTCATACCAACGAGAAGCAAGGGACTGCTGCATTATTTGCCTCACAGAAACATGGATGTCTGCAGTGGTTCCAGACTCAGCCATCGAGCTTACGGAGTTCTCCGTGCACCGCTCGGACAGAACGAAAGAGCTCACAGGGAAAAGCAGAGGTGAGGGTGTTTGTTTCTTTATCAACAACTCGTGGTGTGATGAAAGGAACCTACAATCTATTAAATCCTTCTGCTCCCCTGATCTGGAAATTCATATGCTTCTGTGTCGACCATTCTGGCTACCGAGGGAATTTACAGCGATCATAATCACAGCTGTTTACATTCCCCCTCAAGCCAACACAGACCAGGCACTCAAGGAACTGTATGGGAATATAAGCGAGCAGGAAACTGCATATCCAGATGCAGCGTTCATTGTTATGGGGGACTTTAACAAAGCCAACTTTGGAACAATAGCTCCAAAATACTTTCAACACATCAACATCAACACGCGAGGTGATCGTGTACTGGACCACTGCTACTCTCCTTTCCGGGACGCCTACAAACCACTCCCCCGCCCACCTTTCGGCAAATCGGATCATTCTTCCATTCTGCTCCTGCCTGCTTATAGGCAGAAACTGAAACGAGAAGCACCTGCCCTCAGGACAATTCAATGCTGGTCGGACCAATCGGACGCTATACTACAGGACTGTTTTGATCACGTGGACTGGGACATGTTCCGGGTAGCGTCTGACGACGACATAGAGGCGTACTCAGATACTGTAACGTGTTTCATCAGGAAGTGTGTAGAGGACGTAGTGCCGACAAAAACAATCCGCATCTACCCCAACCAAAAACCATGGATTAACAGTGATGTTCAAGCAGCCTTGTCAGCACGGAAATCTGCCTTTAAATCCAGAAACTTGACGATCGAAAACAAGCCAGCTACGATCTCAGGAAATCCATCAAAGCCGCCAAACGATAATACAAAAACAAAGTTGAAGAACAATTCAACACCAACAACACAAGAAGCATGTGGCAGGGCATCAATAACATCACAGATTTTAAAGGGAATAAACCAGCTACAGTGAACATTGCCGCCTCTCTACCGGACGAGCTCAATCATTTTTATGCTCGTTTCGAGGCTCACAACACCGCCCACACAGAGAGCGCTCCCGCGGATGTTGCAGAGGAGGTGAATGCAATCTCCATTTCTGTCGCGGATGTAACCCGATCCTTCAGACGGGTGAATATCCACAAGGCTGTGGGTCCCGATGGCATCCCAGGCCGTGTGCTCCGAGCATGCGCATTCCAGCTAGCCGGGGTTTTCACAGACATTTTCAACCTCTCCCTCTCTCTGTCTGTGGTTCCCTTATGCTTCAAAAAATCCACTATTGTGCCCATACCAAAGAAAAATAAAATCACATGCTTGAATGACTGGAGGCCCGTTGCTCTGACACTCATCTTCAGCAAGTGTTTTGAGAAACTCATCAGAGACTACATCTGCTCTGTGCTGCCTGCCTCACTGGACCCGCTGCAATTTGCATATCGCAGCAACCGTTCCACAGACGATGCTATTGCCTTCACCCTGCATACTGCTCTCTCCCACCTGGAAAACAAGAACACCTATGTGAGAATGCTATTCGTGGACTATAGCTCCGCATTCAATACCATAGTGCCTGCCACACTGGTTGCGAAGCTCCAGACTCTAGGACTAAACAGATCTCTGTGCGGCTGGATCCTGGACTTTCTGACAGGCAGAAGTCAGGTGGTCAGAATGGGCAACAAAACTTCATCTCCGCTGACCCTCAACACTGGTGCTCCTCAGGGCTGCGTCCTCAGCCCACTCCTGTACTCCCTGTACACACATGACTGTGCAGCCACACACAGCTCCAACGTCATCATCAAATTCGCTGACGACACAACGGTGATAGGCCTGATCACTGACAACGATGAGACGGCCTACAGAGCGTAGGTGAGTACCCTGACTAAATGGTGTCAGGAGAACCACCTCTCACTCAACATCGACAAAACCAAGGAGCTGGTGGTGGATTTCAGGAGACAGAGCAGAGAACACACACCCATCACCATCGACAAGACACCTGTGGAGCGGGTAAACAGCTTTAAGTTCCTCGGCGTTCACATCACTGAAGATCTCACGTGGTCCGCTCACACAGATGCAGTGCTGAAGAAATCACATCAACGCCTCTTCTTCCTGAGATGGCTGAGGAAGTTTGGAATGAGCCCCAGCATCCTCAGATCATTCTACACCTGCACTGTGGAGAGCATCCTGACCAGCTGCATCACCGCCTGGTTTGGAAACAGCACCGCTGGCAACCGCAAAGCTCTGCAAAGGGTTGTGCGAACTGCCCGCCACATTGTTGGAGGTGAGCTTCCCTCCCTCCAGGACATCTACACCAGGCGGTGTATAAGGAAAGCCCGGAGGATCATCAATGACTCCAGCCACCCGTCCCACAGACTGTTCTCTCTGCTGCCCTCAGGAAGACGTCTCCGCAGCATCCGATCCCGCACTAGCCGACTGAGGGATAGCTTTTTCCCTCAGGCTATCAGGCTAATGAACAGTCAGAACTAATACACCCTACAGCACACTCCCACTTTACGATATGCCACGCACTGCACTTTAACTCCAACACAGTTCAAACTGGACTACACGTACACACTGCACTAATACATCAATCTATCTGCTACCACTGGATACCATCCAATGCACATCCATGACATTTGCGTATCCAGCTTACGTATAATCTACTGCACCTTCGCATATTATTGTGTGTATATATGTGTACATAATGTAGAATGTGTATATACGTGTATAATTGTGTATTGATAACTGTAAGTATTGATAACTGTATGTATGTCTAATAGTACACTGTGTGTACTGAGTATATGTATGTGTATATTGCACATTGTCATCTGAAGTATGTAATGGTACTGTCTATATGTTAATTGTTTCTGCACTGCCTGGAGCACGCTCTCAAGAATTTCACTCACCAAGGCACACGTGCTGAGATGATGTGACAATAAAAGTGATTTGATTTTGATTTGATTTGATTTGATATTTAATTTTATAAAGCCCATTAAATTTATTTGTAGGTTACATGTATAGGGGAGACTCACAGGTTGTCACGCTTGTTCAGTGAATATTTCTCAGAGTAGGTTTATTTTTGAAGTCAGTTTTTGTACATGTACATACCTTAAAGTATTAATAAACAAACAAATAAATCGAAAAATTCCACTCTTAGTGCATGGAACTTGCCTTTAAACAGCCTGTAGGATTCTCCGCTAAAATAAACAGCAAAACAATTATGAAATACAAAATTCATTCACATATGAAATAGTAAAAATGTACAGTGTATGTTTTGACCAACAAATATGAAAATGAAAAACTTGTGAACACTCTCACTAAACAAAAAGAGCTGAAACATTCTTCAAATCTTCTTTTGTTTGCTGCAGAAGAAAGAAAATCAAACACGTTTAACTTTGTAAAAAGACAATAAGTGTGGTTAATGGTGTTGAATGTGCGCTTCTACTTTAAATCTTAAAAGAGGATTAAGAAGCATACTTGCAGATGAAATTAATTAAATAAAAGGCCACTTAAGTGTACTTAAAGATAGTGTACTTTCAAGGCTGTTTCTTGCACACTAACATCCTAAAGAACGTGAAATTTCTTGATTATAAACTAGTATGTTATTCAGTATTACATTTAAAGTTAAAACATTTTAAATGTAATAAATTGCAACAATCATTATAAATGTGTAATTACAAATGTCTTTAAATAAATGGCATTTCAATTGAAAGTATATTTTAATTTACCATAAATGCTTGTCAGCATATTCGGTAGTACATTTTAACCATGAATGTTTCAAAGACAAAAGTAATTATAAAATGGCATAAAGATGTACTTAAGTTCTACTTAAGTCTGTCAAAAGCACTCTTAAGTTATTCTTAACTAATTGTTTTTAAAATAAATTTAAACTAAAATATTTAATATGCGGTTAACAGTTAATATGCAATGAAGTGTCCAAAAACATTATATTCAGTTTGCACTTAAGTATATTCTTTTAATTATTTCTGTAATATTTCTTTCTTTCTTATGACAAAATTTGAACTATGTGAACTTCCCTTAACTCTAGATTAATGTTAAGACATAACCCACAATATAACTGTAAAAAGCCCTTTTGGTTTTTGGTTGACCATCTGTTCTATTATTCATTAACATTTGAGGTTCTCCTTAAGTTGCTTCAGTATGCAGCATATGTTTCCTCTGATTATACTGCCTTGGGCCAGGGAGACTACATATAAGATATAATTTGAAGTCATCATTGTAATCACATGTAAGATGAAGGTCTACAGTACAAATAAGTTGGCTTTAGTCTAAAGTGTTTTGAGCCCCTTTGAACTTTTTCCTCCAGGGAAAGCAGACTTCAAGCTTACACTCTTTATCTGAATACTGGGACTGTAAAGAATACATCTTGTTCTCATATTTTCACCTCCATACGCTCAGAGAGAGGGTGAAAGTGTAAGGTGAGAATAGCAATCTGACAGATTGTGGGGGAAGATAAAAGAAGAGTGCAATTATAGCACATAGTTCATTCAGAAGGGAAATAAAGTCTCAAATAACTCGTGGGTAACTTGAAGATGAAACCTTGTCTTCTTCAAGATTCTAATAAAAGTAATTTCCACTTTGTAATATGTATAGACTGCAGACTCTACAGCAAGTCTACAGCAAGTTGGTTTAAAAAAAGTCCTGTTTGGGCTCTGAGAGACCCCAAGTTTTGTTTTATTTATGTATTTATTTATTTATAAGATAACAAGATTGGACCCTATTGACACAGAGACAATTTTTCAAAATATCTTATTCCACAGAAGAATGAAATTCTACACTCTTAGAAGAAAAGGTTCAAAAATGAACCTTTTGAGGTTCCTGGAGATTGCAACTGTGGGGGAACCTTAGAGGTTCATTTTTGAACCTTTTTGAAAAGGTTCTAATTGGAACCTTCACTTAAAGGTGCATTAATGACCCTCATGGGTTCCTTTTTGAACCTTTTTCTAGATAGCAATAACATTATTATTATTATTAGGGGTTCGAGCACGAAGTGCTGAAACCCTATTGTATTTGTTAGGATTTTTTTTATTATTAGGGGTTCGAGCACGCAGTGCTAGAAACCCTATTGTATTTGTTAAGATTTTTATTATTATTATTATTATTCTGCCGTAAAACTGATCGAGCAGCCCAAACCGTAAGGCCTAGAGACTTGAAACTTGGCCAGATCGTAGAGCTCAGTCTGTGAAGAACGTATCAAAGTCTCAGCCCAATCGGCCAAACGGGGGCGGTACAGCGCAAAAAACAAAAATTTCAGACGTTTTTGGCCCTAACTTGTACATTTTTTGTCGTACACTCAAAATTTTTTCACCGTTGCGATCCTTGGTTCAATACAAAAAAAAGTGTATTACGACAGATTTTCTCTACAATGCACCGTTTTTCCGCAAAATTGACCTATATCCCAAACCTACTTTTACGAACTAGTCCTAGGTTTTTCGTCCGATCGGAACCAAACCACTTCAGAAATCTTCTAGGGAAACTGAATATGAATAATTATCAAAAAAAAGTTGAAATTTTGATTTTCACGCGAAACAGTATTCAAATTAGCGTCTATGCTAACATTAGCCAAAATGCTTAATGAAGTATAACTCTGGAACGGAATGACCTATCTTCACCAAACTCGGGGTACATGTGTACGAGCTCAATCTTTGGCCAAATAAAAAAAACCGCGCATCTCTGCCACTTGGGGGCGCTATAATGTGGAAAAAACATAAAAACAGCTATAACTATGCAACCGTTGGTCCGATCAACTTGAAAATTGGTATGCAGCTGCTTGGTCCACAGGGGCAGGATCGTCTATGAGGATATTGGCGTATCTCAAAAAACATGGCCGCCATTGGCCAAAAACTTTAGTCACTTATTTGGCATGGTTAACGGAGGTCGATCGGAACGAAACTCGGTGGGCATGTTCGACTCATGGCCCTAAAGGTCTGTAAGAATTTTCAAAGAAATCGGCCACCGGGGGGCGAAATTTTGTTTTTTAGTGTATAAATGATTGAATATTGCACGATTTTTTAAACATCCACACAATATGCATATCATTGGATAGATCTCCTCATAATACACAACTTTGCCTCAAGAACCATTGCTGTCAATCAAATTGTTCTTTAATTATTTGGAAATATGTTTAAAACCTACTTTTGCGAACTAGTCTCTCGTTTTTTGCTCAATCTGGATCAAACCACTGCAGTAATAATCTCTGGACAGTCTAGATCAATAATTATCAAAAAAATGTTGAATTTTGTCCTTTGGTTACCTATAATTGGCTCCTTTAAGAAAAGGGGCGTGGCCACGTATACTCAAAAGCCTATAAATCCTAAACAAAAACTCGAAACTTTACAAAAGTTGGTGAAAACATCTGCCTCATCACTCTTAACAAGCATAAGAAGTTTCATGGAGTTCGGACAATAGGTGGCGCTATAACAGTAAAAAAAGCCTTCAAAACACAATATTTCAGTAGTACATGAAAGTAAATTGTAAAAAAAAATGTTCATATATTCACACATCCACTAGTTCTTCATATCATATGATAGATCTCCTCATTTCGAACAACTTTGCCTCTTGGATCACTGCTGTCAATGGAAGTATTATTTAAATATTCTCATTAAAGTTCAAAACCAAGTTTTGCGAACTAGTTCTAAGTTTTTCACCCGATCGGAACCAAACAACTGCAGAAATGTTCTCTGGACATTGGAAAACAATAATTTTAAAAAAAAAGTGTTTAAATTTCAACTGACTTTCGCAAAGGGGCCCCAAAACATTTAAAAGTCGCGGATCAATTTTACGAAACAGGCTATAACTCGTGAACGAAATGACATATCTTTGCCAAACTCGGTACACATATGTATAAGAACAAACAATGGTCAAATAAAAAAAAATTGCGCAGCTCTACCACTTGATGGCGGCATAAGATTGAAAAAACATAAAAACAGCTATAACTATCCAATCGTTAATCCGATCGACTTGAAAATTGGAATGCAGTGTCTTTGTCCAATGTCCCATAAGGCTTCTTGAGGATATTGGCGTATCTCAAAAAACATGGCCGCCATAGGCCAATGAAATTTGAGCACTTATTAGACAAGGTTAACGGAAGTCGATCGGAACGAAACTCGGTGGGCATGTTCGACTCATGGCCCTAAAGGTCTGTAAGAATTTTGAAAGAAATCGGCCACTAGTTGGCGCTAACGAGATTTATGCCCTCTGTAATCACGTGGTGTTTCACACATCCACACAATATGCATATCATTTGATAGATCTCCTGATAATGAACAAGTTTGCCTCAAGAACCATTGCTGTCAATCAAATCGTTCATTAATTATTCGGAAATATGTTTAAAACCTACTTTTGCGAACTAGTCTCTGGTTTTTTGCTCAATCTCGATCAAACCACTGCAGTAATAATCTCTGGACTCTCTAGATCAATAATTATCAAAAAAAAGTTGAATTTTGTCTTTTGGTTAGCTATAATAGGCTCATTTAAAAAGGGGGCATGGTCACACATACGCAAAAGCCTATAAAACCTAAACAAAAACTTGAAACTTTACAAAAGTTGGTGAAAACATGGGGCATATGACTCTTAACAAGCATGCGGAGATTCATGCAGATCGGACAATAGGTGGCGCTATAACAGTTAAAAAAGTCTTCAAAAACACAATATTTGTACATAAAATGACCTCAAATTGTAGAACATGTTCATATATTCACACAAACACTAGATCTTCATATCATATGATAAATCTCCTCATTCTGAACAAGTTTGCCTCTGGGACCAATGCTGTCAATCAAACTGTTCATTAAATATTTAAGATTATTTTTAAAAACCTACGAGAACTAGTGAACTAGACATGACTTTTATAATCAAAATCAATGAAATCAGTGCAGTACTATTCTGTAGACTCTCTTGATCAATAATTATCAAAAAACTTTGAAAATATGCAATTGAACAACTATAAAACTGTCATTTTATAATATGTTCTTTACATAGGCTACCCAAAGGCCTGTAAATCCTAAAAGAAACCCCACATCTTCTGTCACAACTGGGTAAAATGGTGCATAATTTTATTTTAAAGAAGCATGCAAAATTTAAGAGAGACTGGGCAATAAATAACACTAAAACAGTCATAAACTTTAAAAAATACAGTGTTGTATTAGAAATTGCAATTTCTAACCACTAGATGGCAGCGGAAGACCACTAATAGGCTTATTAAACACTAAACAGTAATAGGTTTTCTTATGAAGTTATTGTAAAATCACTGTTATAACATTTAAAATCACATTTAATTCAAGTTTACCATTTTATTCATACAGATATATCACATAACAATTTTGCCAGATTATGAGTTCAAAGAAACCTGAAAATTACATGCGAACTCTTAAAAAGAGAAGACTTGCAATAAGTTTTGAGTCACCTATCAATTATTTCAAATATCTATATCTGCAACAAAATGTGTGTGCATGTATGTCCGTATATGTGTGTGTCTGTGTGTGGTTAAACTATCATATTAATAATCAGTAAGCATGCTTACACACACACACCATTTCATTTCTGTGTGTGTGTGTGTGTGTGTGTGTGTGTCTATGAGAATAGTGCCGTACTATTCTCTAGACTCTCTACGTCAATAATTATCAAAAAAAAAATGTTGAACATTTCCCAGATAGCAAGCACACTCGGGCCTATTCTGGCTGAAATGTGGCACTGTCGGCTCAGTCTCGGCAATAATCACACCACGTTCATTCGTTTGGTCAAAGGAGAACTGGTTTCCTGACTGAGCCTGATCATGTTTGAGTTTGGGTTCCTCGTCACTGTTGCCTTTTCTCTTGCTTAGTTGACGACTGCTAATATTCAGCAATATTATTGACTTCACTGCACTGAGCCATTTGATAAGAACTGAACTGAATTATGACACACAACGTTTTATATATATATAATATACAGTAAATATAATTTACTTGTTACTTTGTGGTTTAAAAAGTATATTAATGTTTTTACTGTAGTGCATTCGTTCATTGTTAATATATATTTATTTTAAAGTATTTGGTAATTTTATAATTAAAGCCTTTTTAATGTTTTTAAATGGTTGCATTTGTGTTTCACTGCTGAATTACATTTAGCAGTTTCTGGGCCACATTTGGCCTGGAGACCAAGCCGAGTCTCAGCCAGACATGGACCACATAAAATGACAGAAACAGAAGTCACTCTACAGTATGCGGGCCAGATCTGGGGCACATCAATAAATAAGAGTCATTTTACAGGACGTGGGCCGCATTTGGGCCAGAGGAAATTGCTTGAGTCGGTTTTCAGTGTGTGGGCCAGTTTTGGGCAGGGGACCCAGCAAGAATAGGACCAGAAGTGAAGCAAGGTTGTGGCCCAGACAAATTTTGCTCTCTGGGTTGCATTTGGACAAACATAAAACAAGAAGGAAAAAGAGAACAATATAAAGCGACAGGAGAACATGAGGAACAGGTGACAACACTCAGTCAAACAAGAGAGAACTAGAGAGACAGGTGACAGAACTCAGACAAACGAGGACTAAACAAGGGGGCGTGGCAACAAATAACAAGGAGGCAGGACAGGAGGAGTATATGGTTGACAACAACAAAGACAGAGCCATGTGCTCAAACAGAAAACAAACAGAGACATGAAACAAAGACAAGACAGACAACACAGTGAGGACAGGCTCCTGACATAAACAAGCATGCACAATTTAAGAGAGATCGGGCAATAAATAACACTATAATACTCATAAAGGTTTAAAACAGAGTGTTGTATGAGAAATTGCAATTTATTGCCACTAGATGGCAGTCGAAGACCACTAATGGGCTCATTCAGCTAAATAAAATAGTGATTTTATAATGTCTTATGAACAGTACTGTTATAACGATTAAAATCACATTAAATCAAAGTTTATCATTTAGTTCATACAGACATATCAGTTTTTACAATTATGCCAGATTATGATTACAGTGAAATCTGAAAATAACATATAAACTCTTAAAAACAGAATACTTGCAATAAGTATTTTGTCACCTATCATTTATTTCAAATATCTATATCTGCAAGAAAATTTGAGTGCATGTATGTCTGTGTGTGTGTGAGTTTGTGTAAGAATTCTTATTGATTATTCATATGATAGTTTAACCATTTCATTTCTGTGTGTGTGTGTGTGTCTGTGTCTGTGTCTGAGTCTATTGTCCATTTTCAATGTGTTTAACTGTCAGCTATACATCCAGGTTGGCCTAGACCGTAAAATTACACCACCTTAAGACCTCAAGGCTCGAACCCCGGTAATCGCTGCTTGCAGCTATATTTAGGGGTTCGAGCACGCAGTGCTAGAAACCCTATTGTATTTGTTAAGATTTTTATTATTATTATTATTATTCTGCCGTAAAACTGATCGAGCAGCCCAAACCGTAAGGCCTAGAGACTTGAAACTTGGCCAGATCGTAGAGCTCAGTCTGTGAAGAACGTATCAAAGTCTCAGCCCAATCGGCCAAACGGGGGCGGTACAGCGCAAAAAACAAAAATTTCAGACGTTTTTGGCCCTAACTTGTACATTTTTTGTCGTAGACTCAAAATTTTTTCACCGTTGCGATCCTTGGTTCAATACAAAAAAAAGTGTATTACGACAGATTTTCTCTACAAAGCACCGTTTTTCCGCAAAATTGACCTATATCCCAAACCTACTTTTACGAACTAGTCCTAGGTTTTTCGTCCGATCGGAACCAAACCACTTCAGAAATCTTCTAGGGACACTGAATATCAATAATTATCAAAAAAAAGTTGAAATTTTGATTTTCACGCGAAACAGTATTCAAATTAGCGTCTATGCTAACATTAGCCAAAATGCTTAATGAAGTATAACTCTGGAACGGAATGACCTATCTTCACCAAACTCGGGGTACATGTGTACGAGCTCAATCTTTGGCCAAATAAAAAAAACCGCGCATCTCTGCCACTTGGGGGCGCTATAATGTGGAAAAAACATAAAAACAGCTATAACTATGCAACCGTTGGTCCGATCAACTTGAAAATTGGTATGCAGCTGCTTGGTCCACAGGGGCAGGATCGTCTATGAGGATATTGGCGTATCTCAAAAAACATGGCCGCCATTGGCCAAAAACTTTAGTCACTTATTTGGCATGGTTAACGGAGGTCGATCGGAACGAAACTCGGTGGGCATGTTCGACTCATGGCCCTAAAGGTCTGTAAGAATTTTCAAAGAAATCGGCCACCGGGGGGCGAAATTTTGTTTTTTAGTGTATAAACGATTGAATATTGCACGATTTTTTAAACATCCACACAATATGCATATCATTGGATAGATCTCCTCATAATACACAACTTTGCCTCAAGAACCATTGCTGTCAATCAAATTGTTCTTTAATTATTTGGAAATATGTTTAAAACCTACTTTTGCGAACTAGTCTCTCGTTTTTTGCTCAATCTGGATCAAACCACTGCAGTAATAATCTCTGGACAGTCTAGATCAATAATTATCAAAAAAATGTTGAATTTTGTCCTTTGGTTACCTATAATTGGCTCCTTTAAGAAAAGGGGCGTGGCCACGTATACTCAAAAGCCTATAAATCCTAAACAAAAACTCGAAACTTTACAAAAGTTGGTGAAAACATCTGCCTCATCACTCTTAACAAGCATAAGAAGTTTCATGGAGTTCGGACAATAGGTGGCGCTATAACAGTAAAAAAAGCCTTCAAAACACAATATTTCAGTAGTACATGAAAGTAAATTGTAAAAAAAAATGTTCATATATTCACACATCCACTAGTTCTTCATATCATATGATAGATCTCCTCATTTCGAACAACTTTGCCTCTTGGATCACTGCTGTCAATGGAAGTATTATTTAAATATTCTCATTAAAGTTCAAAACCAAGTTTTGCGAACTAGTTCTAAGTTTTTCACCCGATCGGAACCAAACAACTGCAGAAATGTTCTCTGGACATTGGAAAACAATAATTTTAAAAAAAAAGTGTTTAAATTTCAACTGACTTTCGCAAAGGGGCCCCAAAACATTTAAACGTCGCGGATCAATTTTACGAAACAGGCTATAACTCGTGAACGAAATGACATATCTTTGCCAAACTTGGTACACATATGTATAAGAACAAACAATGGTCAAATAAAAAAAAATTGCGCAGCTCTACCACTTGATGGCGGTATAAGATTGAAAAAACATAAAAACAGCTATAACTATCCAATCGTTAATCCGATCGACTTGAAAATTGGAATGCAGTGTCTTTGTCCAATGTCCCATAAGGCTTCTTGAGGATATTGGCGTATCTCAAAAAACATGGCCGCCATAGGCCAATGAAATTTGAGCACTTATTAGACAAGGTTAACGGAAGTCGATCGGAACGAAACTCGGTGGGCATGTTCGACTCATGGCCCTAAAGGTCTGTAAGAATTTTGAAAGAAATCGGCCACTAGTTGGCGCTAACGAGATTTATGCCCTCTGTAATCACGTGGTGTTTCACACATCCACACAATATGCATATCATTTGATAGATCTCCTGATAATGAACAAGTTTGCCTCAAGAACCATTGCTGTCAATCAAATCGTTCATTAATTATTCGGAAATATGTTTAAAACCTACTTTTGCGAACTAGTCTCTGGTTTTTTGCTCAATCTCGATCAAACCACTGCAGTAATAATCTCTGGACTCTCTAGATCAATAATTATCAAAAAAAAGTTGAATTTTGTCTTTTGGTTAGCTATAATAGGCTCATTTAAAAAGGGGGCATGGTCACACATACGCAAAAGCCTATAAAACCTAAACAAAAACTTGAAACTTTACAAAAGTTGGTGAAAACATGGGGCATATGACTCTTAACAAGCATGCGAAGATTCATGGAGATCGGACAATAGGTGGCGCTATAACAGTTAAAAAAGTCTTCAAAAACACAATATTTGTACATAAAATGACCTCAAATTGTAGAACATGTTCATATATTCACACAAACACTAGATCTTCATATCATATGATAAATCTCCTCATTCTGAACAAGTTTGCCTCTGGGACCAATGCTGTCAATCAAACTGTTCATTAAATATTTAAGATTATTTTTAAAAACCTACGAGAACTAGTGAACTAGACATGACTTTTATAATCAAAATCAATGAAATCAGTGCAGTACTATTCTGTAGACTCTCTTGATCAATAATTATCAAAAAACTTTGAAAATATGCAATTGAACAACTATAAAACTGTCATTTTATAATATGTTCTTTACATAGGCTACCCAAAGGCCTGTAAATCCTAAAAGAAACCCCACATCTTCTGTCACAACTGGGTAAAATGGTGCATAATTTTATTTTAAAGAAGCATGCAAAATTTAAGAGAGACTGGGCAATAAATAACACTAAAACAGTCATAAACTTTAAAAAATACAGTGTTGTATTAGAAATTGCAATTTCTAACCACTAGATGGCAGCGGAAGACCACTAATAGGCTTATTAAACACTAAACAGTAATAGGTTTTCTTATGAAGTTATTGTAAAATCACTGTTATAACATTTAAAATCACATTTAATTCGTTTACCATTTTATTCATACAGATATATCACATAACAATTTTGCCAGATTATGAGTTCAAAGAAACCTGAAAATTACATGCGAACTCTTAAAAAGAGAAGACTTGCAATAAGTTTTGAGTCACCTATCAATTATTTCAAATATCTATATCTGCAACAAAATGTGTGTGCATGTATGTCCGTATATGTGTGTGTCTGTGTGTGGTTAAACTATCATATTAATAATCAGTAAGCATGCTTACACACACACACCATTTCATTTCTGTGTGTGTGTGTGTGTGTGTGTGTGTCTATGAGAATAGTGCCGTACTATTCTCTATACTCTCTAGGTCAATAATTATCAATTCTGGCTGAAATGCGGCACTGTCGGCTCAGTCTCGGCAATAATCACACCACGTTCACTCGTTTGGTCAAAGGAGAACTGGTTTCCTGACTGAGCCTGATCTTGTTTGGGTTCCTCGTCACTGTTGCCTTTTGTCTTGCTTAGTTGAAGACAGCTAATATTCAGCAATATTATTGACTTGACTGCACTGACGCCATTTGATAAGAACTGACCTGAATTATGACACACAATGTTTATTATATATATAATATACAGTAAATATAATAAATAAATAAATAAATAAATTTACTTGTTACTTTATGGTTTAAAAGCGTATTAATGTTTTTACTGTAGTGCATTTGTTCATTGTTAATATATTTATATTAAAGTATTTGGTAATGTTATAATTAAAGCCTTTTTAATATTTTTAAATGGTTGCATTTGTGTTTCACTGCTGAATTACATTTAGCAGTTTCTGGGCCACATTTGGCCCGGGGACCAAGCTGAGTCTCAGCCAGATCTGGCTTAAAGTGTCTGGGCCAGACCTGGACCACATAAAATAACAGATGTCACTCTCTAGTATGCGGGCCAGATCTGGGCCACATCAATAAATAAGAGTAATTTTACAGGGCGTGGGCCGCATCTGAGCCAAAGGAAATTGTTTGAGTCGGTTTTCAGTGTGTGGGCCAGTTTTGGGCCAGGGACCCAGCCAGAATTGGGCCAGAAGTTAAGCAAGGTTGTGGCCCAGAGGTGGGCCAGACAAATTTTGCTATCTGGGTTGCATTTGAACAGCTATAAACCTTTCATTTCATAATATGTTCTCTACGTAATGTACCCAAGTGCCTATAAAGCACAAAAAAAAAAAAAAACATCCTTCAACGTCTCTCAAAACTGAGTAAAATGATGAAATAATGCATAATTTCATTATAAACTGTTAGGGTTTCTATGAGAGAGCACTCAAAAGCAGGATAAGAGTTGACAGTTTATTAACAAAACAGCAGACAGCACATGAGATGGTGAGGAGGGGAGAGAACACAGTCCAGACAATCGGCAGGGAATGAATGAAGACAGGCGGCCTAGGTGAGCAGCCACAGAGTCCAGTCCGGGATGGCAGACCGTCAGAGAGCAGTGAAGACAGTAAAGCTGGAGGCCGGAGGTTAGCAGCGGTGGCCAGACACTCCACACTAGTGGCAGTCGAAGACCACTAATGGGCTCATTCAGCCAAATAAAACATTACTGTTCATAAGACATTATAAAATCACTGTTATAACATTTAAAATCACATTAAATCAAAGTTTACCATTTAGTTCATACAGACATATCAGTTTTTACACTTATGCCAGATTATGATTACAGTAAAACCTGAAAATAACATATAAACTCTTAAAAAGAGAATACTTGCAATAAGTATTTTGTCACCTATCATTTATTTCAAATATCTATATCTGCAAGAAAATTTGTATGCATGTATGTCCGTGTGTGTGTGAGTGTGTGTAAGAATGCTTATTCATTATTCATATGATAGTTTAACCATTTCATTTCAATGTGTGTGTGTGTGTGTGTGTCTGTCTGTGTCTGTGTCTGAGCCTATTGTCCATTTTCAATGTGTTTAACTGTCAGCTATACATCCAGGTTGGCCTATACTGTAAAATTACACCATCTTAAGGCCTTAAGGCTCGAACCCCGGTAATCGCTGCTTGCAGCTATATTTAGGGGTTCGAGCACGCAGTGCTAGAAACCCTATTGTATTTGTTAAGATTTTTATTATTATTATTATTATTCTGCCGTAAAACTGATCGAGCAGCCCAAACCGTAAGGCCTAGAGACTTGAAACTTGGCCAGATCGTAGAGCTCAGTCTGTGAAGAACGTATCAAAGTCTCAGCCCAATTGGCCAAACGGGGGCGGTACAGCGCAAAAAACAAAAATTTCAGACGTTTTTGGCCCTAACTTGTACATTTTTTGTCGTAGACTCAAAATTTTTTCACCGTTGCGATCCTTGGTTCAATACAAAAAAAAGTGTATTACGACAGATTTTCTCTACAAAGCACCGTTTTTCCGCAAAATTGACCTATATCCCAAACCTACTTTTACGAACTAGTCCTAGGTTTTTCGTCCGATCGGAACCAAACCACTTCAGAAATCTTCTAGGGACACTGAATATCAATAATTATCAAAAAAAAGTTGAAATTTTGATTTTCACGCGAAACAGTATTCAAATTAGCGTCTATGCTAACATTAGCCAAAATGCTTAATGAAGTATAACTCTGGAACGGAATGACCTATCTTCACCAAACTCGGGGTACATGTGTACGAGCTCAATCTTTGGCCAAATAAAAAAAACCGCGCATCTCTGCCACTTGGGGGCGCTATAATGTGGAAAAAACATAAAAACAGCTATAACTATGCAACCGTTGGTCCGATCAACTTGAAAATTGGTATGCAGCTGCTTGGTCCACAGGGGCAGGATCGTCTATGAGGACATTGGCGTATCTCAAAAAACATGGCCGCCATTGGCCAAAAACTTTAGTCACTTATTTGGCATGGTTAACGGAGGTCGATCGGAACGAAACTCGGTGGGCATGTTCGACTCATGGCCCTAAAGGTCTGTAAGAATTTTCAAAGAAATCGGCCACCGGGGGGCGAAATTTTGTTTTTTAGTGTATAAATGATTGAATATTGCACGATTTTTTAAACATCCACACAATATGCATATCATTGGATAGATCTCCTCATAATACACAACTTTGCCTCAAGAACCATTGCTGTCAATCAAATTGTTCTTTAATTATTTGGAAATATGTTTAAAACCTACTTTTGCGAACTAGTCTCTCGTTTTTTGCTCAATCTGGATCAAACCACTGCAGTAATAATCTCTGGACAGTCTAGATCAATAATTATCAAAAAAATGTTGAATTTTGTCCTTTGGTTACCTATAATTGGCTCCTTTAAGAAAAGGGGCGTGGCCACGTATACTCAAAAGCCTATAAATCCTAAACAAAAACTCGAAACTTTACAAAAGTTGGTGAAAACATCTGCCTCATCACTCTTAACAAGCATAAGAAGTTTCATGGAGTTCGGACAATAGGTGGCGCTATAACAGTAAAAAAAGCCTTCAAAACACAATATTTCAGTAGTACATGAAAGTAAATTGTAAAAAAAAATGTTCATATATTCACACATCCACTAGTTCTTCATATCATATGATAGATCTCCTCATTTCGAACAACTTTGCCTCTTGGATCACTGCTGTCAATGGAAGTATTATTTAAATATTCTCATTAAAGTTCAAAACCAAGTTTTGCGAACTAGTTCTAAGTTTTTCACCCGATCGGAACCAAACAACTGCAGAAATGTTCTCTGGACATTGGAAAACAATCATTTTAAAAAAAAAGTGTTTAAATTTCAACTGACTTTCGCAAAGGGGCCCCAAAACATTTAAAAGTCGCGGATCAATTTTACGAAACAGGCTATAACTCGTGAACGAAATGACATATCTTTGCCAAACTCGGTACACATATGTATAAGAACAAACAATGGTCAAATAAAAAAAAATTGCGCAGCTCTACCACTTGATGGCGGTATAAGATTGAAAAAACATAAAAACAGCTATAACTATCCAATCGTTAATCCGATCGACTTGAAAATTGGAATGCAGTGTCTTTGTCCAATGTCCCATAAGGCTTCTTGAGGATATTGGCGTATCTCAAAAAACATGGCCGCCATAGGCCAATGAAATTTGAGCACTTATTAGACAAGGTTAACGGAAGTCGATCGGAACGAAACTCGGTGGGCATGTTCGACTCATGGCCCTAAAGGTCTGTAAGAATTTTGAAAGAAATCGGCCACTAGTTGGCGCTAACGAGATTTATGCCCTCTGTAATCACGTGGTGTTTCACACATCCACACAATATGCATATCATTTGATAGATCTCCTGATAATGAACAAGTTTGCCTCAAGAACCATTGCTGTCAATCAAATCGTTCATTAATTATTCGGAAATATGTTTAAAACCTACTTTTGCGAACTAGTCTCTGGTTTTTTGCTCAATCTCGATCAAACCACTGCAGTAATAATCTCTGGACTCTCTAGATCAATAATTATCAAAATAAAGTTGAATTTTGTCTTTTGGTTAGCTATAATAGGCTCATTTAAAAAGGGGGCATGGTCACACATACGCAAAAGCCTATAAAACCTAAACAAAAACTTGAAACTTTACAAAAGTTGGTGAAAACATGGGGCATATGACTCTTAACAAGCATGCGAAGATTCATGCAGATCGGACAATAGGTGGCGCTATAACAGTTAAAAAAGTCTTCAAAAACACAATATTTGTACATAAAATGACCTCAAATTGTAGAACATGTTCATATATTCACACAAACACTAGATCTTCATATCATATGATAAATCTCCTCATTCTGAACAAGTTTGCCTCTGGGACCAATGCTGTCAATCAAACTGTTCATTAAATATTTAAGATTATTTTTAAAAACCTACGAGAACTAGTGAACTAGACATGACTTTTATAATCAAAATCAATGAAATCAGTGCAGTACTATTCTGTAGACTCTCTTGATCAATAATTATCAAAAAACTTTGAAAATATGCAATTGAACAACTATAAAACTGTCATTTTATAATATGTTCTTTACATAGGCTACCCAAAGGCCTGTAAATGCTAAAAGAAACCCCACATCTTCTGTCACAACTGGGTAAAATGGTGCATAATTTTATTTTAAAGAAGCATGCAAAATTTAAGAGAGACTGGGCAATAAATAACACTAAAACAGTCATAAACTTTAAAAAATACAGTGTTGTATTAGAAATTGCAATTTCTAACCACTAGATGGCAGCGGAAGACCACTAATAGGCTTATTAAACACTAAACAGTAATAGGTTTTCTTATGAAGTTATTGTAAAATCACTGTTATAACATTTAAAATCACATTTAATTCAAGTTTACCATTTTATTCATACAGATATCACTTATAACAATTTTGCCAGATTATGAGTTCAAAGAAACCTGAAAATTACATGCGAACTCTTAAAAAGAGAAGACTTGCAATAAGTTTTGAGTCACCTATCAATTATTTCAAATATCTATATCTGCAACAAAATGTGTGTGCATGTATGTGCGTGTCTGTGTGTGGTTAAACTATCATATTAATAATCAGTAAGCATGCTTACACACACACACCATTTCATTTCTGTGTGTGTGTGTGTGTGTGTGTGTGTGTCTATGAGAATAGTGCCGTACTATTCTCTAGACTCTCTACGTCAATAATTATCAAAAAAAAAAATGTTGAACATTTCCCAGATAGCAAGCACACTCGGGCTTATTCTGGCTGAAATGTGGCACTGTCGGCTCAGTCTCAGCAATAATCACACCACGTTCATTCGTTTGGTCAAAGGAGAACTGGTTTCCTGACTGAGCCTGATCATGTTTGAGTTTGGGTTCCTCGTCACTGTTGCCTTTTCTCTTGCTTAGTTGACGACTGCTAATATTCAGCAATATTATTGACTTCACTGCATTGAGCCATTTGATAAAAACTGAACTGAATTATGACACACAACGTTTTATATATATAATATACAGTAAATATAATTTACTTGTTACTTTGTGGTTTAAAAAGTGTATTAATGTTTTTACTGTAGTGCATTCGTTCATTGTTAATATATATTTATTTTAAAGTATTTGGTAATTTTATAATTAAAGCCTTTTTAATGTTTTTAAATGGTTGCATTTGTGTTTCACTGCTGAATTACATTTAGCAGTTTCTGGGCCACATTTGGCCTGGGGACCAAGCCGAGTCTCAGCCAGACATGGACCACATAAAATGACAGAAACAGAAGTCACTCTACAGTATGCGGGCCAGATCTGGGGCACATCAATAAATAAGAGTCATTTTACAGGGCGTGGGCCGCATTTGGGCCAGAGGAAATTGCTTGAGTCGGTTTTCAGTGTGTGGGCCAGTTTTGGGCAGGGGACCCAGCAAGAATAGGACCAGAAGTGAAGCAAGGTTGTGGCCCAGACAAATTTTGCTCTCTGGGTTGCATTTGGACAAACATAAAACAAGAAGGAAAAAGAGAACAATATAAAGCGACAGGAGAACATGAGGAACAGGTGACAACACTCAGTCAAACAAGAGAGAACGAGAGAGACAGGTGACAGAACTCAGACAAACGAGGACTACACAAGGGGGCGTGGCAACAAATAACAAGGAGGCAGGACAGGAGGAGCACATGGCTGACAACAACAAAGACAGAGCCATGTGCTCAAACAGAAAACAAACAGAGACATGAAACAAAGACAAGACAGACAACACAGTGAGGACAGGCTCCTGACATAAACAAGCATGCACAATTTAAGAGAGATCGGGCAATAAATAACACTATAATACTCATAAAGGTTTAAAACAGAGTGTTGTATGAGAAATTGCAATTTATTGCCACTAGATGGCAGTCGAAGACCACTAATGGGCTCATTCAGCTAAATAAAACAGTGATTTTATAATGTCTTATGAACAGTACTGTTATAACGATTAAAATCACATTAAATCAAAGTTTATCATTTAGTTCATACAGACATATCAGTTTTTACAATTATGCCAGATTATGATTACAGTGAAATCTGAAAATAACATATAAACTCTTAAAAACAGAATACTTGCAATAAGTATTTTGTCACCTATCATTTATTTCAAATATCTATATCTGCAAGAAAATTTGAGTGCATGTATGTCTGTGTGTGTGTGAGTTTGTGTAAGAATTCTTATTGATTATTCATATGATAGTTTAACCATTTCATTTCTGTGTGTGTGTGTGTCTGTGTCTGTGTCTGAGTCTATTGTCCATTTTCAATGTGTTTAACTGTCAGCTATACATCCAGGTTGGCCTAGACTGTAAAATTACACCACCTTAAGACCTCAAGGCTCGAACCCCGGTAATCGCTGCTTGCAGCTATATTTATTATTATTATTATTATTATTCCGCCCTAAAACTGATCGTGCAGCCCAAACCGTAAGGCCTAGAGAGCTGAAACTTGGTCAAAAGGTAGTAGTTTGGCTCGCTACTCAGGCGCAAAGAACCAGCCCAATCGGCCTACGGGGGGCGCTACAGCGATCAAAAACGCAAAAGTGCTCATAACTCCTAAACCGCTTGTCGTAGACCCAAAAATTTTACATTTTTGGAATCCTTGGGTCACCGGAATTTATAAACGGTCACTCTGATTTGGGGTCTAGGAGGCCTCGTTTTTCCGCAAATTTGAAGCATGTCCAAAACCTACTTTTGCGAACTAGTCCTAGGTTTTTTGCCCAATCGTAACCAAACCACAGCTGAAATGTTCTCTGGACAGTGAATATCAATAATTATCAAAAAAAAGTTGAAATTTCGACTCACTGTCGAAATGGGGCGGCAAAACGTTCGAAAGTCGAGGACCAATTTTACTAAAAAGGTTATAACTCGTGAACGAAATGAGATATCTTCACCAAACTTGCTACACATTAGAATGAGCTTAAACTTTGGTCAAATCAAAAAAAAATTCGCAGATCTGCCAGATGGTGGCGCTATAAGATTGAGAAAACTATAACTGAGTAACCGCTTGTCCGATTGACTTGAAAATTGGTTTGCAGTATCTTCGTCTGAAATGGAACACGAGTCTATGAGGACATTGGCGTATCTCAAAAAACATGGCCGCCATTGCGCAAAAACTTTTAATCACTTATTTGGCAAGGTTAACGGATGATGATCGGAACGAAACTCAGTGAGCATGTTTGACTCATGGCCCTAAAGGTCTGTCAGAATTTTGAAAGAAATCGGCCACTAGTTAGCGCTAACGAGTTTTTTGGCTCTGTAATCACGTGGTGTTTCACACATCCACACAATATGCATATCATATCATAGATCTCCTCATAATGAACAACTTTGCCTCTAGAACCATTGCTGTTAATCAAATCGTTCATTAATTATTCATAAATATGTAAAAAACCTACTTTTGCGAACTAGTCTCTGGTTTTTCACCCGATCGGAACCAAACCACTGCAGTAATATTCTCTGGACTCTCTAGATCAATAATTATCGAAAATATGTTGAATTTTGTCCTTTGGTTAGCTATAATGGGGTCTTTTAGAAAAGAGAAGTGGCCCAATATACCCAAACACCTATAAAACCTAAATGCAAGCTCAAAACTTTACGAAACTTGCTGAAAACATGTGACAGATGACTCTTAACAAGTATGCACAGTTTCATAAAGATCGGACTATAGGTGGCGCTATAACAGTTAAAGATGCCTCAAAAACTCAAAATTTCAATAGAAAATGACCTCAAATTGCATAGCATGTTCTTATATTCACACAAACACATAATCTTCATATCGTATGATAGATCTCCTCATTCTGAGCAACTTTGCCTCTGGGAGTAATGTTGTCAATCAAATCGTTCATTAAATATTCACAAATATATTATAAACCTACTTTTGCGAACTAGTCCTAGGTTTTTCACTCAATCTTGATTAAATCACCACAGTAATAATCTCTGGACTCTCTAGATCAATAATTATCGAAAAAATGTTGAATTTTGTCATTTGGTTAGCTATAATTGGCTCATTTTTAAAGGGGAGTGGCCAGATATACCCAAAAGCCTATAAAACCTAAACGAAAACTCGAAACTTTACGAAAGTTAGTGAAAACATGTCTCAGATGACTCTTAACAAGCACGCAAAGTTTCATAGAGATCGGACTTTAGGTGGCGCTATAACAGTTAAAAAGGCCGCAAAATCACAAAATTTCTATACAAAAAGACCTCAAATTGCAATAAAATGTTCATAATATTCACTTATACACTATATCTTCATATCATACGATAGATTTTCTCATTCTGAGCAACTTTTCCTCTAGGATCACTGCTGTCAATCAAACTGTTCTTTAAATATTTCAGATTATTTAAAATACCTACTTTTACGAACTAGCCCTCAGTTTTTAACTGAAAATCAATAAAATCAGTGCAGAACTATTCTCTAGACTCTCTAGGTCAGTAATTATCACAAAAATTTGAACATTTGCATTTGGACAACAAAAAAACCTTTATTTTATAATATGGTCTTACATAGTGAACCCAAAGACCTATGAATCCTAAAAGAAAGCCCTAAACTTTCTCAAAACTCTGTAAAATGATGCATGATTTCATTCTAAACAAACATGCAAAATATAAGAGAGATTGAGCTATAAATAACAATATAATTGTTATAAAGGATAAAAACACAGTGATGTATGAGAAATTGCTATTTATAACCACTAGATGGCAGTGGAAGACCACTAATGGGCTTATTAACCATTACAACAGTAATAGGTTTTCTTATGGAGTTATTATAAAATCACTGTTATAACATTTAAAATCATATTTAATTCAAGTTTACCATTTTATTCATACAGATATATCAGTTATAACAATTTTGCCAGATTATGAGTAGAATGAAACCTGAAAATGACATATAAACTCTTAAAAAGAGAAGACTTGCAATAAGTTTTGAGTCACCTATCAATTATTTCAAATATCTATATCTGCAACAAAATGTGTGTGCATGTATGTCCGTGTATGTCTGTGACTGTGTGTGGTTAAACTATCATATTAATAATCAGTAAGCATGCTTACACACACACACACCATTTAATTTCTGTGTGTGTGTGTGTGCGCGTGTGTATGTGTGTGTATGTGTCTGTGAGAATAGTGCCATACTATTCTCTAGACTCTCTAGGTCAATAATTATCAAAAAAAAAAAAAAAAAAGTTGAACATTTCCCAGATAGCAAGCACACTCGGGCCGATTCTGGCTGAAATGCGGCACTGTCGGCTCAGTTTCAGCAATAATCACACCACGTTCATTCATTTGGTCAGTGTCTGGGCCAGACCTGGGCCATATAAAATAACAGAAGTCACTCTACAGTATGCGGGCCAGATCTGCGCCACATCAATAAATAGGAGTCATTTTACAGGGCGTGGGCCGCATCTGGGCAAGAGGAAATTGTTTGAGTCAGTTTTCAGTGTGTGGGCCAGTTTTGGGCCGGGGAACCAGCCAGAATTGGGCCAGAAGTTAAGCAAGGTTGTGGCCCAGAGGTGGGACAGACAAATTTTACTGTCTGGGTTGCATTTGAACAACTGTAAACCGGTCATTTCATAATATGTTCTCTACATAATGTACTCAGGTGCCTATAAATTCAAAAAACATCCTTCAACGTCTCTCAAAACTGTGTAAAATGATGAAATGATGCGTAATTTCATTCTAAACAAACATGCACAATTTAAGAGAGATTGAGCAAAAAATTACAATATAATTGTTATAAAGAATAAAAACACAGTGATGTATGAGAAATTGCTATTTACAACCACTAGATGGCAGCGGAAGACCTCTAATGGGCTTATTAAACTCTAAAACAGTAATAGGTTTTCTTATGGAGTTATTATAAAATCACTGTTATAACATTTAAAATCACATTTAATTCAAGTTTACCATTTTATTCATACAGATATATCAGTTATAACAATTTTGCCAGATTAGGAGTACAATGAAACCTGAAAATTACATGTAAACTCTTAAAAAGAGAAGACTTGCAATAAGTTTTGAGTCACCTATCAATTATTTCAAATATCTATATCTGCAACAAAATGTGTGTGCATGTATGTCCGCGTATGTGTGTGTCTGTGTGTGTGTGGTTAATCTATCATATTAATAATCAGTAAGCATGCTTACACACACACACACCATTTCATTTCTCTGTGTGTGTGTGTGAGTGTCTGTGAGAAAAGTGCCGTACTATTCTCTACACTCTCTAGGGCAATAATTACCAAATAAAAAAAGATGTTGAACATTTTCCAGATAGCAAGCACACTCGGGCCGATTCTGGCTGAAATGCGGCACTGTCGGCTCAGTCTCGGCAATAATCACACCACGTTCATTCGTTTGGTCAAAAAAGAACTGGTTTCCTGACTGAGCCTGATCTTGTTTGGGTTTGGGTTTGGGTTCGGGTTCCTCGTCACTGTTGCCTTTTGTCTTGCTTAGTTGAAGACTGCTAATATTCAGCAATATTATTGACTTCACTGCACTGACGCCATTTGATAAGAACTGAACTCAATTATGACACACAATGTTTTATATATATATATATATAATATACAGTAAATATAATTTACTTGTTACTTTGTGGTTTAAAAAGTGTATTAATGTTTTTACTGTAGTGCATTTGTTCATTGTTAATATATATTTATATTAAAGTATTTGGTAATTTTATAATTAAAGCCTTTTTAATGTTTTTAAATGGTTGCATTTGTGTTTCACTGCTGAATTACATTTAGCAGTTTCTGGGCCACATTTGGCCCGGGGACCAAGCTGAGTCTCAGCCAGATCTGTCTTAAAGTGTCTGGGCCAGACCTGGGCCACATAAAATGACAGAAGTCACTCTACAGTATGCGGGTCAGATCTGGGGCACATCAATAAATAAGAGTAATTTTACAGGGCGTGGGCCACATCTGGGCCAGAGGAAATTGTTTGAGTCGGTTTTCAGTGTGTGGGCCAGTTTTGGGCCGGGGACCCAGCCAGAATAGGACCAGAAGTTAAGCAAGGTTGTGGCCCAGAGGTGGGCCAGACAAATTTTGCTCTCTGGGTTGCATTTGGACAAACATAAAACAAGAAGGAAAAAGAGAACAATACAAAGCGACCGGAGAACATGAGGAACAGGTGACAACACTCAGACAAACAAGAGAGAACGAGAGAGACAGGTGACAGAACTCAGACAAAGGAGGACTAAACAAGGGGGCGTGGCAACAAGTAACAAGGAGGCAGGACAGGAGGAGCACATGGCTGACAACAACAAAGACAGAGCCATGGGCTCAAACAGAAAACAAACATAGGAACATGAAACAAAGACAAGACAGACAACACAGTGAGGGCAGGCTCCTGACATAAACAAGCATGCACAATTTAAGAGAGATCGGGCAAAAAATAACACTATAATACTCAAAGGTTAAAAACAGAGTGTTGTATGAGAAATTGCAATTTATTGCCACTAGATGGCAGTGGAAGACCACTAATGGGCTCATTCAGCTAAATAAAACAGTGATCTTATAATGTCTTATGAACAGTACTGTTACAACAATTAAAATCACATTAAATCAAAGTTTACCATTTAGTTCATACAGACATATCAGTTTTTACAATTATGCCAGATTATGATTACAGTGAAACCTGAAAATAACATATGAACTCTTAAAAACAGAATACTTGCAATAAGTATTTTGTCACCTATCATTTATTTCAAATATCTATATCTGCAAGAAAATTTGTCTTAAGGCTCGAACCCCGGTAATCGCTGCTTGCAGCTATATTTATTATTGTTATTGTTATTATACATTAATAATCCAATTTCACTATATAGACAGAACAGCATAATTGTCCATAAACTGTTTAATACATAAATATGTATTACAACCAAACCAACAAACCCATAAATAAACAACATCATGCATTTATATACATATACATTCATTTAATCAAAAAACTAGCCATTGTGGGTGGCATATTGGTTTTGGCATTATGATACTTAAACAGTTTTCAATGAATGTCAGGGTGTCTCTCAACTTTGAAGCATATTCAGTGTTGAAGATGAAGTGTAGAGCTGTATTCACATCGTCTACTTCTCAGACCTCCTCCTCCCCTTCCATCATTATTTCTAAAAGAGACTCTGCATCCAAGGCATGTCAGCGCAGCACAGGGTTGGCTGTATGTGGTTCCTAAAGAGAAAATAATGTTATACTATAACAACATTTAGTAGTTAAAGTGAAATTTATTATGTTATTATTTTTTTTTAATTGAGATTCAAAAAATGAGTCAGTAATAAATCTTTGACTTTTTTTTAACCTGTCATAATAGAGGTTTTGAAAAGAAAGATGAGGCAGTGTAAACTATATTATCAATATAATAAAGATAATAGATAGGGTGGGTCATGAAAAACTAAATTATGAGTGTTTTGGTTGCAAAAATCCCTTACTAATATTATAAGTTGACATCAGTGAGAAAAATTTAATTATAAATATAACAAATTGTAATCAAAAGTGTATGACCCCATTAAAGGGATATTTTGTCATCATTTACTCTCCCTGATGTTGTTCCAAACCTGTATAACTTTTTGTCTTCTGTAGAACACAAAATAAGATATTTTTAAGAATGTTAAAGAATGTCCATTAGATGAAAATCACTGGGGTCCAAACAACATGTCAGTGATTTTCAGTGACACTCTTGAAAATAACTTCTTTCACAGAATAAAAGAAAGTCATACAAGTTTGAAACAACATGAAGGTGAGTAAATGACAGAATTTAAATTTTTGTTTGAATATTCCCTTTATTCATTCTTGCTGCTGTTACTGTGGAACCTGCATGGACACAAACAGTTCCGCAGAATAACCCCATAAACAAATGTTTAGAAGAAATCATAACCAGAAGGGGTTGAAAAAGAAAAATTTATAGGTTTAAATATTATGGATACACTGTTCTAAATACACTCACCTCACTGATGACATAAAGAGATCTAAGAATCTCCTTTAGAAGAGGAAACAGCAGGACAGCAGCAACCATTGAGACCTTAAATATAAAATTTGTTAAATTGAATATGGCATACTATGTTTCTGATTATTGTAATTCTTAGCATTACTGTTCATGCAAATCAGTGATTTATTACCTTTGTGTGCCAAATCAATGCAGATTTGTTTTTCTTCATCCAACTCAGTAACGATATCTACCCCAACTGCTCTACTTTGGTACTCGTTGATCACTGTTTGTGCCACCAGACTCTGTTTGTGACACTTACCCCAACTGACCTTGGCCTCTTTTGGTACAAATCTTGGCCAGATAGATCCTCCATCTACAATATAAATAAATAAATAAACATACATGAAACATTCTCACAGGATAATAGAAATGTAAGTATTGAAGTGTCACTTTATTTTAGTAAACCTACCACAATGGCTGCCATATTTTTGATGGACTCCTGGTAAAATGATCTGTTTTCTTACTTTACTCAACCTGCAACAAATTTCATTTATTTCTTCAACATTAATCAAAGGTGATCTTTCTTTTTTTTATTTGTTTTTAAGCACATCCTCTGCCAGTCTTTTCTCTCAAGAACTGGTATTTGGTAACAAGGGCAGAAGACACCTTGTTGTGTTCACCTGTTGTATACCTGAAAATAGAGAAAAACATTTTGACCCTCATCATTCTCTAAAATTATAAACTTACTGCATTGTGGAAATTACCATGTATATGTGCACATCTAATCAAACAGACCTTGAATTATTTTTGATCTAGTTTGCTTTGTCCTGTCAAAGAAAAAACCCTCTGCTCTCAATTCTTTTTTTTTTTTTTTTATTGCCACAATATGTTGTTACAAACAAGCAATATGTTGTCTTGAGATTGATCCAGGTGAAATATCAATAGGATGTCCTACAAAAAAGTTTGCAGAAAGGTGCATGTTAGTATGGTAAAAACAGCTCAATGATTTGCAAAGATAACAATATAGTTCGGCTAAACATATGTGGACGCCTGACCTGACCATCACACCTAATTGAGCATCGCATTAAAAATGGGAATGCAATGAAAGTTGCATAAACCAAAATGTTAAAGTCACTAAGTTCTTCCGTACATCCCATTAAATAATTATAATAGTTAATAATAATTAGTAAAGGTAGTAACTTACTCATGGTGTCTGTGGTCTTGCTGGCATCTCAGTCTTTAGGTTTCCTTGTAATCTTATGAATTTAACTTAATCCTTCATTTTTGGGAATATTTAAGCTTTCGTAGTGTCAGTTAGGTTCATTAACGTGTCTCCATCAATTTCAGTATCTGTTAAAACAACAGGAGACATAAAATTATAGATAAAGTTAGAGTTATAAAGGCAGTTATAAAGTACATACAAACATTATTATTTTAATTCAACATACTACCTTGATAGGGACAGTTGTGTCTCTTTCGAGAATTGATGATAATAGGGCCCTGCTGTCGTCCAGGTTCAGTTCTTCGTGAATGAAGCAGCGGCACGTGACCAAGCAATCAATGTAGCACGCAGCGCCCTCTGTTGGTGAAAATAATCAATACACGAGTGCTCTGGTAACCAGCAGGCTAAAGTCTTAAAAAATATTTTGAAATAAAACATCTGAGAAAAGGTCTTCAGGTGTAGTTACCATGGTATACATGGAATAATTGACTTTGGACCTTATACAGTCTATGCTTTGGACCGGTAAACTGAATTAATGTTGTGGCCACATTAACAACGTGTGTGCTTAATTTTTCTACAATTCTGTGGCCCGTCGTCATTTATTCATTATGAAACACAATTATGACATTACGTAGGTGTTATTTTCATAGCTTTTCAAAAAAGGTCATAGTTTATTTGAAACGTTTTGTTGTCTTACCTCAGATATTCGTGCTGCTCCACTCAGTGCCGCTGCTTGCGCTTGAATGTTCGTAACGGTTTTTCCGCGCGACCACTGATCTCGCGCGAAACAGTCACGTGCTTTGCGTTGCGTTACGCAACTTGCGTATTAAGCCCAGAAACCTTCGGCCTGGTTTAAATGTTTTTTTGTTTGTTTTTATTCTCAAAGTTGAAACAATATAATCATATTAGTAATAATAATGATGATGATAACAACAACAATAATAATAATAAAACTTCCAATAAATAAATAAATAAAGAAAAATAATCTTAATAATATATAATAAATAATAAAATAATAATAAACCTTACACAACACATAGATATGCTTCACATTTGAAGGAGTGTTACAGAATGACATAATGGTGTTCCTCAATAATATAAACGTGCCCAACCTGATCACGTCTAAAAGGTGTTTGCCAACCAGATTCATTTAAAATAATTCGCTTTTGTCACTTTGTCATGTTCTGAGCTGAATTAGTAGGCTATCTGAGATTTGAAGATTGAAAGTGGGGAAATTTTAAAGGATGTACAGCTGTAAAATATGAAGATAGCCTATTGTATAAAGTTTATTTTTAGGGGTAAGAATTTCACCCTCCCAGTTTAACACAGAATAGCTTCTTGTTCATTTACAAACATAAAACTGAACTTTGATTTTTGTGATTTTTAATCTGTGTTCTAAAAATTGACAACAACATGGTGCATTAAAGGTTATTGTGCAATTTAGAGATATGTGAGGTGGTCATGAGGTCGTGTATCAACTCAAGGCCTAAACATTTTGGTTAAACTGATGGAGGCCACAACTGCATCTGACATCACAATTAGTAACTGAATAAGAGTAAATTCATTTAATACTGAGTATGTGAATTAGTAAATTGCTAATGTAACAAGCAGATGGTGTTCTAACTGTACTCAGTCTAGTCTTTACAGTACATCTTAGAAAAGGTTCATGAAAGAACCTTAACTATGCCAGGTTCTAATATGAATCTTTTACCACAAAAAAGGTTCTAAAAATAACTGCCAGGTAACCAGTGGATCATTATAGAAACTTTAAGTTCAACTTTGAACCTTTTTGATAGCTAGAAGTTCATATTTGCACTTTAAAGTTCTTTTTTGAACTCTAAAGGTTCAATCTCTTCTAAGAGTGTACTGGTTTGGACTGACATGGTGGCTTAAATATAATAGAATTGTCATTTTTGACAAACACTGAAGCTAATTCAGCTGAACTGAACTGATTATAGACAAATGTTTGCAGTGTTCTCATTGCTATATTATGTTGGAAACCATATGCAACATAAATAAAAGCAATGAATTTTCACATGCTAAAATTTGAAGATAAGCTAAGGGTGTCAGATTTACCTCAAACAGAAACATTGTCACTATACTTTTCATAAAATGTATGTCCATTGCAACAGTGGGTTAACACTATAATAATATCTGCTGACTGGTTAGGTCAGAGTAACATATTTAAAGAATTTGAAAGGAAAATATTTTCAAAATTATTATTATTATTTTAACATATACAGTTTTGTGGGAAGAAAGTCAATCTCAAATAAAAACAGGGTTAGAAGGCATTCCCTTGACTATTATCAAAGCAAATACAATCTGATTTGATATTTTAAATGTTTGAATAAAAAGTTTCACATGCACTATATTTATATAAATTCTGTATAGTACAGTTTATAAAACATTTTATTAAACTTACAAGCATTATTGACAGATACCTGTATATGTTTTGTGTATACCTTCTTGATACCTTCTTGATGTGATACAGTTAAGGCAAACAGTATACTGTAGTAGAATAAGATGAAACATGGTTTAAATAAGCTCTGTGTTCATGACCTTTGACTCTCACATCATGCTGCCACAGCAAGTTACTATGTTATTATATATAGGCCTATATTACATCATGCCTTGTTATTGTTTTCTGTTCCTCTCTGGCTTAGAATTTATTAAATCCTTGTAGTGTTCATTTTCCCAGGCTTGAGGACACACCTGGTTTTTCAAAATGGCAAACATATAAAAGGTCAACCAAATGTTTTGATTGGATTTTATCCCAAGGGTTTAACAATAATTTCGAGGTTCAAAACTTGAAGTTTATGATATGCTTTTAAATCACATATAAATTGTCTAACATTTTTATGGTTTCTTAAAATTTGCAGTTAAAGAGTATATATATATATATATATATATATATATATACAGGTACATCTCAATAAATTAGAATGTCGTGGAAAAGTTTATTTCAGTAATTCAACTCAAATTGTGAAACTCGTGTATTAAATAAATTCAATGCACACAGACTGAAGTAGTTTAAGTCTTTGGTTCTTTTAATTGTGATGATTTTGGCTCACATTTAACAAAAACCCACCAATTCACTATCTCAACAAATTAGAATATGGTGACATGCCAATCAGCTAATCAACTCAAAACACCTGCAAAGGTTTCCTGAGCCTTCAAAATGGTCTCTCAGTTTGGTTCACTAGGCTACACAATCATGGGGAAGACTGCTGATCTGACAGTTGTCCAGAAGACAATCATTGACACCCTTTACAAGGAGGGTAAGCCACAAACATTCATTGCCAAAGAAGCTGGCTGTTCACAGAGTGCTGTATCCAAGCATGTTAACAGAAAGTTGAGTGGAAGGAAAAAGTGTGGAAGAAAAAGATGCTCAACCAACCGAGAGAACCGCAGCCTTATGAGGTTTGTCAAGCAAAATCGATTCAAGAATTTGGGTGAACTTCACAAGGAATGGACTGAGGCTGAGTTCAAGGCATCAAGATCCACCACACACAGATGTCTCAAGGAATTTGGCTACAGTTGTCGTATTCCTCTTGTTAAGCCACTCCTGAACCACAGACAACGTCAGAGGCGTCTTACCTGGGCTAAGGAGAAGAACTGGACTGTTACCCAGTGGTCCAAAGTCCTCTTTTCAGATGAGAGCAAGTTTTGTATTTCATTTGGAAACTAAGGTCCTAGAGTCTGGAGGAAGGGTGAAGAAGCTCATAGCCCAAGATGCTTGACGTCCAGTGTTAAGTTTCCACAGTCTGTGATGATTTGGGGTGCAATGTCATCTGCTGGTGTTGGTCCATTGTGTTTTTTTGAAAACCAAAGTCACTGCACCCGTTTACCAAGAAATTTTGGAGCACTTTATGCTTGCTTCTGCTGACCAGCTTTTTAAAGATGCTGATTTTATTTTCCAGCAGGATTTGGCACCTGCCCACACTGCCAAAAGCACCAAAAGTTGGTTAAATGACCATGGTGTTGGTGTGCTTGACTGGCCAGCAAACTCACCAGACCTGAACCCCATAGAGAATCTATGGGGTATTGTCAAGAGGAAAATGAGAAACGAGACCAAAAAATGCAGATGAGCTGAAGGCCACTGTCAAAGAAACCTGGGCTTCCATACCACCTCAGCAGTGCCACAAACTGATCACCTCCATGCCACGCCGAATTGAGGCAGTAATTAAAGCAAAAGGAGTCCCTACCAAGTATTGAGTACATATACAGTAAATGAACATACTTTCCAGAAGGCCAACAATTCACTAAAAATGTTTTTTTTTTTTTTTTTTTTTTTTATTGGTTTAATGAAGTATTGTAATTTGTTGAGATAGTGAATTGGTGGGTTTTTGTTAAATGTGTGCCAAAATCATCACAATTAAAAGAATAAAGACTTAAACTACTTCAGAATGTGTGCATTGAATTTATTTAATACACGAGTTTCACAATTTGAGTTGAATTACTGAAATAAATTAACTTTTCCACGACATTCTAATTTATTGAGATGCATCTGTATATATATGCATATATCTAAGGTTTTTTTTTTTTTTTTTTTTTTTTTTTATACTTGTTTTCTGTTTTAAGGCCCCTCTGCAGAGATAGTTTTATAGATATATTATAGTTGGATGCAGTGTAAATGTCTTCAAAATAGGTTAGCTATATACAGCCATCTACGTCTGCTGACTCTCTAGGGATTTCTTTTTTCTGAGTTTTACAATAGGCCAAATTTTATTTATCTGGCCATACAGAATAGACCAGACAACCACTGTGGTGTCGGCAGAGATATAAAATAGAATAGAAATAAGACAAAAAAAATAGAAATAAATGTAAATACACAACGACAATTAAGTATACAATCAAGAATAAGTAAATGTAAAGTAAATTAAATAAAAATATATGCTACTGCACAACAATTAAGGAAGCAGTTCCATAATAGACATTTGTTATTTTTAGACATTTCCCCTTAGGTCCTGTTAATAAATTATTTTTATTTATTTTATTTTATTTTATTTTATTTTTTATTTACTTTTTTGTTCTGTTACTCCAAACTAAGTACTCTTTGGCTCTGAGCTTTGAAAAGATTGTCCCTTGTGAAACACATTCACCTCATACAACCTTCTAGTCTGGTGTTTGGACTGGTGGCAGCCAGCATGTGCTACTAAGAGCCATCTAGATCCACTTGTAAAAACAGTTAAGTGAATTAAAGAAATGGTATTGCAAGCTTCGCTAAATATACCCTTATAGAAGGAAAATAACTTTTCATATGATGAGTCAATGAATGCATTTCAGACTGCTATAGATTTTCATGTAAAATATCTTTCTGAATACTAATGTTTTTACTATTTTGACTGCTGGAATTGAAATGGACTTAAGGTACAGGGTGAGCTAATGTGGAAATAACAGGCAGTGCTAATATACAGTACTATTTGTGTTTGTTTTCGCTCATGATTATGGATCTTTCATAATCATGAAAATTGTAAATGTGTTCAACACTGCACAGCAATAAGTCAAGGAAAAATCTACAAATATATTCAGCCCTTAATAAATCATGACCCAGATGCTTAAAATATTTGTTTTGGTTGCAAGGATGTTTTTATTTAGGTGTCTTTAGACTCCTTAAAGTAGTCTTTGTCTTTGCCATATAAAACCATGCTCACTTTGCATCCTTTCCTTTCATTTGAAATGAGGAAAGACAAAAAACTATGCCAGCAGTTCAGCGAGGCAAGACATTCTCTTAACGTGAATTTAAGGTCAAAACTGTGTTCTAAAAACAGCGGGTGACCTAAAACAGAACGTTTTCACTGGCTACACTTCTTCAGTAGTAGCTACTTCATAAATAGCCTCTGAGCAACACCACTATAAACCATGAACCACAATATTTGTGTCACCGTACACTGTACAACTACCACAGTGAAAGTTTAGCATGCATAACATCTCAAACCCTCTCTGACCTCTCGGCTTTTTTGCAGGATGGCTTGTGGGTCGAACCACAGTGAACATTACGGTTTACATAAGGCTTAGTTGGGAGTATTGCACTAATGTGGAGCTCATTGTCTAAACAGTGTAGCACGTGTGACTATTTGACATCATGTGAGTTACTTTTAGCACAGCAAATTTGTCCAAAGCTTTATTCCAAGACAATCCTTAGAACTTGTGCTTGTAATAACGGCTTGTATTTGTACAGGAAATGCTGGTTAATTGCCTCCAAAAAAAAATGATAACAATTTATATTGTTGTGATATGTTGGAGATTTATGTTGCTTATATTTTAATTACCCTGTTTCCTGAAATGTTTATGTAAGGTAGGGTGCAGGCGAACTCAGACTGCAAAGTTAAAAAAAAAGTTTAGAGGTTGGTCTTTCATAGCACAGAAAACGTAATTCTCACTTATGATCTCCTATGAAACTAGACTAGAAATGTGAAACTTAAGCTAAATGGAAGTTTAGGAGAAATAATTGATATATTAAATTATAGTTCAACTATTATTATTAATATTATTATTATGGTTATTATTTGTGAAACAAAAAAAATTAATTTAAAGAATCATACAACAATGGTTCATCATGTCTGTCAAACTTCAAAAAGGACCATTTAAAGTGTTCTACATTTAAAGTGTCTCATTTTGATACATTTTTACAATTTCTTGGCCACATACATCATTGAGGTTGTCTCATTTCAGAAAAGTACCCATAAATTATTGTAACTTTGCTCAAACTTTCAGATGTAATGGTTACTTTTCTGAAATGAGAGCCTTAATGACATATTCAGCCAACAAATGCGAACTCCAGAGGGTGCAGCCTTCCAAATGAGACACAGTAGACATTTAAAATCTTATGAAATCATGAGACATTTGTGTGAAGAACACATTGAAAATTAAATCATTATTTACTTAAAAATCTCTAGTTGAAAACATCTCAAGCTTTGATTATGGATAGATGTTTGCTGTCCATTATCTGAAAATCTATGTTGTGTCTCATCTGTGCAAATTCTGCAGTAAAAATAATTGCAACTGGTAATGGTAACCTAATGTTTTGAAATATTGATTGCAAACAAAGATTGCAGATTCAATTCTAAGAATGAGTGACCCCAAAACTGAGATTGTAATTCTCAAAGTGGCGACTTATTTAGTATGAATTTGTACAAACTCATTCATACATTTTTGTAAAATCTGCTTATGCCCCAGTGACAGTTTAGAGTGACAGTTCAATGTCAAATCTGGATCTTTTTGTAAAAAATGACATACTTCTCTCTGGTGGCGTATGCAGGACTTCTCCAATCATTTTGTCTGCTTAAACTCCATCCCCGCAAGCTTGCGTTCATCTGCCTCTGCTTTTGTGTGGAACTCCCTCATCTCTTGCAACAATCCGTTAGACTCAAATGTACGTCACAACACGGAAGACAAGATCTGTCACTATCTCAGTTTCATTGCAACTTCAAATAATATCTGTATTATGTTACCTGTTATGCTACAAGTCATTTAGTAGATTATGTGACATTATAACATACATTAAGTTAATCTGCTAATGACTGCATACTGAACTATTTCAGTTGCTGAAATGCTCATAAACTCTGTTTCCTTTAATGATTAGCTTAGAGCTTGTTTTGAAAGATTGATGTTGTCAACCAGTATTTTTACAGCTTATCTTGACAGCACATTACATGCACCCAGTTACTTTAAAATAGCAAGAATTTGTGACATCAATGCTAAAACCTGTTTGGTCAAACCCTGTCCTGGTTGTCAAGCCAAGTTGGCATGGTTTGGGAGAAAATGGGATTTACCTTATCCTTTCTACAGAAGGACTTGTGAAATGGAGCATACTGTTTTGAGAAGATTAACACATTGTTGGTATTTGTATTTAAGCACTTTGCAGTCCCCTAGATTGCAATTGATCACTGTATTTCTAAAATATGTATTTACACATTGGCAGATTCCTGAAAATTCATAAATCAAATTTCATAAAATTATAAATTATGATCATTACATCTACTCAACTCATCATCAAGGTTTATCTGGTTAGCATGAGGAGTTATCCTCTGATGGTAGATGCTGTAACTACACCGTCTGGCTTGAGAGTCATTCAAAACATCAGCATATTCTGACTTAATAAACTGTTTTGCAAGAAACATCAAATTGCAAACATTCCAGATTATTATAATCATGGTTTGAAATTAACACCTACCAAATGTGGGTGAAAACCAACCTTGGCAGTTAACGCTATCAACTCACTAGCCAATTTGGTGGGTTATGATTACTGTATGTTCTATCATAATCCCTACAGGAGTTGCCAACATTAGCAGAAAAGCATTGCTAATGCACTGGTGAGGAGACGAGAGGCTAAATTTTAAATGCTGCATGTACAAGACTTTTGTACAATTTGTAACTTTGCAACAACGTGTCAACTACTAGTTACTGGTAGACATGATTTTGATGGTCCCCCAACAGATATTCGACTAGTACATGCAAGTAAATGTCAACTCATTCTACTAACCATAACCCTAACCCTTAGTGTAACCTAACAGTTTACTAATACTCTAGTAATACTCAGTAACACTTTATTTTATTTTAAGGACCAATTCTCACTATTAACTAGTTGCTTATTTGCATGCATATTGCTAGCATATTGGCTGTTTATTAGTACTTATAAAGCACATATTAATGCCTTGTTCTGCATGACCATATTTTAGATCCCTTAATCCTACCTCATACCTAAACAACTACCTTACTAACTATTAATAAGCAGCAAATTAGGAATTTTTTTTTTTTTTTTTTTTTTTTTTTTGTGGCAAAAGTCGTAGTTAATAGTTAATGAATAATGAGAATTGGTCCTCAAACTAACCTAATTAGACCTAATACTCTAATGAGAGTCAGTTGATATGCAGTTGCAAAGTTACTTATAGACATTAGAATGTCTAAAGGGGAACATCAAAAGGTAATCCAAAATTCACAATTCAAAATTCCCCGTGTTTGTGTTTCCCTCTTTCTTGCTGATCTAATTCTACCCAACCCTACATTTCTTTGAATGCCATAAAACCTAAGTCTAACTGTTCTCCATTTCATTCTTATATTTAACATTTATGTGTAGTTATGTCTCTTTTCTTTGTATATCTCTTTCTTTGCACTTCAGTCTTCTCAATCTCATTTCCTTTTACACTTATGAGCTGGTACTCATAAAAATGTAACACCTAATCCCATTATCTGAATCCTATATATCATTTGTAATCATAATTTGTATCATTTCAGTCAAGATGTGTTGCAGTATGTTCTCAGAGTTAACCATGTGTTAGCCTAACCCTAGGAACAAAGGACCCTATGTCATGTTCAAATCTGTGGAACACAGAACCCTGAGAAAATTAACCCGCTAAGAATGTTCTGTGGTCACTTAAACAAAGATGACAAATTTCAGATTACTTGTATTCTTCCTCAAGTTCCTGTTCCAGCTGAGTTCTCTGCCATGGAGATGAATGAGAATGTTAAAGCTTTCTCTAGGTATTACAAACCTCCTTGAGTCAACTCACTTATTACTTCAAAGCTGCACAACACTGGCCTCTTCTGGTGAAAGAAAATCTAGCAGTTAAAATGATCATCAGGAGGGCCTTGCAACAAGTGTGGAAAGGCCCCAATAATAACCTACTGCAGGGCCAGTGGGTGGAGCTTGATGTCCAGCTCCCCATTGCTGGATGTAACGGGTGGAGCTAGACAGCCTAACCACATCCTAACCATAACCCTATCTCTAAACAAAACTCAACCCATAAGGTCCACCCATTACATCCCTAAGATAGTTTCCATCATTTTAGGCAGTTCTTATAACGCTGATGTATGTTCAAGTGTTCCATTTTCTAATAAGTTTACTTTTAGTTTATTTGAAGATATAAAAATGGGGTTTGGCGTCATGATTGTGTGCTTGCGACTGGGTCTGAGGGAGTTTGGGAGGGAAGTTTGAGTGAGTTTCCAGCTCATGATCAGCACTGTGCAGACTTCAAATGACATCATTGGCACAAGATGACAGCGGCCATACCTGGGATATTTTGGCTTCAGTTTTTTTTACATTGAAAGGAAGTGGAGAAGTGTCACACATCTTTTTTTAAACACAATATTAACACAATTATCTAATTAACACAATTCACTATAAGGCTGTTACCAATCAAATTAAATCAGTATCAACAAAATCCATCTTAGCATTGATTACAATTACAAGTGCATTAATAATGTTATGAGACTGATGTTTTATATATAAGATTTTGAATATAAAAAATGAAATGTAGGGAGAAATTAAATGATACTGATAAATGAAACTACAGTAGGTGGTGGCAAGTCTTAGTAAGTGAATCATAGAATCATTCATTCAACTGATTTGTTCAAACTCGCTGATTCATTCATGAATGAATCAAGTGACCACTGTCTTTATGAATGGGTCATTGGTCATGGGTTTCTGTTCAAAAACACAAAGGCAAACATCTCTATTATTGCATACTATATTTTGTAATACTGTTATCTATCTCAAAACACTGAACCCTGTACTTCTCTTCTAAAACTTTTACTTTATTATTTTTTATTTTTTTATTAATTACTATTTTTAAATAATTATTTCACTTAATTATTAATGATCTTTTCTGTGATTTTTTTTTCTATAATTTTAAACATTTTTTATTTGAAATATTTGTTATTTTTATAACACCATATCATTTATAAAGTAGAAAAAGGGTGAATTTGTTTGGAAAAGAAGCATTGGTCTGTATTTCTTTCAAAAACCTTACAAAACAATGCAGCCTACAGCTCAGCTGTTCAAGGCCTGCTCCATGAATCCATGACAGCAGCACACATCTACATGGCTGCACAATGTGTCCGCTTCATGTGACACTGTGTTCCCGTTGTTCCCACACAGAGAAGCATTGGGGGTGGCAGAGGGGCTTCTTCTTGTTTGTTTCCAAACATGTATTATACCAGCTGATGTCACAGTCGCATGTGGCGGAGAAGAGCTCTGATTGGCTGGGAGGGAGGAAAATATTTTGAAGGAAATTAATTAAGTACTATCAACAAAATATGCTAAAATAACTAGCACATAGAGGCATAAAGAGGGTGTGTTCTCTCACTCTCAGACTTGGTCAGAGCTGATCAGTGGCACACATTATTACATAAGTTTTAAGAAGTCTGGCCAGTACTTTCACACAACATAGAATCTGAAATCAAAACACTTGATAGATGTTAATAATATTTCACAATATTACTGTTTTTACTGTTTTGTTGTTGTTGTTGTTGTTGTTGTTTGTTTGTTTTTTTTATTATTAAATAAATGCAGCCATGGTGAGCATAAGAAACTTCTTTCAATTATTCCAAACATTTAACTGGTAATGTATATTATATAATGAATGGTAATGTATATTATATAATGAAAAAAAAACTTTTGAAATGAATGCTTGTCATAAAATGCTTGAAATTCACAGACAAATATGAATTGTGTATATACTCCTTCAATACTGGATATAGATCCCAGGATATATATATTTTTTTATCTCATACTGTAGTTTTCATAACTTTATTATTCTAAAACTTGGAGAACAGCTGCAATGCAATAACTGTCTAAATATTTGGTATGTATCTCATTATTAGTATAAAACAACTAAAGCACTGATCAAGAATTCCTAAGTAGTGATAGATTAACTAAATATTATTATTTATATAACTTTTGTTTTATTTTTCACCACATTTATTTTGTAATTTCACTTTTTATGAATCCAGTGCTGTATAAAGTTTTCATTTTATAGTCATCTAGATAGACTGACAAAGTAATTTTAGCATAATTCACATTATCAGATTTCTCACAGCCTCCCATCCCGCAGTGCTTCCACTAATACAAAATGACCCCTGAAAAACAGATGCAAGTATTTGGGTGGGAGGGAGCAGTCCACTGCTGGCAAGCTCTTTAGGCAATATATGACCGTAAGATGAAGTCACAAACATTGCGACTGGAGTCAACTCCCACTCATCGGCCAGCACAGTCAATGCTTTATGTGAAGAAGTACCAGCTGGTGCCACGGTCTCATAGTCCTCCATACTTATTTGCGTGCATCAAAAACTGGGAAATGGACATGACATTTAAGTGTAAATCCATAACTACCATCTTTGGCTGTTTATCTGCATTATTCCTTCACAAAATCTGCTTTGCTGAGAAAAGTAAGTAACTCTTGTTTCAGTTTTTAGATTTGCTAAACTATTGTCAGCAACGCTATTGTGTCAGTACGACATGTGTCTCTCTCCCTGGGTATTTTTTATGATGTAAGCAATTTCAGCTCATTCAGTGGCAATAAAAAGATGCCATGTCTGTTCATTGTCTACAGACAACCAGAATGTAGAGATTCAGAATTGTTCAAAATACTTTATATTGTGTCATCACAGAAAATGAACTGCCCCTCAAAAGTTTCAATTATGCTATAAAAATTGCTTAGTACAATTTCCAAAAACAGCATTTGGACTTTAAAAAATTCTGTTCATACAATTCTAGAATAAATAAGTGCAAATTAAAATTCAGATTTAAAAAGCTAAATTGACATGCCAAAATTGAGTATCAAATATTTGTATATTCACGTTTAACAAATATATTGTATTAATGTATTATCTGTAAAATATGAGTTTCTACAAAAATATTTTTATGGGGGGGGGGGGGGGGGGTAATATCTGCTTGGTAAGAAAATGGTAATATTTGTTTTCTCTCCGCAGTTTGTACGGTCCCCTCAGAGCCTGTGACAATTAAAGAGAATAACACCGCTGACACAGTTATTGTCCATATTAACACAACAACAAAGGATGTAACGCTGAATCTCACAGAGAATCCTGGGAATGCCTTCGATCTGAGAGGTTCAGAACTGTTCGCAAAGAAAGGCCTGGACTTTGAAGTATGTTTATTTTATGACTTTCCATTGTCTTGTGCCAATTTGAGTAACATGATGACACTTTTGGAAAATCCAGCTAAAATCAGCTTCAGATGGTATCTGTTTACATGGTTTCTAGCTGGTCATTCACAGTCATTACCTGATTCAAGTTGATTTAGTTAATCAGCCACACTACCAGACAGTGGACCTGGTTTAAACCTGGTGGTAGACCAAGCTGGTCCAACGACAAACCATCTACCATCTTCTTAAACTGATATGACTTTATTTTAACATGACTTGGTTAAACACTGGACTACTTATGAAAATTCAAAATGAAAGATCGAAGAAGTTTGATCCTAACTTCAGCTGATATTAAATTGTTTTCCAGACACTTTCAGGTCCTGAAGAACTAACTGTCCAGATCCGATGTAATAAAACTGGCTACAGAAGTGTAAGTTACTCACAACTGCAATTACAAGTATGGATTTTGTGCAGATGAATGCAAAGTGAAAAAAAAAAAAAAAAAATCTTAGAAATAGATAAAATATCACCCTTGTGTCATTTGAAAGAAAGATAGCACAAGCACACTTATTAAGCAAAACTTTTCACAAAAATTAATTTTCAAGGTTTTAAATGACAAAATAATATAAATATTGCACAGAATATCAATCAATATAAAAAATAATTCAACACTTGGTTTTCAGTGATGAACTACATCTGTGGTTGCTCCATTAGGACACCTGAGTGAATATGAGGGAAACTGACTTCATATATTCACTAGAAATTCCATCTGATTAAATCGGAATCTATCTGATTAAAAGTAATTGCAAGAATGGCTCAGAAAAGTGTAGACTGGTGTGAGATAAGTTCTAGCATTTATCATTTACAATTGCAGATGTCACTTGATATTGTTATCTAATGCAATGCCATCCAATGTTCCAGTCCTTCTGGGGGTCACAGTTATATCAAGGATTACTATAGTAGTTATTTTTTGTTCATTTTTGGCATTTCATATTCATTTGTACATTTTATCTACAGATCACTCTGACTGTGATTGTTCGTGTTGAGAATATCAATGACAACCCTCCATCATTTGACAAGAGCGAGTATACACTTGACATAAATGAGGTGAGAGCATATTGTCATTCAACATTTGTCCTTGAAGGAGGGCATGATTTAAATAATTGTTGATCCAGGTACATGTTCTTCTTGGCAAAATCACGATTACCTACATCATAGGTTAAGTCACACAGCTTGCTCATCATTTTTTTTTAAAAATCTACTATCAAAGTGAGGATGTTGCCATTCTAGTCCATTAATCTACCATTTTGTGTGTATTGCACAGCTTATACCAGTTAATAGCAGCATTGCTCTGATTGAAGCAATAGATGATGATTCTGAGGTTCTGTATTATTCTATGGAACCAAGTGTGGTAAGTAATCAATTCATTTTCTCTAATAAGATCAAAAAATTATTTCAGGAATAGTTTACCCCAAAATAAGTCAGTCATCATTTCTCTCATCCTCATGTTATTCCAAACCCATATGAGCTTGTTCTGTAGACCACAACAAGAGAAGTTGAGCAGAATGTCCAAGCTGGACATAAAAGCATCATTAACATGACAACTGTGCTTTTACAAGTTTTTTTAAGTCATACTTGCAGTTTTTTAAGTCTTTGTGTGAAGATCTGACTGAAACTTAAAGGGATAGTTCACCCAAAAATGAAAATTCAGTCATCAGTTTCCTAACCTCACGTTGTTCCAAATCCATAACACTTTCTTCGAAAGACAAATGACAATATATTTAATGAAATCTATTGCATTGAAAGGTATTCACCCAAAACTTTAGCTTGGTTAAATGCTTCAAAAAGTTGACATAGTTTAGTCCATGTAGTTTGAAAAAACATGATTGCGTTATATGATGAACATTTACAGTATAGTGAATAATTTAGGCTTTTATTCACATATAAACATTGATAAACGCATAGAACATATCAAATATGGTAAATGCAAGCTCAAACATGCTTGCATCCTTGTCTCGTCAGAAGTCTTGGATTAAACCACTCAATTCATATAAAATCTATATTAACTTTTTGACGCATCAACGTTTTAAGTGAATAGACTTTCAATAAAATGACTGAAATCAAAAAACTGTGAGAATTTAGAGATATTAGATTGAAACAGTATGAGTAAATGACATTGTTTGCATATTAGCTTGAACCATTCCTTTAATATAACCATTTCTTTACAGAATAGATACTTCAGACTTGAGGCCAAGCATAGGCCAAGCATCCTTGTGAACAAGATTTTAGATTACGATGTCATCCAACAGGTGAAAATGATCTTGTATGTGCAGGTATGTAAAAATTGTACCATTTCATTTTAATGTGATAATTTTAGAAATTTTTCCTGATCTGATGTATAACACAAACAATTCTTGACTCTTACAGGATACTCCACCTCCACCACAACCAAGTGAACGCTCTTTCACAGCTTCAGCAACCATCATCGTCAATATTATAGACATTGATAACCGTCCTCCCTGGTTTCAACCATGTACAAGAGTAAACCTTGGTAATGCCAAACTCTGCCTGAGCCAGGGCTACAAAGGCAGGGTGAACTTAACAGAGAAACAGGTACATTTTCATTTGTATTATGACCACGGAAATAGTTCACCCAAAAATGAAAATTTGCTGAGTATTTGCTTACCCTTAGTCCATCCAGGATGTAGGTAAGTTTGTAGCTTTGTCAGAACAGATTAAAAGATATTTTGCAATAAATCACTTGCTCACGAACTGATCCTCTGCAGTGAATGGGTGCCGTCAGTATGAGAGTTGAAACCGCTGATAAAAACATCACAAAATGATCGACCAACCCCTGTCCATCGATTAATGTCTTGTGAAATAAAAAGCTGAATGTTTATAATAAATCCATCAGTAAGGAGTTTTTGAGGTCACGCTTTATTTTAAGGTCCAATTCGCACTATTAACTATTATTAACTCTGACTTTTGCCTCAATTAACTCCTAATTTGCTGCTTATTAATAATTAGTAAGGTAGTTAAGTTTAGGTGTGGGGTAGGATTAATGGATCTAAAATATGGTCATGCAGAATAAGGCATTAATATGTGCTTTATAAGTACTAATAAAGAGCCAATATGCCAATAATACGTATGCTTGTTAATTGTGAGAACTGGTCCTTAAAATAAAGTGGTACTGTTTTTGTCTTCAAATCATTGCTTCAGGCTAAAATATGAGTCCTGTATTCATAATAATTCTTTATCCAGTGAAACAGTTGTCTAGTCTGAATCAGGAGAGAAATATGCACATATTAAGCACCATTTACAAGTAAAAAGAGTCCAAAACTTATAAACAAATTTCTTTTTTTTTCTTTTTTTTTTTTTTTCTTTTTACTTGAGAAAGTAATATTATGGATAAATGACTCATATTTTAGCCTGAGTGACCGTTTAAAGTTAAAATCCCTTAATTATGGATTTGTTTCTGGTAAACACACAGCTTTTCACTTCACACGACATTACTTGATGGGCTGGAGTTGTATGGATTATTATAATTGATGGACTAGGGTTGGTCAGTTACTTTATGATGTCTTTATCAGCTGTTTGAACTCTCATTCTGACGGCACCCATTCACTACAGAGGATCCACTGGTTAGCAAGTAATGTAATCCTAATTTCTCTAAATCTGTTCTGATGAAGAAACAAACTCATCTACATCATGGATGGCCTGAGGGTGAGTAAATTTTCAGCAAATTTTCATTTTTGGGTAAGCTATTCCTTTAGTAAATGCAATGGTGTGTTTTGAAATTATACATATAAAATTGATATTTGCAGGATGGAGCCTTGCAGTTGCAGCCAGGTCCAGTGTATGCCAGAGATGGAGATAAAAGCAGAAATGAAGAGATAAGCTATAAAATTATTCGAGGTATTAAAGCAATTTTCCTCACATAACACCTGCTCCTACACACTCAGTGTTCAACATGAACTGCAAAATCATTTCTGTAATTGCCTAGGAAATGAGGACAACATATTTCAGATTGATGAGAAATCTGGAAACATATCCATGCTGAAACCAGCAGATATAGCTGGCCCAGTATCACTCTTAGTTTTGGTGAGTTTCTTTTGCATATTATGAAGACTTTGATAAGTTTTGTGTACTTATGCATCCTCATGATATCTGGTTGGGCCTGAGAGCAAATACAGTTTTCACTGCTTAATTTTGAAAATAGCGACCTTCCTTTATCTGTCCTTCCCAGGCTTCCCAGGTATTAAATAGAGATCAGTTTGCCACCACTTCAGTCACTATTGATGTAATGAAAAAGAGCAGAAATGCTCCAAGGTTTGAGAAGGACCGATATGAAGGGTATGTTTACAGTACTTCAGGACCTGAAAACATGGTGCTAAGGGACAGGACATCCAACAGACCCATTAGAGTCAGAGCAAGGGATGAAGATTTCGCAAGTGTAAGTTTTAAAATTTCAATTAATACCATCAGTTAGTGTTTTACTTTTAAATTACATTATATGCAGACATTGTACTTGTGATTTACACATTGTGATTTACCCATGTGACCCTAGAGCAACATTCTTGATGGTTTTGGAATAACATCAGTTTTTAGGTTATGGTTGATGTTAGGACTGGGGTTGGGGATTAAGCAACACTCATACCAACTTATCACTCCCCTCTGATTTTAAAGCTAGTTTATGGTTAGATTTGGGGATTATATTTGTTTGAGAGAAAAACCAACAAAGAGTTTGATCAAGGATCAATATTCTACCTGGCAACATTATGTTCACCCATAAAGATAGAATACATTTAATAAGAGATTGCTAGTTTCTCCCTTTATTTTTCAGGGAATCAATCCTGACATAAGATATGAAGTGCAATATAGCAGCTATGTTAATATCACAACAGATGGGTTTATACTTTTGAAGAAAGCTGTTCGGACTGATTCCTTTGCTGTACAGGCAAGTAAATGTATTTTGTTGCATCTATTTTCAGAATATTTTAACCATATGATAGTTGATAATAGTTGTTTGCACATGAAATCTGTTTACTTTTACCATTATATGGTCTTCATTTATGATTCTACTTGTGTCCTAACCAGACATAGCACTGGTTTTGAGCATGTTTCCAGCACGTAATTTGTCCACCCTCACTGAAAGAAACACATATCACATATTTGATGCTTAAAATAAAAGTGTAGAGGGATTTTGGAACTATGAGATTTGAGTGTAGACAGAGCTTCCCAGTATTATAAAATATTTTCAAAACATCCTGTTGTTCATCATTGCAGCCACAGCATTTAACAAAACTTTTATTACTTATTTTATCCTGTCACATCTGTTTTTTTGTTTGTTTGTTTGTTTTAAATACTGGTCTCACTTTATACAGGCATCTTACTACACTTAAAAAAATGATGCATGACTTACTTTGAAACAATTATCATTCAGAAATTGCAAGTAAATTTCACAAATAATTACAAAGAAACAGCAAGTAACATACTGCATTAAACAGAACATTTTAAGTGGAAAGACTGAAATAGCATTTCCTTGTATGGGTAGGTTTAATGGTGGGTTAATATATAGAAGATAATTATAGTGTAACTATAAAAATTAATTACAGATATAGTTATTTGCATGTTGGTATTGAAACAAATAAAAGTACAGTGTATGTACACACAGTAAGTGCATTGTATCAAATGATTATTTTAAATGTTTGTGTATATAGCAGTTAAAAACACTTAATATAAAGTAGGTCCAAGAGATTTTGAAAATTCAGTCACACTTTATATTAGGTAACCTTCATTACTAGGTACCAACTTTCACTGTCATGACTTTGGATTTACTGTATAACTGCATTCTTTTTATTCTGGAAAATTCCCAAATCTACTGCTATGAGGTATAGTTAGGTTTAGGAGTAAGGGTAGGGTTAAAGTTAGAATTATAGGGGTTAGAGTTAGGTATTTTTGGGTACGGTTTGGGTTACGGTTAGGGGTAATGCTAACAGTGTAACTACAAATGTTAATTGAAGTACTTCAAATGCACAAACATGTATACATAATAAGTATGCTGTATCAAATGGTTAAGTACATTGTAACTAAGGTCACTTAATATAAAGTGTGACTGAATTTTTTTATTTTTATTTATTTATTTTTTTCAGCTTCGGGCAGTGGATGTGTCTACTGGTGAGGCAGGGACAACTACTCTCTCTGTGATTGTAGTACCATGTAAGTTATATTACAAAATAAGTTACTTTATAAGATTTAACCAAGGGGTGTCCAATTCTGCTTCTGGAGGGCCACTTTCCTGCAGAGTTTAGCTCTAACCAGCTCCAACACACTGGCCTGGAGGTTTCTAGTGATCCTGAAGACCTTGATGAGCTGGTTCAGATGTGTTTAACTGGGGCTAAAGCTAAACTCTGCAGGAAGATGGCCTTCCAAGAGCAGGATTAAACACCCTTTGTTTAAGTGTTAAAGGATTAGTTCACTTCCAGAATAAAACTTTCCTGATAATTTACTCACCCCCATGTCATTCAAGAGTTCGTGTTTTCTTTTCTCAGTCAAAAAGAAGTTAAGGTTTTTGAGAAAAACCTTCCAGGACTTTTCTAGTGGCACCAACAGGTTGAAGGTCCAAATTGCAGTTTCAATGCAGCTTCAAAGGGCTCTACACAATCCCAGCTGAGGAATAAGGGTCTTATCTAGCGAAACGATGAGTCAGTTTCTAAAAAAAAAAGAGCTAGTAAGCAATCGTTTCACTAGATAAGACCCTTACTTCTTGGCTGGGATCGTGTTGAACCCTCTGAAGTTGCATTGAAACTGCAATTTGAACCTTCAACCCGTTGGGCCCCATTGAAGTCCACTATATGGAGAAAAATCCTTGAATGTTTTGATCAACAACCTTAATTTCTTTCCAACTGAAGAAAGAAAGACATGAATATCTTCGATGACATGAGGGTGAGTAAATTATCAGGACATTTTTATTTAGGAAGTGAACTAATCCTTTAAGGTTCTAATTTTTTTAAGCATGTTGCCTGTCTAATTTTTCTATTTGCACACCCACCATATTAGCAGTGGGGGTCCAGTCGCCTGATGAGGGGTACCGTGCAGGAGACATGGCTTTGCTGGGCTTTGTAATGACTGCGTTACTGGTGCTCTGCCTCATTGTGATTGGCTATCTGATATCCCGAGTCAAGAAGGGGAATCCTGACGCATTCAAGTCTGAGGTCAGCATCTTCTCATCAAAGCTCAGTGAGTCCAGCTCTGAGTGTCCACTTTGTAAAAGAAATGACGCATAAGAGAAAGTTCCATAAGAACGCCATAATCATGTAATACAGCAGGTAAAATACAGCTCATGAATTTGTGAGATTAACCCTCTGCCCTCATTCAGTGTTTAGGGCCATGCTTGAAGTTTACTCAGCCCCCTAACAGGCCAAGTCCAAGAGATAGCATGCAGTTCACCAATGATGGTTTCTTGAATGAAGGGGACACTGGGAGATCCAGATCCAGGCGAGCTGACCTGAGAGAAAGGAGACTGGGTGCAGTTCAAGCAGCGAGGGTGCGAGTGATACCTCGCGAGAGACAGAGGCACTGCAGCTCCTGTGGGCTCCAGACGCATACCAACCATTCACACCATAGTCCTGCCATCCAAACCAGAGGAAAGGCGAATAAGCATAAAGTAAAATCCATTCTGGCTAAAGAGAGGAGGAAGGATGACAGACAGAAGACCGTTTGGTTCAAGGAGAGTGAGGATTCTTCAGATGTCGAGGTGGAGATCATCCCTGACACTATAGGGCTTAAGCCTGAAGAGGAGATGGAGAAAGTCGAAGGGAATTTTGTGTCCCCTCAGCCAGAAGACAGTGAGATGGAACTAGGGGAGTTGACAATGCTGAATATACAGGACTTGAGCAGCAGGGAAACAGCAGTTTCTGATAGTAAAGAAGGACTGAACACAGAAAGAAGAGATCAGTGAGGATCTCAGAAGCTCTTGCCCAGTGATACTAGAGCTCTTTGCTCATCAGAGACTGAATTTGTTTTTTTCTCAAGTTTACATGAATTTTCAGTTTGGCTGAAAATTTTTTTCTTTGTGAAAATACAACCGGGTTCATTTCAGGCATAATTAATTGTAAAATACTGACACATTTATTCATATTTGTAAATGATGAGTCCATTATGATTCCATTGTGTGATATGCGTGCTAAACTAATATGCAAATGTGTTGAAATAATATGTCTATAATTTCAGAAAACAATACTTAATGTTGGCTTGCTGCTTTATTTAATGTCAGCTGTGTCTATGAATAATACACTGTGAAATAGAGTATTTTGTATAATTATGTAAATTATGTGGAAAACGTCTACAATAAAGCACATTTGAAAGTAGTATCAAGATGTGATGTGGTGCCTGATAAAAGAATATAAAAGACAAAACCAATGAATTTAGCAGATTTAACAAAGCTATATTTATAGCCTTTATCTGCAGGAGCAATTTCCACAAAAGACTTTTTAATTATGGAGGATGTTATCTTTGGATTGTTACACAAAGGATTGGTTGCATCATTATGGTGTTCCTTTCTGGACATTTTGTACCTTTGAAAGTTGTAAAATACAAACATAAGGCTCTTCACTGATAGGTAAGACAGGTTTTCATATGAGAAATGTCAGACCAAGATTCAAACCCTGACAAACCAAAAAATGCATCTGTAGTTATGGGAGACAGTTGCCTCGTGGACATCAATTTTAAGTGCATATCTTACATTTTGAAACAACCTCCAACAGACAGTTGTCATTCATGCACTAAAATGTGGCACAAACCAATACCCACCACTTGAGGGCTCTATTGGCATGAGTCCTGACCGTATCGTGCCATAGAAAGAACTAACAATGTATTAAACCTCAGCGGTTGAAAGAAAGTTGGTTATATCCTTTTGCCACTGAGTCTGAGACCACAGAATTAAATTCCATCAAGCGTTCAAGCATCAAGTAAACTGTAAAAAATAATGAGTCTGAGACATAACAGAGTTCAAAGTTCAATATACAGTGGTTATAATGGTAAGATTACTTTTTTCTTAGCAGTACCTGTCTGCAGTTTATAGTATGCATTTTTAGCATAGTAACCAGATATACAGTACAGTACACACATAATGCGGTTTGTGACATTTGCAATAAAGTCATGGCAACATGGCTTGATCCTAGCCATCTGAGAGCTCGATTTGTTCATATTCTACCAGCATATCTGCAAGATATTTTGGCCTTAGGCCATTATGGTAGCATTTTGTATGAGTTCAAACTGTCTAATAGTGTTTTTAGAAGGCCAGTAAGAAGTCAATTTTTAATCTACCCTGCTGGTGATGAATGCATGAAAAAGTGTCTCTGTGTCTTGTTTGGACACAAAGGGTCTAATTTGTGCTATGTTTTTAGACAGGTTTTAGACAAGGCAGATTTAGTTATTGCTGTTACGTGACTCCTGAGGTAAGATCAGATTCCAGAATGGAATGGAGTCAAGATTCTTGACTTAATCAAGGTATGCATTTACCTTTTATATTTCTTCTGTGTTGCCAAAACAATCACTTCTGTCTTGTTTTTATTTCACTGAAGAAAGCTTTGGCACATCCAGCTGTTAATTTAATTTATGCACCTGCACAAGGAGTCTATGGAACTAAAGGGCCCTTCCACAAGTCTGTTAACAAAGGGTACATGCGATGCTCATTTCAAGGAAGTAATTTTATTGTTTATGGCCATGCGACCCATAATGGCACGTCCTAGCAATTCATTTTAAAGCTAGATAGGGCAGGAGAGTTCAAGTTAACATAAAAACACAATAATTCAAGTTGTTTTGTTTTGTTTTGTTGTGATATATTACACACATTTCCATCATGCATCTCATATGAAGTTTAAATGAGACTTTTGTGTAAAAAAATGTGTTTAATAGTAGATATGTTAGGTAAATGTGACTAAATCTTAGAAGAGATGGCAAGCAGTGCTGAGTAGTAACTGATTACATGTAATCTAGATTGCATGGATTACATGATTACATATTATTCACACTATGGCAGTAAATTATTCATAATTTATTGATTCTTGTATTTTTTTCCCTTTAAATTTTCCTCTAAAAAGCCCTACTGTGTGTCATACCATTTAGCTTTGACTATATTCACAATATAGAATGGTCAATGTAAATAATTTTGCAATCCATGCTTCTGAATTTGGGAGGAAAGCACCTCTCAAACAATTAGACCATGTTTGAAACAAATAATTACAAAATTGTAGAAGGTTCTAAACACTGGTGATGTATATGTGTGAAACACTTTGTCTTCATCATATGCAGTAACCTTCAGCAATTGTTGATTCTGAAAGTCTGGACAAAAATATTTCAAACCTGCAAGACTTTGGACATGTATAATTGCTGTTTTTCACATTTATTAATGTTTGTTCACATAATGCAGAGATTCCCAAATGTTTTTGTCAGCCAATCCCCTTTGACCTAAAATATTTATTTGAAATATCTCTGGGGAAGTTCTTATTTCAATAATTTAACATTATTGAAATTTAATATTCGTATGTTTACAGTTCAATACTGCTTAATGGTCACATTGACATGCAGGTAAACAAATTAAATACTTCTATTTTTAGTGTTAAAGTGTTTAACATTTCACATTTTACATTTCTATGATTTCATTAATTATTAGCTTTTTATCCACTCGCACACCCACTTCAGTTCTTACATTAAGCCCTGCTGGGAAACCCTGGTGTAATGTAATGTTTAATGCTGTTGATATCAACAAATGGAACATATTTTCTTTCCCATTGCTTTTTTTTATATATCCGTATGGCATGTTTAATAGTAAGTTAAAACAAGTTAGGTAAAAAGTAATCTAAAGTAGTCAAAAAAGTAGTCAGAATACATTACCTAAAATGAGTAATTTATATTTCGTTACTAACTACAGTACAGTTTTCATCATGTAATCTGTAATCAATAATGGACTACAGTTTGTAAGTAATCTACCCAGCTCTGACGGCAAATTTTATAAAGTTAAGAGCAGAAATATAAAGCATATTTTAAAATATTTCATTATAAAATGTACACTTATTTGCAACATGTTAACAGGAATATTAGGATAATCTGTTGTTTATCTCAGCATATGGATGTTCACTTTCATCTGAAATTTGCCCAGTATATCCAACTTCCAACCAATGGGAAATGCATAGACGATAATGTATCAGGAAACGAAATGGCAGTGCTACTGATAGCTGTGCAGATGTTTCATTCGCAGCAAAGAATTCTCTTAGCGACCAAATAGCAGAAATAGCAGCTAATGGTTGAATTTGTATGTGTGATTATGAACAGAGATCATTTGAAGAGCGTTTTATGCTGATATCTCTGCAAATGTTTGCGAAACAAATTTTGTTATCATACATGGGAATTGCTTGTCTGGCACATTACATCTCTATACAACCACCTTCCTATCTTTCTTAAAGATTTTCTTAAATCAGCCAAGAGGTTTATTATTCAGAATATTTCAATGCATTTTTTTATTTTTTATTTTTATTTTATTTTTTATTTATTTATTTATTTATTTTTTTTTTGCCATTTTTAATGTTAGAAAATGTTATATTGATACACTAAAAGGTCCATAAAATGTACTGTGTTAATGTCACTTGTGCATTGCACTGTGATGTGCTTTAGGGTTAAAGGAAATGTCCGTAACTTAACGGACTTAACGTCCTGAAATGTACCAGTTTACAAAAGTGTACAAAAAGATACATTTATTTACCTTGAACAAACTAAGGTATGATTTTCCTTGCAGCTTCTTTAATAATTTTTTTTTTCTTTGTAGAGAAAATACTCTGAAAGAATTTTTGGACTTTTCTTCACCAGTGCTGCCTCATGATATTCATAGAAATTTTTTTTAGGTTTCTCAATTAAATTACTGTATAATACTTCAGTATTTCCTGCACTTGGATGCAAAGCTTTCTGTCACTATTAGTTGAACTACTGACACAGCTTAGCTCGAACCATCTCACACACTTTATTCCACAGCTGTCATTTTTTCAAATAAGCTTAATTTAATAATTTATCTTCAGCCCAGAGATTTGCATGGTTCTTTTGCATGTTAAAATTATTTTTACCCGTTATGTATACATTTTATTTTGACACGCACAAAACAGTTTTTAGCATTAAAAATACATGCACAGTTTTATGCAGTTCGGTAGATTATGTAATGACACATCTTACCCCACTCTCTGTCTCCTGATGAGGATGGATGTTAGTGACAAATACTGTGAAATATCTTCTTTTGTGTTCTGCAGAAGAAAGTTTGGAATGATATGATGGTGAGTAAATGATGAGACATACATACAATTCATATCAATAAATTACTATAAGTCATGTACAGCATAAATACAGTTTTGCAAGCATAGATTCAGTCCTCAGAATATCTTTACATTTCAATGTATTTTTTAATTTCAAATTTACATATTGTGAATTCACTATCACACAAAAAATGACAAAGAACAAAATATGAAATTAAATTAAATATAGCAGGGCAAATAGGTATTTAGATGCAGGACAAAACGTACATAGCCTATTTAACATAAATATATATATTTTTTTCTAACTTGGACATTCAGTATGTATGTGGGCCAACAAATAAAACACCTTTAAAACTGTTCAAGTCACAAACAACAACTACAGCAGTCATTCGTCGTTCTTTAAATCACAGTAACCCTTTGGTTTATCAGAAAAAAAAAGAAAATAAGTCCACTGTTCAATTAGTTGACAGAACCTGTCTGAAGTCCTATGCATGTTGTCAGTATAAGGTCGGTTGTCTGGATTGTTGGGAGCGTTGTGCGTCAATCACGTTTAAATGAATTCCAGTGTGTGCTTCATCCAGGTTTTGATTGCTGCCTCCACTGTATCCATGTAGTTTTCCAGCCTTCGAAATAACAGGCGAGGAGATGCGCCAAAAGAAACTATGTAACATTTTCCTAAACTCCCGTCGCATTAGACAATACAAAATTGGGTTTAAACAACTATTTGTATGAGCAAGACATATAGTTACGGGGAAAACATAAGTATGCACCATGTAGTATTTTTTTTCCCAGTGCACCGCGTTCAATTTCACCAGCACGCCCCAGAGGGTGATCGCATGGTTTGGCATCCAGCAAATGAAAAAAGAGAGGACCACCACCGTTACAGACTTTGCTACTTTAGATCGTCTTCTTTGACGGGTATTAATGCCCCTCTTTCGGATAAACCTCAGAAGCAATAGATAACATACTGAGAGAATAAACATGGGCAAGATAAACGCAATGACAATTTTCTGAAGGTGATACAGAGCGAGCCAAACCTGGCCATCTGGAAACTTGAGGAGACAGAGTTTTTCACCTGCCACAACTGTCACGGTGGAGAAAATGGAAGTTGGAGCTGTTGCCACAGTCGCCAGGATCCACAATACAGCACAGACCCACTTCACAGACTCGGACTTCTTTCGAGAAGGTATCTTTAAAGCAGATGCGACAGACCAGTAGCGCGTAATGCTCATTGCGGTGAGAAAAAACACGCTGGCGTACATGTTCATCACAGTGACTGATAAAATGATCTTGCACATGGCGTTACCAAACGGCCAGCTGAAATCCAACGCCGTATCCACTGCCCAGAAAGGCAATGTCAGAACAAACTGAAAGTCGGTGACAGCTAAATTGATGACAAAGAAATTAATGATGGATTTCTTTCGACCTTGTCTTATCTTCATAAGGAAAAACACCAAAAGATTTCCGACCAAACCCACGGCGCACACCGCGGAATAAACCACCGAGATGATAATCCTCAGGACGAGGCTGCCGTCAGCGGTCACATCGATGTCTTCCAGACTGCTGAACTTGTGTTGATCCGCAAAACTTCTGTTCAAAGTTCCCCATCCGCTTTGGTTGAGAATGTCACCCATTGTAGCCTATCCGAAAGAAACTCTCCAACAGGTGCCTGGTAGACAATGCTGTCTACTGATCGCATATCAGTTAACCTGACATTGTTTCACACAGAACATAAACGGTTTTAGATAGCAGTGGGTTCCCATAGGTGTAAGCGACGTGTTTTGAACACGCAGTGCACCTGACAGCCAGTGTTTTATGCAGAAGCGCACGGAGAGCGCCCGCCTGTGAAGCGCGCGCACTGGATAACACCGCTGACTGATTTACAGCCGTACACTTGACGTCATGTCATAAAAAATTTGAGAGCAGATGACCAAATAACACAAGATTCCAAAGTAGATCTCTTACTTAATCATTTAATAAACAAAATTCGAAAAATAAAGGGTAACCATACGGATAACAATGTAACAGCAATTATAGAGTATTTAAAGTGTTGTACCTATGCAGCCCATATATCTACAGTGAGTAGCTTATTGTTACATTTATTAGTCATAGCTATTTTAACGCACTGTCAAATGGTTTAACATTTAATTCTAGTATAATTCAATATTATGTTCATGGATTTTATGTTATGTTAATGTTTGCTTTTTTTAGTTCCTGTTGATAGCTCATACTACTCTTAGAGTCAATAAAGCCTTATCATGCATCATCTAATCATATATCATCTTAAGCTTCTGTAATTTACAATGCTAGATGGGAATGTCTTCATAAATTGACATGAAATATGTTTCTTTACTACTGTGTCCACCAGAGGGGGCACTTGATGGACACTCAGATTATCGGCAGCTCAGTTTGTTACTCCCTTAAAAATCAGCTAGCATTTTCAGATTTCAGCCTTTCAATTCATGGAAGGAATGTCAGGTAGAGTGGACGATGGTGGGACAGTTAGGTGGACAATAGGTAGCTTAGTAGGTGTTAAAGGGATAATTCACCCAAAAATGAAAATTCTGTCATCATTAATGTTGTTCCAATCCTGTCTGTGGAGCATATTTATTTCCCATGTCCATGTGGAAATAAATGATAATAGGTAATAATAATGGTGACAGCGATGATAGTCAAATGATATGGGCTTATATGACAAATGCCATTAATGAACTGCATTATACAAAAAAAAAAAAAAAAAAAGATGATTACTGGCGTTATTATTAATGGCATCAACATGGATACATCAATAAGCGTTCTTGCATTCAAAAATAGCTACTCGAAACTAAAAGGAACTGAACAGAATGCAAATTTATAGCTGTAATGACAAAGAAATAAACGCTCATGATGCGAGATGCGACGCAACAGCCAAGACCGACTGTTGTGTTCATAAACCAAAATTTAAAATTGCACAGATTGAACTCAAGAACGCGTCCTGTGTTTGTGTTCATTTGCAAACGGGTAAGAAGTGTTGTGTAAATTATGAAAACAAAAACAAAAGACTGGAGTGGGTTCAGTCTGACACACTGAACACAAAGACAGGGTCCTCCTACTAGAAGCCCGAGAGGGCGGAACTTTTACAAAGTTTTACTGAAGCACAGTTCGCTGTGCGGCATCAGTAACTGCAGCCGTCCCCGTTGAATTAACGGAGCCCAGAATCGCCCATGCACCGGATTCACAGACTTTATCATGCTACATCATTTGTCTCGTACTGATGACCATTGCAGACCTCTGGCTTAATAAATGCAGTAGCGTTCTTTTGTGTGATGGGTCTAAACTACCGATGCATAAGGCTGAGGCAGAAGTTACTATTCAAGCTATCACCATTTAAATGGACTGTAGATGTGCCAGGAGTGAGCTGTCTTCTCCTCTGTGCAGTTTGACATGATGGTTCAGCTGGACTGCGGCATTAAAGTTTTGGGACCAGCAGGTTTCTCTCTCTGCTTTGTGATAACAGCTGGGCTTCTGTCCATGTTCGAGAGCACAACAGCCAGGGGATATAATCAAGACACAGGTGAGTGGGTTGAGTTTGTGTCTTATTATAGTCCCACGCTGTGATTTTTAGCATTTTTTGGTTTCTTTGACAGGTGATGTGCGCGTGTGCGCACAATGGTGTTTGTATACAGTGACCCAAAAAGCATTTTTGGGCACTTGTTTGCTTTTAAAAAGTGACTTTTATTTTAAAGAGATGTAGATATTTGATAAAGAGAATTTTGCTTGCCTTCTGATTTTAAAACGGCATATATTCTGTTCATTAAGACAAAAAGTATACACTTTGTGGTTGTCAGACGTTAAGTGGAGTGAAACGTCCTCATAGTTAATGTGATGAAATACATCTGTAGTTATATTATCTTGAGGACTTCATACATCCACTAAAAACCACTGCAAAACCGGTAATTGCAAAAATGGCTCAGAAAAGTGAAGTAGTTCTGGAAAAAGCCCTACTATAATTTGTCTACAGATGCCACTTGTCATATTTTGACATCGAATGCGTTAACATTCATGCACTTGCAGCGTTTTTAAGTGCCCATACTTAGAGAATCATATTACTTCTGACACGGTCAACCTGCAAAACGTGGAAGTGAAGTATTTGGCCCAGTTTATGACTTTATGCTCTTACCAAATACTACTCTAGCTCTGTCCTGTTCCCAGGTTTCTTTTTGAACTGTTTATTTAGGCCATGATTTGTGATGGTACATATTGTTTCAGTTTTCTGCTGGCACTCTATAAACTATGAATTCATCTTTCTTGATTAGGTTATTTGAACGGAAATTAGAATTTTAGGTCACAGTTCACATTGCAGTATCAATTGCTGCTGTGTGAAGCTACCGGATAATAATAAACAACAATAAAACTTCACAACTGTCTGTTATAAAATGTTTTCATTGTAATTTTAGTGCTGTTGTGAATAAATATATTAAGGTAAAAAGGATAATGTAATGTGAATTGTTTCTAAATATCAGAGGCACACCACTTTCGTTTGGCTTTTGTGTGCGTTTGACTTATGTTTGCCCTTATGGCATATACATCCCCCACTCCATATCCCGTTTCTTGCCGGACACTACCCCTAATGCTGTTTCACTCTGCTTCCACAATCATGATGGTCAGAGCAACAGGGCTGATAATGAACAGACTAAAGTCATGTAACAAAGACTGTTCAAATGTTTGTACCACAGAGTCTCTAGGGAAATATTGGAATATGGAGAATGCAGACCTGAGAAGTTATTTTAGTCTTTAGCACATAATTGCTATAAATCTTTCTGTAAGTGTATTATTCTAATCTGTTGTTTGAATAGAATGACAGACTTCAGCTTGTTATTATGATAATTCATGGATTTGTTTCATGAATTATTCTATGTACAATTCAATTGTTTTGCAAGTCTTAGGAATATAAATGATTTGCTTATTAAAACTTATGCAAGCACAAAATAAGGAGCAGAAAGGTTTCAATGTTTCAGTTGCAAAATTGCAGTCACAGTCACACAATCCTGAAAAATCAGTGCATTTAGTAAATTTTTTGGGGAATTTGACTCTTTTTTTAAAGTTTGAACTCTGATGAATTGTCTTTGTTGTTTGGTCATATCTGTAGTGCAGTGTAGTGTTAGATAATAATAAATAGTAAATCATATCAAATCATTTAATTATTTGTAAAATATACATAAGACACATACATAGATTTTGATATTTTCTGGGGGGGAAAAGTGATTATCATTGTAAAATGTACCCCCACTGTGCAGTTGACGTTTACTTACTAGATTAAGCCAAAAGAACCCATCCATCTCTATGATATTCTAAGGCTGTTACACCAGCTGTAAGCCTAGCTGTAAATAGGCACTAAGTTTATGCACTGCTAAATATTTGAGCTTTTGCACCATTAAACTTAGCTGAAGCATAACTCTATGTATAACTAAATATTTACAGAAGCCTCCAAACAGCAGTAACGGCTGGAATAATGAGCACGTCTTGCCTGAGTTGTTTGGAGTGCTTCAGCACAATACCAATTTGAACAATGCACTTTCCTGTGTACTGTATGTCATTTGTGTGTGCAGGGTTTAAAAGAAAACAACAACATTGAAAAAAAAAAAATTTAATTTTTCCCCAGGTTGTTGTATTAGTATTTATTTATCTTACCATTGACAATTTTGTAAGGCAAAATAAGTTGAAGACTGCTTGTTGGAGCAATAAAGGTCTTATTACTTTATTGCTAATTACTTTACTTAATTACTTTACAGAGAGTTTACTAATCTAATTGAGGTAACCAAATTGATAGTTAAAGTAGTTAGAAGCTAAGTAGTAGTTACTAGGCCCCTAGTGTGAACTTTACGGTAACAATTTAGTATAGGGACCAAGTTTCTCTATTAACTAGTTGTTTATTAGCTTTCATATTACTAGCATATTGGTTATTTATTAGTACTTCTAAGGCACATATTCTTCATGACCATATTCTACATCCCTAATCCTACCCAATACCTACAACAACTACCTTACTAAACAGTAATTAGGAGTTTACTGAAGCAAAAGGCATAGTTAATAGTTAATTAATAGCAAGAATTGGACCTTAAAATAAGGTGTGGCCAACTTTACATTTGCAACCCTACTCAGGTTGCTGTATGGCTCAGGTCAAGTCCATGTGAATTTTTTCACCTATTTTGTGTTTTAGCACCATACTATTTAACTATTCCATTTCATGTGTGTGGCAGCTTTTTATCCTAATAGTTATTACCCTGGTGTTTTTGCAGATAGTTCTCCTGATGGATTTCCTAACTATGAAGTTGTTCATCCTATCAGAGTGGATTCATCGGGACATTTTTTGTCCAATCATGTGTCCCACCGTGTGAGTCGAATTCAAAGGAGAGAGACAGCAAAAAACAAAGAGAGCCTGGCCCAGGTTTTTTACCATCTGCAGTATGGTGGTCAAGACCTGCACTTTAACCTCACCCTAAACCCTCATCTACTATCGCCTGGATTCCTCACAGAGTGGAGATACGGTGGTCTACAAGGGTCTACATTACATAGTCATGGCCACTCTCTCTGCTACTTCCTGGGAGATGTCTGGAGCAGTACACTGAAGTGGGGTCAAGCAGCTCTGAGCACTTGCAATGGCATGGTGAGTCAGTAAGCATGTTTGTGTTTTGATGTTCCCATGCAGAAGTATAAAAATCTGGAAATATTTGATCAAACATTGTTAATAATATTTCAGTAACTCTTTAGTATAGGGATCAATTCTCACTATTAACTAGTTGCTTATTAGCATGCCTATTATTAACATATAGGTTGTTTTAGTACTTATAAAGCACATATTCTGCATGACCATATTCTACATCCATAATCCTACCCCATATCTAAATGTAACAACTACCTTACTATTGATAAGCAGCAAATTAGGAGTTTATTGAGGCAAAAGTTGTAGTGAATGGTTTGTTAATAGTGAGAATTGGACCTTAAAATAAAGTGTGACCAATATTTCTTATTGACACTGAACAACATTCTTTTCTACTTATAATTTACCTTAAATTTTAGGATTATGAAGGAATTTGCTTAAATTCACAGAGCCCATGCCATTTGTTTTTTGTTGGTGGATACCCAGTGATGAATCTGTAGTCTCCCCTAGAGGACCTTAGTGACCCCTTCATAACCGGGTCTGGGCAACATTCCCAGAAGTCTCCCATGATGACAGCTGTGGGAATAGGTTAGGGTTAGAGGTTAGAGTAAGGGTTAAGGTTAACATTGTTTCAGGCCAAACAAAGGATGTTGATTCAGGTGATCCATGTAATCCAGAAAAATGTCTCACTTGGTTAAAAACCATCATGCCACTTACACAAACAGCTGACCCTGTCTTTTTTATATAAATAGAAAGCAAACCGATTTAGGGTCATTAGCATAACACTTGTTTTCTGTCATGGTTGATTTATTTATTACATAAATACATAAATTAATTTCTTGTATAATAAGTATTTAATTTCTGGATTAAATTCATAAATTATGGTGGAGGGGTAATACTAAAAGTAGTAAAAGTAGTAAACCCCTAACCCCTCTTGATATATGTTTTACCAGAATTTCATGTCATCTAAAGCCTTTATTTACAGATTAATAGTCAAAACACTCACAAAGGGAGTTTATGCCAGTATGTTCCTCAGACAATAATTACACATTAGAATTTCAGTTCTGTTCTTCATTATACAGTATATGATCATAAAGATGCTATACATCATTTACTTTTAAAAATAAGTTGGTTCAGTGACAAACACAACTTTCACATGGATCTGATTAACAGATGAACCACATGCTGCTATTTTGCTGTTGTTCATTTTGTGGATATTCCAGCAAATGTTTAACAGAACTGTGCACATGTAGTTTAAACAGTTATGTTATGTTCTTGCTCTGTTCATACAATAAATCAATGCCCTGTAATGAGCTGGGTTTTCTAGCATGTTTACTTTACCTTTTCAGGTGCTGCCAAGTCTTATTAGCTTTATATCAAGCCTTATTTAGGGGGTTGAGGCTCAAAGAGTAGAGAATCAGATCTGGGTCAGTGCTAACAGAGCCCAAAGATTCTTCATCTCAATGAGACAATCCTGGTTAAATAAAAAATAAAACCCACAAGACACTGACAGACAACAGTGGCTATATACAGTGGGTACGGAAAGTATTCAGACCCCCTTAAATTTTTCACTCTTTGTTATATTGCAGCCATTTGCTAAAATCATTTAAGTTCATTTTTTTTCCTCATTAATGTACACACAGCACCCCATATTGACAGAAAAACACAGAATTGTTGACATTTTTGCAGATTTATTAAAAAAGAAAAGCTGAAATATCACATGGTCCTAAGTATTCAGACCCTTTGCTCAGTATTTAGTAGAAGCACCCTTTTGATCTAATACAGCCATGAGTCTTTTTGGGAAAGATGCAACAAGTTTTTCACACCTGGATTTGGGGATCCTCTGCCATTCCTCCTTGCAGATCCTCTCCAGTTCTGTCAGGTTGGATGGTAAACGTTGGTGGACAGCCATTTTTAGGTCTCTCCAGAGATGCTCAATTGGGTTTAAGTCAGGGCTCTGGCTGGGCCATTCAAGAACAGTCACGGAGTTGTTGTGAAGCAACTCCTTCATTATTTTAGCTGTGTGCTTAGGGTCATTGTCTTGTTGGAAGGTAAACCTTCGGCCCAGTCTGAGGTCCTGAGCACTCTGGAGAAGGTTTTCGTCCAGGATATCCCTGTACTTGGCCGCATTCATCTTTCCCTTGATTGCAACCAGTCGTCCTGTCCCTGCAGCTGAAAAACACCCCCACAGCTTGATGCTGCCACCACCATGCTTCACTGTTGGGACTGTATTGGACAGGTGATGAGCAGTGCCTGGTTTTCTCCACACATACCGCTTAGAATTAAGGCCAAAAAGTTCCATCTTGGTCTCATCAGACCAGAGAATCTTATTTCTCACCATCTTGGAGTCCTCCATGCGGGCTTTCATGTGTCTTGCACTGAGGAGAGGCTTCCGTCGGGCCACTCTGCCATAAAGCCCTGACTGGTGGAGGGCTGCAGTGATGGTTGACTTTCTACAACTTTCTCCCATCTCCCGACTGCATCGCTGGAGCTCAGCCACAGTGATCTTTGGGTTCTTCTTTACCTCTCTCACCAAGGCTCTTCTCCCCAGATATCTCAGTTTGGCCGGATGGCCAGCTCTAGGAAGGGTTCTGGTCGTCCCAAACGTCTTCCAGTTAAGGATTATGGAGGCCACTGTGCGCTTAGGAACCTTAAGTGCAGCAGAAATTTTTTTGTAACCTTGGCCAGATCTGTGCCTTGCCACAATTCTGTCTCTGAGCTCTTCAGGCAGTTCCTTTGACCTCATGATTCTCATTTGCTCTGACATGCACTGTGAGCTGTAAGGTCTTATATAGACAGGTGTGTGGCTTTCCTAATCAAGTCCAATCAGTATAATCAAACACAGCAGGACTCAAATGAAGGTGTAGAACCATCTCAAGGATGATCAGAAGAAATGGACAGCACCTGAGTTAAATATATGAGTGTCACAGCAAAGGGTCTGAATACTTAGGACCGTGATATTTCAGTTTTTCTTTTTTAATAAATCTGCAAAAATGTCAACAATTCTGTGTTTTTCTGTCAATATGGGGTGCTGTGTGTACATTAATGAGGAAAAAAAAAGAACTTAAATGATTTTAGCAAATGGCTGCAATATAACAAAGAGTGAAAAATTTAAGGGGTTCTGAATACTTTCCGTACCCACTGTATTAATATATTTTAATTGTTTTATCAAAATTATTGCAAGGGACAACTCAGTAGTCACTGGATATTGATGGGACATGCTCTTAGCATCCCTACTAAATTCTACGGCCTTTAGGGATGGGAGGGTTGTTGTTGCATGAAGTAAAAAAATGTCAAGGTGATGCAACTTTTCTGATGATCATGAAAAAAAGCCTTTTTAAAGGAATGAAATTTTGGAAAATAAAATTATTAGCAGTGTGGCATAATGCTTCTCTGCTTATTAATATTTAAGAAAATAAATAACTTTTGTCAGAAAAGTCACGTGGTTCACCTAGCATGCAAAAACGTACAGGGGAAAACAATTTTTTACAAAGTCGGTAAGTCTTCTTAAAACATCAGATATTTGACCTTTTTTTAACAAAAGTAAGGTTGTTTCATGTTATAAAATTTAATGTAGTGTGGCTCCCAAAAACCATAATAGTATTTATGAATTAATAATTCATTATGTTTTAAAAAAAAATACATTTTACCATGAAAATTTTATTTACAAACCTCATTAAAAAGAATTTTTAAAGATTTTTTCTTTGTGTAGCTGATCACTGACCCTTTGACAGTAAAAGTTAAAGTTGTTACCATTATATTTAATATTTAGGTGTTGTAATGATAAGTAGTAGTTGGCCTGTGGCAAAACACACTGCAGTGAAATGAGACAGTGAATGTGGATTGCATTGGCATATGCTGATTAATTTTATGTCATGTTACTTTGACCTTGTATTCTCTCTAGACAGGGCTGTTCAAGCTCTCAGAAGAGGAATTCTTCATTAGCCCGCTGGAGTCAGCACAGGAAAAGTCAGCCCTACAAGCTCACGCAGTCTATAAGCGACATGCTGTCCAATCAGAACGGCAGCTGGTGCAGCCTCTGTTTGGGGAGCACACAGCTAACGCGACCTGTGGGGTCAGAGGTAAGACTTTGGGGCGTAAGATTCAATGGGGCTAAATAATTTATGAACAGATGTCTTTCATGATTAAAGCACATCATTCACTTTCATTTTTAATTATCTTTAGATTCTTTAGGAGGGGCAAAGCAGGTGGAGAGGCAAAGAGAGCGCTGGGAGAGACGGCAACATCGCAGACGGATTAGACAGCGCTCCATAAGCACCGAGAAGTGGGTAGAGACTCTGGTAGTGGCTGATCCTAAAATGGTGGAGTACCATGGGAGCAAAGAAGTTGTGAGCTATGTGCTCTCTGTCATGAATATTGTGAGTAACAGTTCAATCTATAAATAATTCATGGTGTTTTCTAAGGCAAGCACCGCTATTACTGTTTGCTCATGCTTATTCTACACCCTTAAAGAGATCACTGTACTGTCATCATTTACCAACCCTCATGTCATTCCAAACCTATATGTATATTTTGAAAAATGTAGACTGAAAGTAAGTGGGGTTCAATGTTGTTTTTTGAACCTCAATGACTTTAACTATATGAACAAAAACAGTAAACAAAAGCAAAACTTTTTTTGATTCACAGAAAAAAGAAAGTCATACAGGTTTGGAATGACATTAGGTTGATTCATCTTAATTTTTGGGAGAACTGTCCTTTAACACTTAAAGATGCAGTACAAAAGATTTAGCCCTCTAAAGGCCCGTTCACACCAAGCACGATAACTATGAAGATAACAATAAAGATATATTTATTTTGAATCAATTAATCGTGACTAATCGTTTTTCAGCCCTACTGTGATCTAATTTTAATAATAAGATCCAATGTATTATTAGACTTGTTTCTAAGGTGAACAAATTATCAGTCGTCTTCCTTCTTAGTCTCCACCTTGTCAGGAACACCCAAAGAAAGTGTTCCAAAAGTTTCCAAATCCGCATTTTTCTTTTTTCATTCTTAACTCTGATGTGTTGTTTCAAACTATCCTCATTTCATCCCTTCAGCTTTCACCTCACTGACTCTCTTCTCCTCAAATAGCTACAGTGTGCCTTTAGGCAACACTCATTCTGCTAATTGCTCCTGAGCTGGATCCAAGTCAGCTGACCGTGTTACTGATCCAGTCTGTTAGGTACATTTTCCAAAATATCCTCTGTATGCTTTGTCTGGTTTCTATTTTTGAAGAGAGAAAAGCCTTCAGGGAAAAAAGTTTTCCATTCCAGACACTTGGTTGGTATTGAAGAACATCCTATAAAGGGGAAACATTCCATTATCCTCAGTTTCCTGCCAGGCAGCTTCTCTTGTAGGTCTGTCCTGCTACTTACAACATAAGTTGGCAGGAGTTTAGGTCTGGCAGTATAGACTCATTGCTGCAGTGTTTTACTTGTTTTTTAATGTATTGTTGAGTAGGCTAAAGAGGGTAATAAACCAATTCAGAACCGATTTTCAAAGTGAGCAATACAGCTGTAGTAAGTAAGATGCTGTTGCATAAATGATTTAGACACAAAGCCTGCTGAACTATGTTTAGCTCTGTTCCACAATCCACATTTTAGTAAGCTACCTTTCTGTCCACTGCCAACATAGGAAGGAATATTCTAACAGTGTGGTCACATTTACCATTGCTTTACAAATTTTCTTAAGTGAAATTTGGTTATTTCATTCAGTGTGAATGGATATTTCACGTGAGGGCGAAAGATTTCTCTTTGCAGATTCAAGTTGATCACATGGATTTGAATCTTTGAATCTTTGATCTATTTTTTTTTTTTGGTATTCTCTTGGGAAAAATTGATAGAAAGTGGTCCAACATGTTAATTTGAAGTGATTTTTCAAAAATAGGCAAAAACATTGTACTCCATTAACTTACTGTAACTACTATAGCCTCTTGTTTGCAGTTTAAAGAATCAGAGAGGAAGAATTATTTGGGCTTCAGGCACGATTGAGCACCTGAATTCTTCTCTCCAGCAAACATACTGCACCACTACTGATATGTACCTTTTTATCAAATACGGCATTACAATGGCAATCACAGAAATACAACTAGAGGTTTACAGTTCATGAACTTAATGTGATTTGTTATGCAATTCTTAAGATATTCTGAGTGGTTGTTATTACATTGTATGCAATTGCTTAGGTGTTCTGGTGGTTGGCAAGCAATTTCTAAATGGGTGCTAGGGTGTTCTGGGTGGTTACTAAATGGTTACTTGCTGGTCCAAGTCAAAAGGGTCCCCAAGTCTATGATATTCTGGTCTCTAGATATGGCTTGGTTCTCTTATTACATGTAAATCCTGAAGACTTTCATGTATTTTATCTGTCAGGCAAAAATTGTTATCCAGATTGCTTAAAAAAGTAAAAGCACACCTCTGCTTGAAAAGCAATATTAGATTTAATTCATATATGTAGCTTAAGCAAGGATGAGATATGCCCAGAAATTCACTAATTAATTGCAGTGACAAATGATCACAAGTTTTTTATTTATTTGCTTTCCATCTCTAACCTTGCTAAATGTATTCGCCGACATATTCCATGTAAGCTTGATCACTGCAGAGAACTGTAACATTAGCACCTGCAACCTGAAAAATCAAGGTATTATAATAAAGTTAACCAGACTTTGAGTGACTTTATCAAAGATCAGACTAATGTCAGCAGAAGTTGCTTCACCTCAAAAAGACAGAACATCTTCAAAGGTGCCTCATTAATTCACTGGAACATTTTGTAATGAGCACCACAGAAGCATAGAAAATGCCTCAGCACATTTCAGACCACATTTACCTCAAGGAGAGCTTTGATATGAGAGCAGAACTTCTAAGCATCTCACCAACAGAAAATCTGTTTGTGCTAAACTCCTTAGTTCAATATCAGTATGTCAGTCATATCAAGTGTTCTTGAGTTCTTTCTGTGACTTATTTTGGTTACTTCTCTGCATAGGAATTCCTAGACCCTATTTGGGGGGGCTTCAGCTCCACTGTCTTTCATCTAAGCTCCTGTAAAGATCTGCGATTAACTGTCATCGCTTCTAAAAATCTGTCATTATGTGATCTCTCCTCAGGCTTGCTGAAAACAGCGGCTGCAGTAAGCTATCTGAGGTTACTAAACTCTAAATCCTTCCCATACCAGTCATTAAAAACATTACAACATTACGTATTACATTAGTGTTCCCTCTAGTCAGTGGCCAGATCATAGGCAACATAAAGCTCCACACACAGCTGACACAGATACTCTATCCATTTCTCTAGCTTTCATCCAAATGCTCTCCATTCCAGGGGAATCAAAACAAACTGCCATTACTGCCCAAAGATTTTGGCCCAGAATGTATAAACCATTGCAGTAGAAGGGTTGTGATGTTAGATTAGCTTCAAATCGAGATGACATTTTCAGATAATATTTTAATTATTTACAGTTTCATATGTAAGAATGTTGTGTTTTATAGGTGGCAGGGTTATTTCGGGATGCCAGCATTGGAAATGCCATCAACATCGCTGTTGTGCGTCTCATTCTGCTGGAAAAGGACGAGGTAAGTGAAATGACAAAGCAGTGATGCAAACCCTTGCTCTAAAAATACATGGCAGACAGTCTGAGTAAATACCATTGCTGCAAAACAGACTGGGTGCACTATGACCACGTATGCACTGCAAGGTTTTGGTGGTGACGACTGCATTTAAATGTGGGAATGAATCACCTAATTCAGGCGTCTGCAATCGTTTTTGATTTTTGTTGGTAATCACTGTTACTCACTTTCTGCTTTGTTGGCTTAATCTGAGGAATATGGGCTTCTGAAGAGAAAAAGAAAAAAATATTGTCAAAAAAAGCATATTTTAAATTTGGTATATTGGTGGTAAATTGGTTGCAGCTGTTAGAAAACAAATCACACAAGATGCAGTCTTTATTAAGTGTATTTCATTTAAATCATGCACATCACATTATCATTCTTACAATGTGGCTTAAATGTTAGCTTAAATGTAATGATTTGTTTACTGAATTTTTGACTTGCATTTGCTGCTTGGTGAGTTAGGGCTTGGTGATAAACAATATATATATATTTTTATAATTTTACTAAAATTGTTATTATTATTATTATTATTATTATTATTCCTGACTCTCTCATGCCAGTATCTAACCCTTTTACATACATGCCTTAGGTTACAGAGTTGCTCCTGGAATGTGTTTATTGGCATAGTGATAACCATAGCAATTGTTTGGATTCATGGCTCCAAACAAGAAACATGAACAAAAACAGCTTATGTCATTGGGTGTTAGTTTCTTATGCCCAAAGTAATTTTAATATTAACCACTGACAACACTGGTGAGAACATTGAACCACTGGTGAGAGCAATGCAGGGATCAACTCATTGAAGAAATACAGACTTGGAAAAACTGTCAAGACATCATTGTGATTTGCTTCGTCCACATCTGGAGAACAGAGACACACATGTCTGATGTGCTTTTAAATACGTCATTAGAACTTGTTGTTCAGTTTGTTTGCTTCAGACTTTGAGTAAATATGGTTGTCACTTCTGTAAATAACCAAATTCTGTGTGTGCAAAATAGGATTAAATACTCAGTAGTAGAGTGACAACAGTATTTTAGCTGTTCAATGTGAATTTTGCTACAAGAATTTAATCAAATTATGTTGTTTGGGGTATTAACTTAAATCCCCTTAACCCTTTCAGGTACAGAGATGGAATTTATTTCATATATTCACTCATTTTGACATGAATTAATAATAAAACCTGCAAATTAATGTGGACGTGTAAATCTGAAAGTCTGGGGCCAGGGGTCATTTTTGAGGTGCTTTCTCCTAGTGGTTAATGCATTAAAGCAGGACTTCTCAACTCTGGCCCTCGAGGTCCACTTTCCTACACTTTCCTAGGCTCTAACTCACCTGCCTGTAGCTTTCTAGTAATCCTGAAGACCTAGATTAGCTTGTTCAGGTGTGTTTGAGCTAAACCTTGAGGGCCAGAGTTGAGAACCCCTGCATATTAGTTCCCCCAAAAATGAAAATTCTGTCATCAATTACTTATCCTCATGTAGTTCTAAACCCATAAGATTGATATAAACACTGATTATGCACATGCATAGAACACATCAAATATGGTAAATGCTTAATGTGCGAGAACCAATAAGCTTTGCTTGAGCTTCCACAAAACGAATGAGGTTTATTCTTACGTGTCATGCAAGCACAGTTGAGCTTCTGGTTACCATGTTTGATGTGCTGTACTGTATGTATGTGCATTGATCAATATTTATACCTATTTATTATACATATAGTGATCATGTCTCAGGAAAAACTATGGTTTCAGTAAACACTGAATCATTGAATTATATTAGTAATAACGGAACTTGTAACAATAGTTTGCTGTCAGTGCTTTTGGAAAAATGTACCCAAGATTTTGGTTTGAAATCCCATGTGCTCAAATATGCCTCCTTAAAATAAGCACATGATTATCAATTTATAAACTGGGTTAGCTGAAGCTGTAAAATCCAAAAATCACCAAATATGGAAAGCTCTTTGCCAAATGATTTTTTTCTTTTTTCTTTTTGGCATTGTGGTTACAGTGTGTAACCATCACATTTTATTTATATGCATAATGTTTGCCACCATCTAAAAGTTAATGCATTTTAGAGTTGTATCATTACTTTCATAAATTCTCATTCATCAACATGACAGCTTCAATAAAAGCTCCAATAAAACAATTTTAGTTGCCTTTCAAATTAATAATAAAGTAGTAATACTTCTTTAAACTCAATAATTATGTCATACTTCATACATACCCACTTTACATCTTACAATTTTCCCATTTTATGTATTTAATTATTTTATCTGTTATCAGGAGGATTTGAAAATCACCCATCATGCAGACAATAGCCTGAACAGCTTCTGTAAATGGCAGAAAGGCATCAACATGAAGGATGATGATCATCCAGTCCATCATGATGTGGCTGTCCTCATTACTAGGTACACATGGCCTAATTGTAAACAAAATTGCATTGCTTTACATATATATAAAACATGTGTTAACCCTTTTCTATGACACAGAAAAGACATTTGTGCCGCCATCAATAAGCCTTGTGAGACATTGGGACTGTCTCATGTGGCTGGAATGTGCCAACCTCACCGCAGCTGCAGCATCAATGAAGACACAGGCTTGACTCTGGCATTTACAATCGCACATGAGCTCGGCCACAAGTAAGTGCTGTAACACAGATACTGTAGAGGCAGTCTTGGTTTTTAAATGTTTCAAATTATTATATTTACAAGTTAGGTATACTTTTGAAAGTTTATTGATGGAATTTCCATGTGTAGATACCTTTATACACCTTTAAATCAAAAGGTTTTTAAGGCCAAAAGAAGCAAAAATGGACTCTAGTGTCCAAACATTTGGCTGTTGTGTACATATTTCTAGACCCCTCTTTCTGTCCTCAAATTTGGTCAAGAAGAAAGGCCCTGTGACATATCACATGTTGATATGCTTTCTGTAATGTCTGGGTTCTGTGTTTTTGTAGGTGTACTGAACATTGTTGTGAATTACTCGAGTGGTAGAGCTATTTCACAACAGTATGTGAGGCATCTCAGCTCTAATATAAATGGTATTCTTTGGTATTCAGTTGATATATATATATATATATATTTTTTTTTTTTTATTTTTTTTTTTTTTAAACAGCTAATGCAGATAATGATATATAGAGGGAAGGTTGCTTATATATTGGTGATTATATGCACTACTGTTCAAATATTTGGGGTTGGTAAAATGTTTTGTTGTTTTAAATATATATTACAAATAACTGTTTCCTATTTGAATATATCTTAAAATGTAATTTATTCCTGTGATGGCAAAGCTGAATTTTCAGCAGTCATTACTCCAGTCTCCAGTGTCACATGATCCTTGAGAAATCATTCTGCTACACCTTGCTTCATTTTTTCAGAATTTTTTGATGAATAAAAAGTAATACATAAATAAATGAATAAATCATTTATTTGAAATGTAACATTTTTGTAACAATGTAAAAGTCTTTCCTGCCACTTTTGATCAGTTGAATGCATCTTTCTGAATAAAGATATTCATTTCTTTAAAAAAATTCATTCTTTTGCATGGTAATAATGTAATGCTTAAAAAGCAAAGAGTACATATTAATCACTGGTTTAGAAACAATACACAACAAAACTGACACCTCTGTGTTTTTCCTTGATCACATTGGGAAAGAAATACAGATTCCTTACTCGGCTAAAACTGGACAGGTGCTGCATATGCAAATTGCTAATTTTGTGTTGCTCTCAAAAGCCAAGGTGTCTTTGATGAAACATGCATTAGTTCTGTGGAGTTAACAGTCCAGTAGCACACCCTTTACTGGAGGCAGTATAAGGCCATATTCTCTCTCGTTATTCTTCAGTAGAAAGCTGAACCGGCTGCTTTTTTTGACACGAGAGTTGTGGAGAAGGGTACCAATTATGACTATAAAGTTTTTTGCCAGCATCTCTCCAGCTATATTTCATCCAGATCTGTGTGATTCGTTGTGTATAGTTCCCTTCAAGATAATATGAAATAGTTTTTAAGAAGTCAGTGTTTGTTCCAGACCATTATGTAAATGAAGGTGGTCTGAATGTGACTTGTGAAGCCTAATGGATGCCTAGTGGTGCAGAAATGGGGATTTTTTTTTATCTTCACAGGAACGTACTCTTAAATAATAGTCTGTTTGTTAGAAGCCGTATTAGAGTCTTACTTAGACTTAGAGTTTGTTTGATCTCGTGCCATTTGGTCTGCCGCACATGCCTTTTATAAATGTTTGTGGTCACACCACATAGAAATATAAACAGTGATATCATGATAAACAGTCAAGCACAGCGGGACTCAAAAAAGGCAGCTTGACAGCTCAGTAAGGGTCTCTAGTGAGCTGTGTTTCTAGACTACTATAACTGTGACAGCAGTCTTTGTAATATATTAGAAAATCTGAATTTCCCCAATGTACATTTTAGGAAATATTCAAAACAAGCTCTATCAACAACATCTGTTACATGCTGTCTAAACAGAAAATTAGATTGACCTGCCCAGCCCAGACCCTCGATTTGTAAAAATAGGTGGATAGTAATACATTTATAATGCATCTATCGAGTAAGCTGTGGTTTAAACTAGAAATGTGAAGTTCATGTTTTTGTTCAAAATTCAGTTAATTTGTACAAAAATGTGCACATTTCTATATGAATAAACTGTGTTACCAATGTAATTTCTGTGTGTGGAATTTGCTCCATGTAAAGTTAACATTAAAACTTTATTTTACAGTGTCCTTGCTACACGTTACATGTAGTGATAACAGTAAATCAATTATAATTATAAGCAACTAACTAACCCATTAACCAAACCCTAACCCTATAGTAAGTACATGTTGTTAATTAATATTGCTCAGTGTTTATTTTTGTAATTACACTGTGACAAGGACACTTTAACATAAAGTGTTACCAAGTTAACTTAGTTGGTTAGTTATATACCCTGATGAAAATTAACTATGGTTTTACTACAAATAAAAACAAAACATGGTTACTATAGTTAAACCATGGTAACCACAAATTAACCAAGGTTTTGCTACACTAACCATGTTTTAACAATGGTATTTGTAGTGAAACTGTGGTTATACAAATATAATCAGTATGCCAAAAAAAAAAAAACAACAAAAAAAAACAAGGTTATTACATTTTAACTATAATAAAACAATGGTAGTTATGTCCCTCTCCATGTATTCTTGTGGATTTTGTTCAAAAGCAAGGGTTTACTAGATTAGTTGTAACAGGAGTTAAAAGAGTTCATACAATTTTGCACAGGCAAGCTTAGTAGAAAGGATAGTGAACGCATTTATCATGGTTCAGTGTCTTGCCTATTATTGTAAATGCTAATTTATTTGTAATTTTAGCATTAGTATAATAGTAAAGAACAGAATACTGCTCTTATAAAGTACATACTGTACATGCTTTCCATAGAGGTATTCTTGTTTTTCCCATATGAGTTTTTTAACAGCATTTAACTTTACATTAGTAACTAAGCAACCATGTCCATTACAAATTAATAACAAACCCATTCTTCACTGTACACAATGGCCACTTTCTGGTTTGCAGGCATGACTACTTTTTATCAGTACAGTTTCCATACAGTTAAAACAGTGAATACTTTTAAACTATACTGACAACACTGGAGACTTGCGAGGACATGCAGGGACATAGTGATGAAAATGTGATATTAAGCTGTTATATTAAGTTAAGATATTAAGCTAAACATAAATAAATTCTAGTTTACTTTCTTGCTCAACCACTACTCCTGCCCTATTTTTTTAGCCACAGACTGAATTACCAGCTTTTGAGCCAACGTGAAATATGGCCGAAAGCCAGTCCAGCAGTATCTTCTCACCCTCTCTCTCTGTACAATTTGCTTTTATGCCACAGCTTCGGTATTCAGCATGATGGGAACGGCAATGACTGTGAGCCCATTGGGAAAAGACCTTTCGTCATGTCTCCACTGCTCCTGTATGGAACCTCTCCACCCAACTGGTCACGCTGCAGCCGTGAATACATCACCCGCTTCCTCGAGTGAGTAAAAAACAATGCTTTTTTTTTTTTTTTATTTGTCACTTTTTTTTTCTTTTTGCATTTTTTTGCTCAAAGTACAGAGATGACAAGAAATGGTGTAGAGCAGCGGTGTCCGGTCCTACTCCTAGAGGGCCAATGTCCTGCAGAGTTTAGTTGCAACCAGCTAAACCAGGGGTTTTTAACCTTTAAGGACATGTGCCCCTAATATATATATATATATATATATATATATATATATATATATATATATATATATATATATATATATTATATATATATTAGTGCTGTCAATCAATTAAAACAATTAACTAATTTATTGCACATTTCTTTCTGAAATTAATCACGATTAAACACAATTAATCCCACTTAACATTAAAGTTTTTAAATATACTTTTATATTGCAATAATTTCACATTCAATCTTCAAATTAATGTAGAAATGACATAAAGACAGTATATTTTTAATATTTGTTTAATGGCATCTTTTTTGTCTGAATTTTGACTGAAGTAGTTTCATTCGCACTTTAATATGAAATGATACAGGCTACAGCGCGCCACTGTGTATGTGCCTGCAAGAACACGAGCTACGAGCACAGTATAACGGCTGACAGGACAGGAAAATTGTTTTTTACTGACATATGGCCTGACAACATCTCATCTGACCACAGTTCACTGTTGTTCTACTGAAGCTCCTCGTCACCTGTACCATTTCCGCACTTGTTTGACTAGCGCCTGGCGCTGAGGTGAAGTTGGAGTGAGCATCTGAAAAGTCTCCCGTTTTATGTGGTCATAAAGACCTTCTGCGTCTAAATAAATGCAATTCTTTTCATTTATTTATTTATAAATGCAATTCAAAAAAGGGACAGAAGCAGCAGTCGTGAGTGGGATGGCCAACCCTAACTCCGCCCCTGCATTAACTGCATTAATTTTTTTTAACGCTGTTAAACTGGAAAAATTAATCACCTGAAATCACAAAAATTGGTGTAATCTTTGTATTCTGCGATTTTTACGCTTAAGGGAAGTTAATGGATTTCATTGGAAAGCGTCTTGGCAGCGACTGCCACTGGGCACTTTATCAGTTTTTTACCCTCTCAACAAGCTGGCTCTGTCCTTCTTGACCTTTGCATGTGTGTGTTGCCAAAGGCAATGTGAATGGCTGCGATTTCCCAAGAAGGAACAAGGCAGTGTTGATTCTTCTGTCATAGTTACACTAGTTTTGTTGCCTGCCATATGGAGCACATTAGACAAGGCTTGCCTGCTGCAGCTTGACCTGAAATGGGGGAAATGTTTAACACAACTGGCAGTGCCCAAACACAGGATGGGGCTGTGTTACGATATCTAGGCCAAGCGGATTCATCAGGAACTGAGTAATTAGTTTATCTTAATGCCTTTGAGGTTTCGATTGTTTAGGCCTACCTTACACCATTAGTCTATCTGTATTTTAAACTCTTGGGCAGATGAGAGCCATTTCTTTGTATATGTCTCTGATATAACTGTTTGAATAGCTGGAGTGACAGCAAGATGTAAAAGGACTGAATGTTACCAGCTAAATATGCCTATTTATTGCATTTTGACAGTTGCAATAAACTGAAGAAAACAAATCAATACTAATATTTGTATAAGACACAGCTTGCAGATACAGTAGTATCAACTGCAAATAGTCATGCATGACAAACTTCCTTTAAATAATGTAGTAAAATGTTTGATGCAGATGTTCTGCATTGGTGTTTATATGTTAGGTCTTCTGTTTAAAAATGCATGCAGAAAATGGTTAAAATTGCACTTCTCCTCTTTGCCTGCAAGATTGTGCAATGTTCAGAAATCAGTTGTGAATGCCTTTTAAATTCCTATTCAATTTTTGAATTTGAATCAAACAAACAGGATACATAAATGTGATCTAAAAATGAAAGCTCATTAAATTAGAATGAAAACTAATTAAAATTATTAAAAATAATTTATTAGAGAATCTGTAGGCTTTATTCATTTTATATATACACTTTACATTCAGAATTTTATAAACACTTTGTTTCCCAGAATGCCATTACCTGTGTTAAATTCAGCAAATTCCCCTTCTTGTCATTCTAATTCAAATTCTGCATCTGTTAGTCCCTTGCAGTTAATGTCTTTAGAGTTTTGGAAGGGCCTGTAAATGTTATTTACTTGAAATGTAAAACTCATAATAGACACTGCTACTCATCCTGGTTGTTTTTTAAATATGGACTGTGCTACAGAGAATTCGAGGGAAGGACCATGTGGTTTGGGAGGCTTAAAGACAGATGGCATGTGTCCAGAAAGGACCTCTCCTTGTTGTCTGAACAGTTTAGTCTTACTCAAGTGGACCAAAACAATTGTGGGCTTTTAAAGAGATATTTGCAGCCGCGTGCATCCAATTTCCCGCAGGGTCAGTTATAGCTGCTGTGTTTTTCAGTTGGATTATTTGAGCTACATTGCAAAAACTGCATTAAAGGCTGGCACGCTGTCTGCTTTGACTTGGAGATTGTTGCTTAGAATTTTAAGTCCATATTGCACCGCAATTGCATGGTTATATTTTGGCTGAAACGTTTCTTGTATAGTGGAGTTGTTTTTTTGTACTTCATAGAATGGACTCTGGCAAAAATAAAACTAAAGACATATTTAGTATCGCTAACTTTCCCTAAATGGCAAGATTTTTTGTGAGGATTTTCAGCAGTCTGCACTGTTGGTTTTGAGGGCTTATGTAATATTTTCAAATTGTCAAATGGCACTCAGTTTTTTCACTATTAAATTTGCAACCTATGCATATTAATGTGTAAAATGTTTTACTTTTCCAGGAGTACCATCTGTTAAACAGGCCTGCAGTAAAATTAAGCAATATCAAAATATTACTGTCTGGCCTGAGATTTCGATATGGAGATAAAGGTTGAGTTTTCAAAGTATTACAGCACACAGTGAGTGTAGATGTGCGCTATTTGTAGTCTGCTTTTGGGATCTGATAAAGCTCTTGGACCTGGAAACAGTGATGCATAATGTCAGACTTAACAAGCAGACAGTTTCAGCAGTGATTCAACCTGAAGAGAATCAAGTTTAGTCTTTAAACCTGAAAGTGACATCATTGGACAAACTTGATGAAAATTTGGCTGTGTATACCAATCTAATTAGATACAAAGAAGAACTTAGAACTACAAATGATGTTAAAAACTCCATGTTTCCACCCACACTGTGAAGTTACTTATGCACTATTTTATAAAAGTGCGAACCAAAGGCACCATGAAATCAGAACAACAAAGAAACAGTGTCATCAAAGGAAAACTGTTTGCTGATTGCTTTTCAGGAAGTTCCTGTAGGGTCTCTGTTCTATAATGCAGGCTCTTTTATTGCTGGGGAAGTCCTAACAATAATGTGTTTTTGAGGTAGCCTAAGTTTGTTTTTAGTGTACATATGTACACTGCCTGGCCAAAAATAAATAAATAAATGGTCGCCATTTGGATTTAAATAATTCAATACTTAAGAATCTAGGATTGGATCATTGTCCCAGTGATTCATTCTGGCATGTTATGTTTTTCAACCATTTTTTAAACAAGCATGTGAGAAGACATGCCCATGTACATATTCCAGGATGACAATGCCAAGATTCACAAGACTCAATGTGTGAAATAGTGGTTCAGTGAGCATGCATGAATAGGCTACCCCAGAGTCCAGACTTTAACGCTATTGAAAGTCTGTGATGTGCTGGAGTTGACTTTACAGAGTGGTTCAATGCTCCCATTGTAAATATAAGATCTTGGCCAAAAATGAATGCAACTCTTGATGGAAATAAATGTTGTAATGCCACAACAAAAGCATAATGTTTTCAAAGCTAAAGGCGGTCCAACGAAATTTTAGAGTTTGTTACTTGTTTTTGGACAGGCAATGTAAAATCGACTCCAGCACATCTCAAAGACTTTCAGTGGGGTGAAGGTCAGGACACTGTGGTGGCCAACACAGTTTCATAGTTTAAACCTGATTAATCTTGTCATTGTCATTCTAGAATATGGACATGGGTACATCTTCCAACATTGTTATTTGAGAAATAAAAAGTTACGCCCTTCGTTAGTTTTTAACTACAACACTAGAACAGGTGTTTTGCAGTTATATTACAAGGGGACAACCAATTTTATTTGGTTACGATTATTAAACAATTATTCACCCAACAAACACTTTTTATAGATTACTGTTTTTGGGGGAGATTTACTAAACTGGGCAAATTAGCATGAGACTGCAAAAGCGCAGATGGGAGTGGAAAGTTCTACAGATGATCTACTGACAATGAACAAATTAAAGAACACAGATGCAGCCAGCTCATTTCCATAATGACCAACACAATCTACCAAGAGCAGTGAAAATTAGGAGCTATTGTGGCCTTGTCAGGTGCAAAATGTGTTTAAGATTTTTTTGGCACAAATATTTGTACATTGATTACCACAAACCATAGAAAATTATGTTGATTCATTTAAATACTCTCCTCCCATAAATTTTGCATCTAAAAGAGGAACTCCTTCAAAGCATATGCAATAAGCCACAAAAATAACAGTTTCCATGCCCTTTCATCGTTAATTTTTCATTGCGTGTGTTTAGTAAATCCTGAAAGTGTTTTTTTCTTCTTTTTTTTTTAATGCAAAGGAGGGTTTGTGTTAGCGTAAATCTGGCCCTTGATGTATTAAAGAATATTGAAATACAATAAGATCTAAGAGGCTGTTCAGGTAAGATAATGTCATATTGCAACCTATAAAAGTACTAATCTGAGAATGAGAATTTGCACCAAAACCAGAAACCTTTGCCTGAGTATTTTCTGCATGTGGTGTGTTTTTGTCATTTTCCTCACAGTCGAGGCTGGGGCTGGTGTCTGGATGACCCTCCTGTCAGAAACGATCTGGAGATGCACTCTGCTCCCCCTGGCGTCCTGTACAGCGCTGCTCATCAGTGCAAGCTCCAGTACGGATCCAGTTCACTGCTCTGTGACGATGTAGATGTAAGACTTTCCCTCAAACCCACGAATACCTCTGATTCCCCCTGCAGACAGCTTTAAATTGCTAAGAAAAGTGGGTCAGAAGTGTACACAAGTGCAGACAGAGTGCTTAAATGATCTGTTAATGAAATACAGATGGAGCAAGACACTCTGAACCACGCATCTGCTAGGAACTGTAAAAGAAATGTAGGCTGTAATGTAGCCTAATAAAAATATATAAGTGCTTCTGACAGTGAAGCCAGAGTTCAGGTAATGTAGTTTGTGTGCATGACTTTCTTTTGTAACACACACACACACAGGAAAAGAAAATGGTTGCTTTTTTTCATTCAGTTACAAAGAATGGGAACTGGAGCATTTCAAGCTCCAAAGGAACACAGAGGCAACTTATCATGAAAAACAAATCATAATTTTGACCAATTTAAAAAAAATAATAATAAATAAATAAAAAATAAAAACACTAATTTGCAGCCAAATTTATTAGATTTTGGTTCAAACCTTAAATATTGATTTAAAAACTCTTTTATCAAAAATAAAAACATTCAGACAAAGTAAAAAGATAGTTCATTATAAAGATCATACACTGAAAAAAGAGTGTTGGATATACATCATTTAATTATTTAAACATTCAACATCATTTAATTAAGTTATTTTGAAGTGAACAAATTAAGTGATTTTTATATGGTTTCCTGACAGGATTTAATTAATTCAATTTTATATTCAAAAATATATTTTTGTCACATCATTGTTTATAAAATAGTACTAGCTAGCTAGCTAGCGAACTGTTAATGAGCAATAGCACATAAAAGCATGGTAAATGCTAATGCTAAATGTTAATGCTAGCTTATGCTCCCTGTGTAAAACAATGCAAACACAGTGTGCATTCCAGTTTGCGATTTACTTATGCACTATTCTGTGCCATTTTTTTTAGTATAAATAGTATGATTAGTGTGTTCAAACTGAAAATTCCAAAAAGGAAAAAGTGTACTTCAAATGCCCAGATGATGCACAACACAACTTTGTTGTGTGGATCACAAATAATTTGATTATGTAAAACAGAAAATCTATGTTTTTCCATTTTTTCAGTGTACTTCAATCAATTTATTTGGTTGGGAATACCAGCACCCAAAACACAACAGCCAGCCATGCTAATCTTTTCAACAAAGAGATCTGTTGAGATGCTGTTCTGAATTTTATCTCATTAGGAAACTATTTCATTAAGCAACTCATGTACTGCCAGGCCCATGGGCTGCTTTAAATTTCTCACTATTAAATTGTGAACAGTTCAACAAAAACCTCTATTAGTTCAAGTGTCTGGTAAGTCATAGACCACACACACACTTTTCCATCACAGAGGAATCACATCTCAGTTTCTACTTACTTCAGTACCATCTGATTCCCAGCTGTTTTAGTGGGAAAAAGCACATCATTAGTATAGCAGGGCTTATGTTCCAACTAGAAGAACTACTTTGTAAACAGTTTAACATAAAGGGCTCTCTACCTTGAAATTACCAGTTTTACACCTAAGCCAGCTAAACAGTGAGGTGAAAGCCAACATATCTCATTTACATTTGGCATCCAGAAATAAAATAGGGAAAAGGGCATCTGATTGCAGAATTGTTGTCCGTGATGTCAAATCACATCAGTGATGTGCTCTGTGTTTTCTGCAGCAGCTGTTGGCAGATACTGGGCATCTTTCAATTATTGGTCAAATGTCACAGACACAGCAAAAGAGTTGGCACTCTGTCGTTCGGACACAGATAAAGCCAGACTTCAGTTTCCTTATCAGGGCTGTTACAGTTCAAGAAATGACACCAGAGGAAATTGCAGAGGTTTAGAAATGCAGTGAATGTTTGTGTTTGGTGCACAACACACAAGGTTTGCCATTTCCCAAATGTTTAGGGGAGCAATTTGCAGTACATAACTCCATGCATTTCAAGATTCCAGAGTAGACCTTAAATAAAGCACATGTGGTTTCATAATTTCTCATGGTGACATTTAAAATGCCAGTGATGTGAAACTCGTTTGTTATGTCCAGATCTATTCAAAAAACATTTTTACAGATAAAATATTTTCCATTTTTGGACAGAATTTAAAAAAGGCTAAAAGTCTTGAAAAAAATATTATAATTGCAGACAGATTATTTGGTTACCTAAATAATTTTGTTATTATATGAAATTCCTAAACGCAATTTGAGAATGAAATTAAATTCTAATCTTTCAATTAACTGCTGGAGCTTGAGCAGCATTCACCTTGCTCCAGCATCAGCTGTTTGCTGCCTCAGTGCCACCAGCATAATTTAAGTATCCATCCAAACTTATCTTCCAAGCACTAGTATTGCCTGGGGGTTTCAAAACTCAAGTTGAACCTGCTTCCTCGAGCCCCTCCACTGCAGACTGCAAGCCAAATGATTTTAACATCAACAGCTTAAAAACTGTCTGACAAACATAATATTCTATGGCACATAGTAATATCAAAATGTCATAATTTGCCTAAAAGAACACAAAACGTTTAGATGTTTTACGCACCATACAGTGGGTACGGAAAGTATTCAGACCCCCTTAAATTTTTCACTCTTTGTTATATTGCAGCCATTTGCTAAAATCATTTAAGTTTTTTTTTCTTCCTCATTAATGTACACAAATCACCCCATATTGACAGAAAAACACAGAATTGTTGACATTTTTGCAGATTTATTAAAAAAGAAAAACTGAAATATCACATGGTCCTAAGTATTCAGACCCTTTGCTGTGACACTCATATATTTAACTCAGGTGCCGTCCATTTCTTCTGATCATCCTTGAGATGGTTCTACACCTTCATTTGAGTCCAGCTGTGTTTGATTATACTGATTGGACTTGATTAGGAAAGCCACACACCTGTCTATATAAGACCTTACAGCTCACAGTGCATGTCAGAGCAAATGAGAATCATGAGGTCAAAGGAACTGCCTGAAGAGCTCAGAGACAGAATTGTGGCAAGGCACAGATCTGGGCAAGGTTACAAAAAAATTTCTGCTGCACTTAAGGTTCCTAAGAGCACAGTGGCCTCCATAATCCTTAAATGGAAGACGTTTGGGACGACCAGAACCCTTCCTAGAGCTGGCCGTCCGGCCAAACTGAGCTATCGGGGGAGAAGAGCCTTGGTGAGAGAGGTAAAGAAGAACCCAAAGATCACTGTGGCTGAGCTCCAGAGATGCAGTCGGGAGATGGGAGAAAGTTGTAGAAAGTCAACCATCACTGCAGCCCTTCACCAGTCGGCGCTTTATGGCAGAGTGGCCCGACGGAAGCCTCTCCTCAGTGCAAGACACATGAAAGCCCGCATGAAGGATTCCAAGATGGTGAGAAATAAGATTCTCTGGTCTGATGAGACCAAGATAGAACTTTTTGGCCTTAATTCTAAGCGGTATGTGTGGAGAAAACCAGGCACTGCTCATCCCCTGTCCAATACAGTCCCAACAGTGAAGCATGGTAGTGGCAGCATCATGCTGTGGGGGTGTTTTTCAGCTGCAGGGACAGGACGACTGGTTGCAATCGAGGGAAAGATGAATGCGGCCAAGTACAGGGATATCCTGGACGAAAACCTTCTCAGGACCTCAGACTGGGCCGAAGGTTTACCTTCCAACAAGACAATGACCCTAAGCACACAGCTAAAATAACAAAGGAGTGGCTTCACAACAACTCCGTGACTGTTCTTGAATGGCCCAGCCAGAGCCCTGACTTAAACCCAATTGAGCATCTCTGGAGAGACCTAAAAATGGCTGTCCACCAATGTTTACCATCCAACCTGACAGAACTGGAGAGGATCTGCAAGGAGGAATGGCAGAGGATCCCCAAATCCAGGTGTGAAAAACTTGTTGCATCTTTCCCAAAAAGACTCATGGCTGTATTAGATCAAAAGGGTGCTTCTACTAAATACTGAGCAAAGGGTCTGAATACTTAGGACCATGTGATATTTCAGTTTTTCTTTTTAATAAATCTGCAAAAATGTCAACAATTCTGTGTTTTTCTGTCAATATGGGGTGCTGTGTGTACATTAATGAGGAGAAAAAAAAGAACTTAAATGATTTTAGCAAATGGCTGCAATATAACAGAGTGAAAAATTTAAGAGGGTCTGAATACTTTCCGTACCCACTGTATATGCATGGTTGTTAGCAGGTGTAAATTTTTTCGTAGAAACTAACATTCTGAAAATACGAACACTTGATTCTGAAAATGTTTTTGTTAACTTTTGTTAAAATGGTATAAAACAATTTATCACACAATGAGTACAGATAAGCATGAAAGCTATTTTCCTGCCACAGGATATAAAAAAAGTCAAGTAATTGCAACCTTTTTATCTCACAATTTCGACTTTTTCCTCATAATTCAGGGTTTATATCTTACAATTCAGACTTTCTATCTTACATTTCTGAGAAAAAAAGTCAGAATTCTGATATATGAACTCACAATTGTGTGAAAGAAAGTCAGAATTCTCAGTTTATATTTTGCATTTCTGCAACTTTTTTTTTTTTTTTTGCTCAGAATTGAGTTTCTATATAGTTTTCCCCCAGAATTACAATAAAAAAGGTCCAAACTATGAAATATAAAACGACACTTAACTTTTTTATTTATTTATTTTTTCATTCAGTGGAAAAAATGGCCTTCAATAAATAAGGAATAAAGACACTTCTAAAACATTTATAATAACATTTATGTAGCTTTGAACTATTCTGAATTATTCTTAAATGATTCTACCCCTCAGAATATCTGCAGCACACTGTGGTGCACAGTGGGCTCAACCTGCCACTCAAGGCTGGATGGCGCTGTGGATGGGACCAAGTGTGGTGAGGGCAAGGCAAGCCAGGCTTTCTGTGGGCTTTTCATTTCCCTGCATAAAGTTCACCATGTAGTTCTCTTTTAGAATTCCTTGTACTCTGAGTAACTCAAAGTCTTGGTTATGTGTGTTTTTTTTTTTTTTTTTTGGCCAGTGGTGTTTTGACGGGGAGTGTGTGGAGATGGGCTTCCAGCCTAAAAGCGTGAATGGAGGCTGGGATTCATGGAGCGAGTGGTCCGGGTGCACCAGGACATGCGGTGTAGGCGTTCAGAAAGCCCAGAGGGAGTGTGTCAACCCTATGTGAGTTTCCTGGTTTCCTTCATTTCCAGTTTCAGAAAGTCACATACACACACACACAATTTGTGCTCATTTTACTTTACTAGGATAAACCACAAACCATGAGAAAGTTATTTTTATCATTGATCGTATGGGAAAGGACTAGCATGTTTATGGTTGATAAGGAAATGAATGCATTTATTTCCCACCAGCATGTCAGCTTTGGGACACAATCACCAGTGGTGAACAACTCTTATGGTTTTTGATTTTCTTCTGTGGAACAGATATTTTGAAGAATGTTTTGTACATACAATTATTCCAATGGGGTCCACAAATTCACAAAACTCCAAAGTAGTGTAAAAATAATCCTTACAGCTACAGCAGTTTAATCTGGTTTACTTTGACAAACCACAAACCATGAGAATAGCTATTGTATCATAGATTGTATGGGAAAAGGCTAGCATTTGATGAGGAAGTGATTGCTTTTATTTCTCACCATCATGTCAACATAATGTGTTTGGGGTTTCATACATGTAATTATAATTAATTTTATATTTTCAATCATCTTCAATGGCATTCTAGGGTCTCTGCGGTTCCACCAAATTGTTAAATGGTGAGAAATTTACATCCCATACAGCGTCACAGAGCCTCACTAGACCAATAAAACAGTCACTGTCTCTGGTCCAAATGTTCAGAGTTTATGAAGTATAACCATTTCAATATATTTGGCTTGGACTGGATTCTCTATCCTGGCAGATGATTTGCACCCCAAGCAAGTTTTCAGAGATGGAAATGGTTATAGAACCAGGTTGTGGCCCGCTTGTGAATGCATCTCTAAGATGTTGTAATTGATGGAAAGCATGTGCAACATCTGCATCGTATTTCAGAAGAACTTTTTAATGATATGGGAAAAAGATCTACTACTATTCGCCACCACTTCCTCTCTGTACTTATTACAGTACAGTATCTTTTTTCTGATTAAAAAAAAAACTTGACAGTTAAAGGTGAAGTATGCTTCTGTGCTACTTTCAAACAACCTTTGCAAAGTCCCCATACACTCATCATGCCCTTACAGTTATTCTTACAATTTTATCTGGGGCTTTATAGTAAAGAGCTAACATCTGTGGGGAAAACATTTCAAGTTTAGCTCACCTGTGGAGAAGAAATTCTGCAAGTTTGGTGTCTCAATTGAAACCCAAACATTGGCTAGCACTTCTGTAACCGAATCTGAATTCTTTTCCCATGTAACGCCTCAGTCATGATCCCAACACCTTCTGCCTCAGCCTGCTACAGTAGACACACCTCAAACTCTCACTATTGGTTGAGCTTGAAAGAAATTGCTGGATCTGAGCGACTCACTCTAAGTGCCCATTTTTAACAATTTAAGCGCATGGTCTGATGTGCATTGCGCAGGTGCACTTAGGGCGTATCCGAAGCCACTTTTGCTAGTTTAACGACGGAAAAAATGGTCGGCACACCAGGCGCATGGTATAAAGGGGTTGTCCCTATTCTCTTAATAAGTCATGGGTGTGTTTTGGGGTGTAACGTGCAATAAACCAATCAGAGTCTCATCTCCCATTCCCTTTAAAAGCCAGTTGCGCTTGAAGTTAAACGTACATAATAATAATCTTTTACATTGTAATCCTTTCATTTTTAATATTTGGCATGTTTGTGTGCTAATGCACGTCCCTGTGTGTGTAATAAGCAGAGTGTACACGTGTTGTGCACCCGCCTATAGGCGCATATTACTAACGCGCCTGAAAATATTACTGAAACTAGCAAAAAACACTTGCGTCGCGCCTGACATCGCATTTCTCTGGGTATATGATAGGCCCCTCATTGTTTTGATGGTGCCTGGGAAGCTCTATGTTTACACTTATAGGGAAGATAAACCCATGAATGGCCTACTTCTAGTCATCAATGAACAATAGTCTGGGTTAAGAGAATGTATTTTGACAATCTTACAAACTTCACCTTTAAGTATGTGATTTTATGCTAAAATATTTTCTTCTATCCCAGTTTAATGTACAGAGACTACTACAAGTAAGCCATGTGTAGGTGGACATCACCAAGAGTGTAATCATGTCATGCTTCAAAAACACGTCAATTTCTGGCTCAACCAATGGAGTTTCGGGCAGAATTACATGTTTACAAATGCATGGAGGTGGGCTTATTTGAGTTTGACAGGAAACCACCTAGCAACCATCCTTAAACCCACAAAACAATGAGAAAGCTATTTTGTATCATAGAAGGTATGGGAAAAGACTAGCATGTTTATGATTGATAAGGAAATGACTGCATTTTTTTCTCACCAGCATGTCAGAATAATAAAAAATAATCTTACAAAAAGTCTTATTGGGGTACCTGTTTGGTCACAATCATTAATGGTAAATGCATGGAGGTGGGCTCTTTTGACTTTGCTAGGAAACCACCTAACAGAAATCCCTAGCAACTGTTATTAAATGACTTTTTAAATGTTTTGTGCATTTGTTTTCAGACCCAAGTATGGAGGTAAATACTGTCTTGGAGAGCGCCGCAGATATCGAACCTGTAACCGTGACCCCTGCCCTGCGGACCAGCCCAGCTTCAGACACATCCAGTGCAGCCGCTTTAACACAATCCCATATAAGGGAAAGTTTTATAAATGGATTCATGTGAATAACAGAGGTGCGCATTATGACACTATATGTGCAGACGTGCCGCTCACGTAGTGTGCTGGGGCAAATGAGAGATTTCATGTTGCAGCACTCTTTAAATAGATTTCACAGAAGGGATATGTTTGTGTCATTCCAGTTAATCCGTGTGAGCTGCACTGTAGACCTGTGAATGAACACTTTTCTGAGAGGATGCTGGACGTTGTCATAGACGGAACACAGTGCTATGAAGGCAGTCAGAGCCGTGACATATGCATTAACGGCATTTGTAAGGTTGGTAATGGCTTTGACTTCTTTGCTCAGTCTCAGACCATTCTTGTAAATTTCTGCTTGTCATTTTCATTGTAAACCATTGATGGTCTGTCAGCTTGAGTGTCAGTCTATTGTGAAATAATACCACAACAGTCTCACAAAAACAGTGGGGTGTGAAATCATGAGAACGTGTCAGCAAACAATCTTCCACTCTCTTCTTCTCAAACTTAATTCAAATAAATATTTGAATGAGACCTTGTATGACCCCAGGCTGAAGTTACACACGGTATTGTTAAATTCAGAGGAGGAAGCTATTGTTTTCAATGAAGTTTTGTTCTTTTATACAATAAAGGAGTTAAATATTTAGTAGCCTGCAAACATTTTCAGTTTCACTGAACCAACCCATAACCCTGTGAAACCGCTGTAGACAGTAAAACTGTGGAAATTTCTTGAGGAAAGTTGTTGCTTTTCTAAGCACTTAAAATTACTTAAATGAACACCTAGCAGACGTTTGAGTGAAGCGTGTCAGTGAATGAAATGTCGCAGTTTTGTGTTTTACTAAAAAAATTATATATATTTAGAGTATACACACACACACACACACACACACTCACACAGTACTTTGCAAAAGTCTTAGATTTGATTTGTTGTTTTAGCAATAATATAATGAGCATATATTTATTTCTCAGTCTATTTATCAGAATACAACAAGAAAATACAGGAAATTTGTATGCAGTATTAAAAAAATCAGGAAAAAACAGCTTCTATAGGCTAAAGTGGCAAGTATTTAGTGTCACCTCACTAATCAATGTAATTGCTAACACCTGTATTTGTCCTACTATCTCATGTCGAAAAGGTGTTTTACACCTGGTTTGTTCAAGACATGCTTGAGCATTAAAATGTTGTATGAGTTGGCAGTTTGCTAATATGTCTATGTATAAGACCAACTTTCCGTAACATCATTCCATTTAAAATGCCAAAGATCACAGAATTTGACAGACATAAAATTGTAATTTTGCATCAGCAAGACTTCTCTCAAAGGGAAATCAGCAACAAACCGGATACCCAAGATGTGGTATTCAAGAAATTTGAAGAATCAGGAGAGCTCAAGGACAGAAAAAGAACTGGAAGGCCAAGAAAACTTTAAAAATCTAATGAGAAGTTTCTCAAAGATTCTTCTTTCTTTGAGAGACTGGAAGAAGCCCATCAAGGACCTGGCTCAGCATCTGGCAGCTTCAGCCGGATGCCAAGTTAACCTTTCTACAGTCTGAAGAAGCTTGATCAGGAATAGTCTTTGTGGAAGGGTAGCAGCCAAGAAGCCACTTTTTCAGAAGTGAAACAGGGTGAACTGCCTGTTATGGTAAAGCTCACAAAGATTGGAATGAAGATCAGTGGAAAAAAGTATTATGGAGTGACAGTTTGGCGTGAGTTGGAAGAATGAGTGCCTGTGATCTTCTATAAAACATAGTAGAGGGTCTGTCATGGTTTGGGACTGCATTTCTGCCAGTGGTTCGACATCGTCCGAGTTGATGAATGAATGCTGAAAAGTGCAGACAGTTTTTAAAATTGTCATGCCATTCCTTCTAGAAAGTGCCTGATTGGGAATGATTTATACATGATAATGATCCCAAGCACACTGCTGATGCAGTGAAATCATATTTAGAGAGAAAAACAGCTGATAAAACACTGACAGTATGGACCGGCCTCCACAGATTCCAGACCTGAATATTATAGAGGCAGTATGGGATCACCTGGACAAGGAAAGAAATACAAGACAGCCTAAATCTAAAGAAGAGCTCTGGGAAGTGCTGAAAGAAGCCTACCAGAAGATTACTCCAGAAAACTTCAGGACAGTCTCCCCAAAAGAGTCCAAAATATACTTAGTGATAAGGGAGGTCACACTAAATACTGACTTCTGTCTGAAGTGTACATTTTTCCTTTATTTTCTGTTTGTATCTTAATAAAGAAAAATAAATATGTATGGTCATTAAAACTTTGCTAAAACAACAAAGCTGGTGGTGGCCTAAGACTTTTGCACAGTACTAGACTGTATATATAAGATGAAAATTTGCTGAAAATTGACTCACCCTCAGGCCATCCAAGATCTAGATGAGTTTGTTCCTTCACTGGAACAGATTTGGAGAAATTTAACATTATATCACTTTCTCACTAAAGGATCTTTTGCACTGAATGGGTGCTGTCAGAATGAGAGTTCAAACAACTGATAAAAATACCACAATAATTCACATAACTCTAGTCTAACTCTGGAGTAAAATATACAGTGCCCCCCAAAAGTATTGGAACAGTAAAGACAACATTGCTCTGTTGGCTGTGGAGTCAAGACATTTACAAATATGATTAAAAGATGAATATGAGACAAAACTACAGAATGTCACATTTTATTATTGGGTGATTCAAAACATACATGTTTTACCAGCTAAGAAGTTCAGCACTTTTAGAGTTTCATCCCCCTATCTGATGTGAGCATAAGTATTGGAACAGTTGCCTCACAGGTCTTTCTAAGTGATCAGCTGTGTCCTGCTGCATTCATTCTTCAGATATTAAAAGCAGGGAATGTGTCGTATCAGTTATATCCATTACTTCTGCATTCTGAATCTTGCATTCACTGATGACACACACAAACCAGGATGAAGATGAGGGAGCTGACTTTGAGAGAAAAGCAAGCAATTTGAATGCTAAAAGAAAAGAGGAAGTCTATTATAGCTATAGCAAAAACAAAGGGCATGGAGAAATCAAGAGTTTGGAAACCACCAGCGACACCAGCAACCAACAACTACCTGATCGGCTGAGAAAACAACAGTAGTTGATGACAGACAAATCATAAAAGCTGTGAAAATGAACCCTAAAAGACGTGTCTGTAAAATCACCAACAACTTCCAGAAAGCTGGGGTGATGCTCTGACAATCTACTGTCCTCAGGAGACTTTGACACAGAATTACAGATGCTACACAGCAAGATGCAAACCTCTGACCAACACCAAAAATAGAAAGGCAAGATTAGAGTTTGCAAAAAAGCACAAAGGTGAGCCAGAAGAGTTTTGGAACTGAGTTTATGGACCGATGAGACAAAGATGAACCTTTATCTAAGTGATGGGAAAGCAAAAATGTGGAGAAAAAAAGGGAACTGCAAAAGATCCCAAGCATACAGCCTCATCTGTAAAGCATGGTGGAGGTGATGACATGGCATGGGCATGCATGGCTGTCTCTGGAACAGGCCCTCTCAACTTTACTGATGACTTAATGTATTATGACAGTAGCAGAATGAATTTAGAGGATACAAAACCATCTTGCCTACCAATATTCAAGAAAATACCACCAGATTCATTCAGAAGTGCTTCATATTGCATCAGGACAATGACCCAAAACACCCTGCCAGTTCAGTCAAGGAATTTATAAGGGCAAAGAAATGGAAAGTCTTAGATTGCCCAAGTCAATCTCCAGATTTAAATCCGGTTGAACATGAATTTCACCAGCTGAAGAGGAGAGTAAAGGCAGAAACTCCCCAAAACAAGCAACAATTGGAACTGGCTGCATTAAAGGCTGGGAAAAGAATTTCAAAGGATGAGACCAAGAGTCTGGTGATGTCTATGGGTCACAGACTCACTGCTGTGATTGTGCGCAAGGGATCTGCAACTAAATAATAGCTTTTAATCTTTTATATCTGCCTTATGTTCAACTGTCCCAATACTTATGCTCACATCAATGAGTGGGATGAACTCTAAAAGTGCTGTTCTTTTTATTTGGTAAAACATGTTTGTGTTGAAACGGCTAATAATAAAATGTGACATTCTGTAGTTTTGTCTCATATTCATTTTTTAATCATATTTGCAAATGTCTTGACTCCACAGCCAACAGAGCAGTTTTGTCTTTACTGTTCCAATACTTTTGGAGGGCACTGTATGTTCTGTCTCTTCATGTCAGTACTTAGGCTGTGATTATGAGATTGACTCAGATGCCGTTGAGGATCAGTGTGGAGTGTGCCATGGAAATGGATCTACATGCGAGACAGTGAGGAAGACCTTTGAGGACAGTGAAGGGCTCGGTTTGTAAAATGAGTTTCAGTTTATATTTCACTGAAAGCAGCATTCATATTATAAATATAACATCACACATTTGTTTTCTTTCTACTTTATTTGTTTGAATAAGCTGAGGTATTTTTTTGTCTCCCAGGCTATGTAGACATAGGTCTAATTCCGGAAGGAGCACGGGACATCCATATTGAGGAAGTCGCAGAGGCTGGGAACTACTTGGCATTACGCAGTAATGACCCTGAAAAATATTTCCTGAATGGTGGCTGGACGATCCAGTGGAACGGCGAGTATAAAGCAGCAGGAACAGTATTTACTTATGAAAGGACCGGGCAACTGGAAAACCTATCTTCACCTGGGCCGACTATGGAGCCAGTGTGGATTCAGGTACTCAGTCCCATGCTGAAGTCTCACGTACTGCGTATGAGCAAAATCTAGCATGTGATGTTTGAGGCCTGTCTCTTTTCAGAGGCACCTGCTAAAGTGCTCTGCTAAACTAGGTCACAGTTTAGTGAATCTGTGCCTGAAATGTGGTTTAGAGTTTAAATAGAGACCTAAAATGGTATACATTATAATTTAATGTCTCACAGTTGTTGCATGGAAAGATATACAAACAGCTTTTTAAGAAAAAAGAGAACAGACTGTATTATCCAGGGGAAAATTTAAAGCTTCAAACACTGTAATGAATAACAGGCCTATTCTCTATGAATAATTCAATCTGAAAATTTCTCCAAACACAGAGACTTAACTGCTTATGTAAAGACTTCTAAAAAGAAATATACTCATAAATGTATGGGATCCTGCTTTTTTCTTTTTTTTTTATCTCCTTCAACATTAAATATTTGAACTGAGAAAACAGAACCATTTTATCTGACAGGGAAAGTGAAATCAAAGGCTTAACCCAATGGATTTGCATAAAATTCTACTCAGCAGGAAGTAGCTTTATGATTTTTTTCAGTAACAAAAGATTAATGTATGATTTTATTCCATTCCTTGTTTAAAAAGTAAAATATGTTTGAAGATTTAGTGGATTTAATGATTTAATTTATTGCATAAAAAGGCTTATTCCCAATTGTAATCATTAGCGGACTGAGTTTTACGAACACAGTAGCCATGGTTTTTATGTTGTAGCATCATTAAAGTGAAGATAGTGTTTATTAGGGATTTAGGCTAGTATGTGTAGCAGAGTGGCCTTCCAGATAAAGGACCTCCTCCCACAGAGCGATTCGAGGCCTTTGGCTCGCAGCCTTTGCGTGGGTGGAGAAAGAAGGATGTCTACAGCAGCGGGAGGCAGACAAATGAAATATTCTCTTATCACTCTCCATATTCTTAAATCTCATGTGGAAGAGAGCAGCTTACAACCTCACATTTTTGATTTTCCTGTCCTGCTTCGCAAAGACAAAAAAAATCTGCCATAATTATATGTCAGTTCATCTGTTAAGGAAAAATCTTGTGCTGCTGTGTACGACCAATCAGATTTAACATTTTTAAATCTTTTACAATAGTTGCTGGTCTCAAAACCAAAATATGGGGAAAATATGGAGGGGAAAATTCTGCATGTGATTTACTGACAATGCCCACATAAACGAACACAGACACAGCCAAATAATTTCCATAATGACCAGCCCAATCAACCATGAGCAGCGCAAATTACTGCCTGCTTTCAGACAAGCTTTTTTTGGGGCGTTAAATAATGGCGCAAATACCAGTAATTTGACGAGCGCAAACATTAGTAAATCGTGTTGGGTGATACATTTGAATACTCTCCTTCCATAAATTTTGTGTCTGAAAAGGAATCTCCTACAAATGCATATTCAATAAGGTCAGTCGCAAAATAACTGTCCACGCCTTTTCAGTGCTAATTCTTCACTGCACATCTTCAGTAAATCCTGACAGTACCATTTTAACGCCAAAAGACCGTTTGAGCTGGCGCAAGCTGTTAGTAAATCTGGCCCTACGTCTGAGATTTATGGGTTTGTATGTTGATGTGTCAAGGTTTCTCTTTAATCTGCCTTCAATGTTCTCCAGCTGCTTTTTCAAGAGACCAATCCAGGGGTGAGGTATGAATACACCATAAGCAGAGACACTCTTGTCGACTCCAACAACGGCACTGCTGTCTCTTATTTCCAGTGGATTTATGGAGCTTGGACTGAATGCAGCGCCACATGTGGAACTGGTAAGGAGTCGTCTTATTGGACGCTTCTGCTTTCAACCTACGCACATGCACAAGTTGAGCCAATCCGGACTGATTTGCCTATTTACTTTAGGTAACTGCTTTGTTATAGTTTCATATTATACTAGAAATGGTGAAAAGTGCAGGAAATAGCTGAGATGATCTGTTTGTTCAATCTAGCTCTATAGCTAGTTTGAACAAACAGACTATAAATTAGCTCTCTGGCAGACATTGCTTTCACAAAAAATGAAGGCAGACAGAGAACGAATTAAACAGGACATGAACTTTATAGGAAACAGACTTTGGACCAGCTGATGCTACATGAACTCAAATTTAATGTGATTGGAAGCAATACTTTATTAATGGTGGAATATTTCACTGAAAATTCTGATAAGATATTAAAGTGCAGTCACATTTTCTGTTGCTCTGAAATTTTGCGTGAGGGCAAAAATGTTTGCTCGTGTTCAAGTTGGTCACGCAAATTCCCTGCATGGCTGCATGGTTGGAAAGTGGCTTCTGTATAAGTGGTGCTTCATGCATCACTACACAATTGACAATAGACAATAGACCCTTTTGCCAGCAAAATTGTGCCATAATTTTGCTAATGTGACCACACCGTTAGACTGTGGACAGACTTGGTGCACAAGTCATTCCTAAAGTTTACTGTTCTCACATACTGTTTCATGAATACTGTGTATGTAGCCATCTTAAAGGCCCCAATATACTTCAGACTAAATCAAACAAACTGGTGTGATGTCATTTTGAACAAAAACAGGCCAAAATGAAGTTTGTTTGGAGTTAAGACCCTATATATTTAAATCGAAATCGAAGAACGAAGAGGTGTGACGTCATTTTGAACAAAATGTTTGGAGTTTGTTTTGGAAGTTTGAAACAGCTTGCCAAAGAGAGCTTTTCGGAAAAGTTTGCTCCAGCTGGTAAACACCTTTGAACTACCATTGGTCCGTGGCGATTACATAATAGGTAGGTGTGCTCTGGGGCTCTGCCTTCTTTGACGTGGAAATCTCTGTTTCATTTCCTGAGTAAAAACATAAACACTGGTGAGCTGCTTTATAGTAGAAATCAAAGTGTCTCAGTGTAGGGATGTTTGCTAACAGTTCTGTGAAAGAAATTCAAACTTCGTTGTGAGTATATCCATGGCTTAAAGATTTGAAATCCTTTATTTTTTGTATACCGATTAGTACAGAAAATAGACGTATTAGTAAGCAAGGAATTTGTCAGAAGTTTAGATTTCATTTCTATTATGTTGGTCAGGGTAGCACCGCCCACATTATTATTTCAAAATCCTGTTTCACATGGCTCTTTGAGTAGCTCAGATTTGTCTGTTTCATGCATAATTTCACTTTTTGTAGTTTGAAGTTGTTGCTGAAAACTGGTTATAACATTATTACTATGGGTACTGAAATCCAGTATTAAAGGGATGGTTCACCAAAAACTGAAAATTTGCTGTTAATTTACTCACACTCAGGCTCTCAAAGATTACTTTTTTCTTCAGTAGAACAGTAAATAAGATTTTTAGCTAAAACCGTGGTCCTTTGGAGATACATATAATGCAAGTCAGCACATTTTTTTTAGAGAATAAAAAAGGTATATCAAGGAGCACAAAATTAATACCTGTGAAGCAAAACAACTGGTCTGTGCAAGAAACTGAATATTACTTACAATATTGTTACCTGTAATCCATATTAATATGCATTTACGTGAATCACGCACGTGAATGAAGGTGGCGAAATGAAAGTTTTAATGGTTTATTTGCTTTAGATATGTAAAACATCCACATTACACATAAAAATTGGATGCTTTAATAAAATAATATATGTTGCATTACATCATTGTGTGATTACGTAAACAAACAAGTAAACTGAACCAGTTCATAGAAATGAACTGTCCAAAAGAACCAATTCAAAAAAAGAATCGTATTTCGCTGTTGCCTTAGGCAGTGGATTACAGATAATAACATTGTAAATAATATTCAGTTTCTTGCACAGACCAATCGTTTTGCTTCATAAGACCTCAAAATATCAACAGGAACCACAGGTATCAATTTTGTGTTCCTTGATATGCTTTTTTTTTTTGCTATCTTGCATGTTATAAGTCACCAAGGGCCACAATTTCAGCTAAAAATCTTCTTTACTCTTCTACTGAAGAAAAAAAAAAAAAATAATCACCTACATCTTGAATGGCCTGAGCTCAAACATTATCAATTCTGCTTTCCTTACTGGACAAATTAAGAAAATACACATATTATTTATTATTGTTACATAAATGTTATCTTGCCAATTGTATCTCACCAACCATTTCTATACGTGAAGCTGACATCATTTTGTGTTGCATTCTGGGAAACTTTTTTTTGTTGTTGTTGTTTAGATGCCATACTAGCAGGAATGTTCGTCTTTCTACTATTGAGTTTAAGGCAGTGTTTTGATTGTGAAAAATGTTGCCATTGTTTGTCATTCCTATAATGGCAACATTTTTCACAATCAAACCACTGTGAACTTTAAACATATTTTGAACTGCTGCATTGAGAATTGCCATAGTAACTCACATCATCGTTCAGGGACAAAACTGGAAAATGTAATATAGTTTTTCACCTTTTCTAAGTGAAGCAGGCTGAGGAGGTGATGAGAAGACGCCTGATATCAAATCTATTAATAAAGTCACTGATTAAACCCACTGCATATTCAATAAAATAATCACATTGCACACATAGCATTACATTTGCCACTGTGACTCTCACAGTTTGCTGGCTTGTGAATTAGCAGAACTTCCATGCAGCCACTACAAAACAAGCTTCTAGAGATTTGACTGTGGTTGTCTTGTGTTGAAATAATTATAGATATGTATTGGTATCTGTCAGCTGAACGTGACCCACATTCTCTAATTCTCCTCTGTGGGCATGGGAAAGTGAATATTTACAATGACAACAAAACAACCAACAAAGAAATGAATCACTTTCTTTCAGCTTTTTGAACGCACACTTTTATTTGGAAATTTCTAACGTGTGATGGCTGAAGCAGCAACGAGCGCCCAGCGCGTGACACTGTTTTCAGATACGTTGTGAACAGTGTTCTGCAAAACTACAGTGAAAACATCAAATTATCATGCAATGCTAGCTAACCCTATCCCAGAGCCCCGCATACCCCAGCTATGGCTCTGGATGTGCTTGATAATAGAGTCACCTACTCTGATTGGTTCAGTTATCTTTCATATGCATATACAGTGGGTACGGAAAGTATTCAGACCCCCTTAAATTTTTCACTCTTTGTTATATTGCAGCCATTTGCTAAAATCATTTAAGTTCTTTTTTTTTTTCCTCATTAATGTACACACAGCACCCCATATTGACAAAAACACTGAATTGTATGAATTGAATTTTTGCAGATTTATTAAAAAAGAAAAACTGAAATATCACATGGTCCTAAGTATTCAGACCCTTTGGTCAGTATTTAGTAGAAGCACCCTTTTGATCTAATACAGCCATGAGTCTTTTTGGGAAAGATGCAACAAGTTTTTCACACCTGGATTTGGGGATCCTCTGCCATTCCTCCTTGCAGATCCTCTCCAGTTCTGTCAGGTTGGATGGTAAACGTTGGTGGACAGCCATTTTTAGGTCTCTCCAGAGATGCTCAATTGGGTTTAAGTCAGGGCTCTGGCTGGGCCATTCAAGAACAGTCACGGAGTTGTTGTGAAGCCACTCCGTCGTTATTTTAGCTGTGTGTTTAGGGTCATTGTCTTGTTGGAAGGTAAACCTTCGGCCCAGTCTGAGGTTCTGAGCACTCTGGAGAAGGTTTTCGTCCAGGATATCCCTGTACTTGGCCGCATTCATCTTTCCCTCGATTGCAACCAGTCGTCCTGTCCCTGCAGTTGAAAAACACCCCCACAGCATGATGCTGCCACCACCATGCTTCACTGTTGGGACTGTATTGGACAGGTGATGAGCAGTGCCTGGTTTTCTCCACACATACCGCTTAGAATTAAGGCCAAAAAGTTCTATCTTGGTCTCATCAAACCAGAGAATCTTATTTCTCACCATCTTGGAGTCCTTCATGCGGGCTTTCATGTGTCTTGCACTGAGGAGAGGCTTCCGTCGGGCCACTCTGCCATAAAGCCCCGACTGGTGGAGGGCTGCAGTGATGGTTGACTTTCTACAACTTTCTCCCATCTCCCGACTGCATCTCTGGAGCTCAGCCACAGTGATCTTTGGGTTCTTCTTTACCTCTCTCACCAAGGCTCTTCTCCCCCGATAGCTCAGTTTGGCCAGACGGCCAGCTCTAGGAAGGGTTCTGGTCGTCCCAAACGTCTTCCATTTAAGGATTATGGAGGCCACTGTGCTCTTAGGAACCTTAAGTGCAGCAGAAATTTTTTTGTAACCTTGGCCAGATCTGTGCCTTGCCACAATTCTGTCTCTGAGCTCTTCAGGCAGTTCCTTTGACCTCATGATTCTCATTTGCTCTGACATGCACTGTGAGCTGTAAGGTCTCATATAGACAGGTGTGTGGCTATCCTAATCAAGTCCAATCAGTATAATCAAACACAGCTGGACTCAAATGAAGGTGCAGAACCATCTCAAGGATGATCAGAAGAAATGGACAGCACCTGAGTTAAATATATGAGTGTCACAGCAAAGGGTCTGAATACTTAGGACTATGTGATATTTCAGTTTTTCTTTTTTAATAAATCTGCAAAAATGTCAACAATTCTGTGTTTTTCTGTCAATATGGGGTGCTGTGTGTACATTAATGAGGAAAAAAAATTAACTTAAATGATTTTAGCAAATGGCTACAATATAAGAAAGAGTGAAAAATTTCAGGGGGTCTGAATACTTTCCGTACCCACTGTACATGATATGAAATCATGAGAATGATTTTCCAAAATCAAGGGCCACAATGGAAATAAGTTCTGCAACTTTTTTGTTGCTGCTATTATGTCAGATAAACTCAAGCTCATTTGGAAAAGCTGTGCAGTTTCACAAAGCCTTCATTATGCACAGAAGATAAAAAATAGCCTGTATTTCACAATGTCCCTGAAATTGTTTTGCTAAATTAAGCTGGTCTTTAGGCTAACGCATGAACAACCCCACAACATTTAAACAAAAATTTATTAGTTGATTGCCCACAGCAGGAGGGTCAGGTCTTCAGATAGAGGAATGAATTATGAATTAAATGATAAAGGAAATTAAAAAGATGCATCAGTGTATTTTTTTCATTTAAATAACATAGCAAGATACATTTATAGTTACAGAAGGTGTTTTTGGTTTTTATAAGCTATGTCGGGTGCAGTTGTATGATAACCAAATGAAACTGCAATAGGCTAATGTGTCAGCCCTGTTAATTTAGTTTTTATGAAAATTTATTTTCTTCTCTACATTGCAATGGAATTAAAGAAATCAAGATCTTCTCTGAGACCTGATAGCAATGTGCGTTCATTTGTGAATTCGATGTAGGCTAATGTTGTATTGTCTGTCCATTATAGTGAAGACAACTCTGAACACATTTCCTATCATGTATGCCTGTGAAAAACAACCAAGCCAATCAGAGTAAGTAGTTTCCTTAATCTGAGTGGTACAAGACTTGGCTACTTTTCCTAAGTTTGCACCTGAACACAGACACAGACAAAATAAACTTGATTCAACAAAGTTAAGTGATTGAAAAAAAAAAACTCCTTAATTTGTCCTTCATGGACAAAAATGGGCACCCATACGAAATGAATTCAGAGCATTTTTTATTTGTCCAATAAAAATCAATAAATATGCAGATCAAACATACTCACAAATGAAGGGGTGAGCCTATACAACATTCTCAATCTGGCAAACACTGACACTTACACTCTCGCACACCCACACAAACACACGCACCCATATACAAAGCATTGAATGAGCCTATAACACAGCATGTTTTTTTATTTTAATTTTGTGAAATAAAAACAGTCACTGACTCACACATACAAAAAGAATTGAATGAGCCAATGACTGAGCTTTTTTGTTGATGCCAGATTTGTTGATGACTCCAAACAAAAAAGGTCTGAGACCTTTGTGCCCAAATTTGTCCACGAAGGACAAATTAAGGGCTGCTATACAGATGCTTGAGGGTTGGAACAACATTTTAATCCAAAAATTTAGTCTTGACCATATCTCTACACCTAAGCCTAACCTTACCCGTGAGTAATACCTAAAATCAGATTTAATGATAGATGAATGATACTGATGCACAAGCACCAAACACTGATTGTAAGCCTAAACTTCACAAAAACTATAAACTGTTTCTTCAAATCTGATTGGCTAATCACAATGTTGTTTCAGGGTCAACAAAGATAATGACCTAGGAACACGCTGAACTCAGCAAAATCAGGTTGTGCTAAAGTGACAACAGCCTAATAAACCTGCAGCTGTCTGTGTCATTAATGTTATTCAAACAACAAAAGAAAAAGGGGAAAATCACTAACTGCTTTTGACTAAATAATTTTAGTAGCTTTAATAAGCATAAATTTGTCAATTTATAAAGTGAAAACTATTCAGTGTTATTTCACATATGATTACTTCACACTAGTGCAGTTACAAATGAAAACTAAACAGATGCTTTATATCCATTTGTTTTGTAACTGTTCAAACATTGTTTCTTGTTTCAGTAAAGAATACACTATAAATACCACTTTATTTTTTGTTATTAAAACCACAGACAAAGTGATTTTATCAAGAAAAAATAATAACAGCACATTTTCAGTGTTTTCTTTCATAGAATTCACTGAAAAAAGTCCCCACATTTAAAGAACAAATTATGGTCCTTTTGCATTTTCAGCAGCAAATGAGGTCTTTAGACTTGTTGTTCTCTAATCAAGAATTCTGAATCTGTTAATCCTTTCCAGTTAGCGATGCTGAAGGCCATTTGAATCCAGCACTGCTGTTACAAATGTAATTAGGAGCTCTACAGGAAGAAACACTGTCTTCAATGTTTATTGAATGTACTGTACATCTTATGTTTTTATAGTGTCCTTCATTCACTGTGTAATTATAATCAAAGTGTAATTATTGAATACAAGCTGTTATTTTATTTAATCTTAACGTTTCTCCTCATATCTGACCCTCATCTGCTTATGGAAAGAAGACCAAAAAAGAACTACTCTAATATTGCTGCATATTTTCTTCTTGTATCGCAGTCGCCCACATATAATCTGAGAAAATTGAACATTTTTCGAACATGACAATGTAGCTGAAATCAGAGGCTTAAAGATTTGCATGCAATTTCACTCCGCAGGAAGCAGCCCTGTGATTGTTTTTAGTAATACAAAAGGTAAATGTCTCATTTAAATCCATGTTTCATGTGTTTATAAGAATTGGAATTTACTAGAAGAGGCTGAAATTGTGTGTACATTCCTTTTGGATGTGTGATAATGATAGAGTGGGTAGAAATTATTTGGAGAAACTGTAGTTTTGTAGCTGAACCAATCGCATACAACACATTTATTTGTTAATCATTTTATTAATTTTGCTAATAGAAAAGGGGTGTTTATACTGAGGTGTTTTTGGTGAATAAAGGAAAGGAAAATGCACACAGACACAATCGTTCGGATTATTAGACTGAACATCACATTCGTTGTATGACAGAATTGCCTGAAGCCTGTAAACTAAGTTGAATAGGGGCTCTGACAGGTTTGAAAGTCTTTATTAACACCACTGAAAAATGTTTGCAGTGCTTCTGTAAATTTTAAATGTTTATTCAATTGACTCCTCTTGAAAATATATTATTAGCTGAAGTGTATTAATTCCTTCTATTATGATTACATTACATGTGTTTTCGCTTTTGGTCATCAAAAGCTCTGTTAAGGATTACTGCATGGCACAAATAGTTTTTTTATTATTATTATTATTAACATTGCTTTGTATTTCATATAAAATAAATTCCAAATAAATACATGAGAATATGAAACTGTGTCCATACTACAAGGGCACCAGTCTCAATAGTGCTGAAGAGTTTCAGTATGATTATTTTTAGATGCAATTACCCGCTGCTCATCTTTAATTTGACTGAAGTGCTCAAACAAATGACATTATTTAATTGGTTTGTCACAGCAGGTACATCAATTATTCTATATCATAACAGCAGAATTCTAATTAAGGGCTCCCACTTTATCAAATAATGTTTTTAAAATGAAATAAGCTGTGTATTTGTGTTCAAATAATTTTAAAAAAGTCATTTAAGAACAATCATATAATCAAAATCAGGCCATAGCAGGTTTGGGGGTTTTAATTTAGGACTCTGATAACAACGGTAAATGCACACACGCATATGACAGTGTTCTGCAAATTTTAGCTGTGGGATTTGCCACCTAATGTCCATGTACATCTTTTGAGGGTCACAGCAATCAGTGCAGACTGACACGTGGGCCCCAGGGCCCTTTATCCCATCTGTTTGAGGGTTTATCTGATAACATTCTTTTCAAAAACCTGTGAAGTCTGTGAAGCCTCTGGACTGTGGGTCCCTTCATCTCTCTGTTGGAGACTCTGATTCTCAAAGCTGTCAAATAAAGGTCGAAATCAGCCCAAGGACGTGACTCTAGCAGAGGAGAGTACACAAGAAGGGCTATCCCTCCTCCTTCTGGAGTCAATTCAATTCCTAGGGGAGAGTAGCAAAGAGTAATTAAGGTAGATTTGCCGCTATCTGTGTTTTAGAACTACAAGACTGCTGAGATTAATGTTTTTATTAAATTCAGCATAGTCGTCTCCTCGCATTCATTTCCAGAGTTTATTAAATAGGACAACGTGAAAATTTTAATCAAACCACAAAAAGATCATTGACTGGTACTTGTGTACTTAAGTAAAACTGCATTATTCAATACACTTCCACTCTCGAAATGCCAGCCAAATTAAAATGTGAAGACATATTACTTATCTTGAAGGAAAATCTACTAGAGTTTAGTGTTAGTGGCATTTCACTCTCTCTTCTATATATATAGAATATATGTATATTTCTCAGTGATGTTTCTTCCTCCAATTAGATAATATTTTTATGATAATATTATGATATGTTCACCCTTATTGACTGATTGATCATGGAAATTGAATGAATGTAAAACCTTTGACTAAATTGTATGAACATTAAATACAGTTTATTCATTTATTTATTTGACAATTATTTTGCTTAGTATACATATTCATTTATAATTTTTTGGAGAATTTGTCTTTTACCTATGAAGAGGGGCAGGCTGTGGTACAGTTGTCAGCTGTCTCTCTGTTTAAATGCCTGAAAATTCTGTAATTGAATTCTATGCAATTGGCAGATGTCGAGTGCATGCTTGTGTGCACTGGCAAATATGTCTCTCTTTTTTTGTAAACAGCTGCTTCAATTAGTCTTTTTTTTTTTCTTCAGGTGTGCAGAGGCAAGTTGTGCACTGTGTGGAGAGAACATCTGGAATCGTCGAGGAACAGTACTGTGATCCATCTACCAGGCCGGATGACAAGCAAAGTAACTGCAATAAGGGGGCATGTCCTGCTATGTGAGTTTTACTGCTGGACAGTTCTGTACTTTACGCACCCATCAGCAGCAGTCCACTAGATGGCTTTTGAAGGCAATCATCAGTGCAGTAAGAGTGCAGTAAATTCTTGTTATGTTTTTGTGTCGTCAGATGGTGGGTTGGAGAGTGGCAGAAGTGCTCATCTAGCTGTGGGGACATTGGGCTTAGTAAGAGAACAGTGCTGTGTATTCGGAGCCTAGGCCTGGATGAGCAACGAGCGCTTCAGCCAGCTGAATGTCAACACTTGCCTAAGCCTGAGTCAATTGTCCGGTGCAACACACATGTGTCCTGTCCTGCTGACTGGACCACTGGAAGCTGGTCAGAGGTGAGCATATATCAGCCACAAGGAACATCTCTTGCAGTTCAAATAGTGACCAGACTATATAAGATAAAGATTCATATAGTTCATAAAGCATACTGAATGATCTGTGAAGAAAGCCTTTACTGAGCTTTTCTGTGCAGCCTTAGCATTTTAGCAGCACTAACAAAATATACCATAGTATTATCATAGTTTTCGGACATATAATACCATCAATGTAGTATTGTCCATGAATATGAAAATCCTTTTGTTCTGTGATATATGTCATTGCTCCAATGTATTACCTGGTGTTATACACTGAAAAAAGTAAAATGACCATGCCATTTGTGCATTTTATATCGGTCTAATTGAAAATCATGGTTTTTGGTTTGTACACCTCATAGAAAAAAATTAAAGAAACAATTTTGTTTAAATAGTATTTTGACTTGATTTGTTGATGTGCAGAACACTGTAGAAATTATTATAGGTTTCATTAATTATTAAGTTTTTTTAGTATATAGCAGAAAATTGGATGCATATCACAGCGCAGTAAACAATAAAAGCCTTTTAAAGTTGTATTCATTTATAGTAAGTCAGCCACTTTAAACTTTGTCTAACAATGTTTTTAGTTGTATCTTAAGTAAAAACTTCTACTTTCATATTATATATTATATTGATTACATTTATGTAACATTGAGATATGGAAATGTATTGATTAAGCATTGCATGGTCTTTATATTAAATCATCTCTTTACTTTGTATTAATGTTTTGTCTTTCAGAAAATAAATATTTTAGATTAGATATTAAATCAAAATGTAAGGTTTTAACAAAAACATATAGATAATTTGATGGGGGAGGGGTTGTCTAAAGTATTTTTTTTTTCAACATACGTGCTATTGTATCACTGCAGTACATTATTTGAACAGAGAAAACATTCATCTTCACATTAATGCTGTCAATACTACAAACACTATGCTTGATGATTAATTCTTGCTTTCTCATTAGACAAACTTCAGATTTTGCTTTATGGGACAAATATATACAAAAAAAAACTGTTTGATGACTCATTGTTATACAAAACAGTCTCATTTTATTTTTAAATGATTGTGAGACATTTTTCTGACTTTGACAGCTCTTACGCACTGCTTCTTCCACAGTGTTCAGTGAGCTGTGCAACTGGTTTCCAGACACGTGACGTGACCTGCAGTTGGAATACTGGTATGGACTGTGATCCGAAAGCCAAGCCTAATTCAACTATGCCATGCTATCTTCAGGACTGCCCCATAAACTCGGACACCTTTGGCAACAACTGGTCAGGAAGTGGAGCATCCAGCAAAGAAGTTTTCAATGAGATAAACGTTATACCCCACTTTAGTACTACAAGAAATCAGCCCAGGGGCAATGCTGACCTCAATGACATTATAGAAGATGATTTCTCACATTATAGTCATGTTGAAAAGTCCTCTGACAATTCTATTGTGAAAAATCTTCAAGTTGATGATTTTTATTACGACTATAATTTTATAAGATTCCATGAGGATCTGTCATATGACCTTGATAAAGATGAAAATGATATGTTTGATAACTCAGGAATAAAACATGGAGACATTTCTCTGACAGGGACAGATGTCCCTATAACTACCTCATCGCCATCCACCACTGCGGACCAACACAGTACCACCATGTGCTCTGACAGCATTACAAACAAGGGTACTGAAGGTCATGAACCTCAAAAGAAAGACGTACTAGATGAAAATAATGATGAGCTGTTTGCTGAGGATTACTTCCTGCCTGTCATTACAACAAATGAACCGTCTCTGCACTCTGCAGTTACCAGGTTATTTAGCAAATGGAAGGACAATGATAGTGACTTCAGTATTACAAGGAAACCTCCATCAACTGCAGATGTGTCCACTCAGGACAAGCAGATATTATCATATGAAACTGTACCAAACATCTTTTTGACTCCGGAACCACATATAAATTTGAACAGAAACTCAAATAACCATGACAATTACAAAGGCGATCAAAAAGATAAAACCAAACCGCCAATAACTGAAGATGAGAATGAAGAGGAGTTTGGCAAAGATGTTCCTGGAGGTGAAAGTGAACCCCATCATGGCACTCAAAATTATGAACCTCCTTTAGATTATGTGTTACGTGAGAACAGACATGTTCATAATCCCGCTACTCAATCACAATGGAGTACGTCCTCACCAACAGTCTCACTGAGTGCAATTTCTCAACCATTGGAGCTTCTCAGCAGTGATGACTTTGCAAAATATAAAGTTCTGACGGAACCATTATTTAACACTAAGGAGAGTGAATTCACTGTAAGAGAGTTCACTACGACCTCAGATAGCCTTTCTCAAGAGTATGTTCCTTCTCCAACTTCCTCTGCCCCAGCCAAACATTACAGTAGCATGACCTCAGCAGCTGGAACAACAGCTCTACCTCCTACAGAAATGGAAAGTGATTTTGAGCCCCCACTCTTCACTCCAAGTGAGATTCCAGACACTACAATTGCAACAGAGACTCAAAGTTGGTATTCCAGAGCCATTGCACCACCCAAGACTAATGGGCCTAGAATAGAGCCTTGGGGAACTCCGGTCCCCTTACCTCGCTGGACAAAGATTGACAACAATGAGATTATTATTGACCGAATGGTGAGACCTCCTGGGCTAAATCCCTCTCTCTCTACTCCTACTGAGCAGCCATCTCAGGGCACTAGCAGTGAGCATTCAGTGCATTCTTCTAGCCCTCTGATGCCCACTGTGCTGGTCATGCCTTCCCTTTCCCTATCAGCCTCCCCTGTACACTGGAAAAAAGGCAACTGGAGTGCTGTGAGTAGTTAATTCTGCATTCCTCACATTCTCTAGGTACGAAACCAGCATGGGCTGAGAAACAGCAGTCGGCCACAAAGATAAAAGTCTTTGAATTATGCTGACACGACAGCATTAGATTTCAACACAAACATAACTTTAACTTTCAGGTAATGAAATTTGTTTCATGTTATTCTAGCAACAAAAATGGATATGAGGCACCACTATCCATCCTTAAATCTGACTATGTATGAGTATGCACACATACATAAGTTTTCATAACCTGAAGATCGAAAATGGGAAATGTTAAGTTTATAAGAATATTGTTGGAGCCCATAACCTCTAACGTTTAACCTAACTCTAAAATTTGAATAGTTAATGAGATTGTTTATCCAGGAACATGTCCTACTTGGATAAATCACTTTAAGCAGGGTTTGCATGCATATTTCAACGTGAACAGTACTTTATACTGCAGATGATTTTGTATGATAGTGCTCAACAAGTTGCGGGCTTGGTGCCATCTGGAGGTCAGTGTCCTGCAGCACTGGTGATGAATCAGACTGTGACTTAGCTACTAGGCCAGTGCCAGCGCGCCGCTGCTACCTTCGACCCTGCTCTGCGTGGAAAATTGGAGAGTGGAGTAAAGTAAGTCCGCATGCATGAGGCCAAACATAATGAATTCAATGAATGAAAAAAAAACAATAGAAGTTGCTACTCCTGGTATCTCTTTTGGCAGTGCTCGAAGAATTGTGGTGTAGGAGTGAAGGTCCGAGAGATTCAGTGTTACGACACACGAGATCAGAGGTTGCTGCGGCCATTTCATTGCCAAGCCACCTCCCCCAGACCTCCTGTCCGAATTCCCTGTAACATCCACAACTGTTTAGAGTGGTACACATCCTCTTGGGGGCAGGTAAAGAGATTTAGCATTCAGAAGCTTCACTCTTCTCTCCTCAGCTCTTTGTGTCTGTTTCTTGAACTTCACGCTACTGTCTTTAGTTCTTTGTGTCTGATTCTAACATCATCTATGCCCACAGTGTTCAGAGCTGTGTGGAGGTGGGGAGCAGCAGAGGCTGGTTACCTGCCCTGAAACTGAGAAATGCGATGATGACATACAGCCCAGCAACATCCAGACTTGCAATGTCTATCCATGCCATCAGTGGATTACTGGATCCTGGGGTCAGGTGAGTGACATAAAACTTGGAAATGTTGAGTTTGATTTTAAGTCAGCCAGATTAAAAGTGTGTCTCTGCACTAGATATAAATCCATGCATCTAAATGAGAATAAAATAACCCTCAGAATTAGAGGAACATCATGTGCTGGATTTGGCTTAGAATCTCAGAGTTATTTATAAAACTTAATTATCAGCATTGTCTTTCATCCTTTTTTTCTTGTAAACAACAAAACCGTTTAATTGGAGAAAACACTGAAAATGTCTTATGTTCTTTTAATTTTCACTATTGTGTTGCTTAAAGAGGACAGCTTCATTATTCAAGTTAATTTGAGTGGACATTTTGTAAGTACAACTACATTGTTTTTCTTTCATAATTTACAGTTACAAAAAAGTAGTAGTCCATTTAATCAGTATCACTGAAATTCTTTGTGTGAAAAACAGACTACAATTTAAGTAACCTTTCACCCTGCCTTATTAAAATTTGCCTCGCACACAACAATATCTGTTTAGTTATATAAGCGCAACACAGTGAAATCTGCACCATAAAACTAGAAGCTGGTAGAGAATAAGAAAATGCAGACAAACCTAGTTACTTCTCATGATTTGAATGTATAAAAGTGATTAAATGTGAAAAGATTTGAGAACATGAGAAGACTCTTGTAGTCATTTACAATACCTCCTCACACTTTGAGAACCACTGTGCTTCACAACCACTTTCAGTAAATCCCCCACCCACCAGAACTTTGGCCAGTATACTTTACTTGTATTAGATGGAATCAAAACAGCCAACAAAACATTGGCAAGCAAAAATTTGTTTGAAAGCTTCTAATTTATGTTTTTTTTTTCTTTTGTGGCAATTTCTGAAAATGTCAACATCCCAAATAGTGGAAGAAAATGACAGAATATTGATTCATTTGTAATTATCTCTCATTTGGTTTTTCTTTCCAGATATTCAAAGATAAAGAGATGGATTATTCACAGTGTGTGTGCTCATATGAACTCACAATGCTTATCCTGCAGTTAAGTTGCTAATGTGGTCTACCCCTTTGGGTACATACCCATAGCATCTGAACCTGCATTTAATACAGAGAGCAGCTTCTATACTCCTTCTTTACACCAGTGCTGTCAAATCATGTGGAAATTATGTTAAACACACATGTGGACCAGAGTATATAATTATATTGTGTAAAACCCTACTTACCCTACCCTACCCTACCCTACCCTAACCCTAACCTTGCAAAAAAAATTAAAATTCCTTATTCCTTATTAATTCAACTGTGCTCAGTGTTGCTTTTGCAAAATAAGGATGGTTTGTTAGTAGGTCTTAAAGTATTCCTATGGTGAAATATAAAAGTCTTTCAAACCTTGGGTGGACACTGGTCGTGTAAAACTGCTTTTGGATTAGGAAACCTGGACTAACATTGCCACGTTGACATGCACCTAAATAATGTATTCATAATCAGACTGATGTCTCAGTTATACTGAAAAGCCTGTAAGTACCCCAACTGATCTGACTGAACTCAATCATAAATGGATCTTTCAGAATCTAAAATCAGAATGAGTCTAAGTGGGGGGGGGATTAAAAGATAAAATTTTAGATAAAATGTTAGGATATGATTTCATTAAATACAGTCATCGGTTGTCAAAGCTTTGCAATAGGTTGTTGATCAGAGTTGTCTGATGGAAGATTATTAAAGGTCAGTTGGCCCAGAATGGATAGATTGGAGAAACTGTACTGGATGTTTAACAGTCTTGTCTATTGTGTGTTGGCAGTGTTCTGTGTCCTGTGGAGGAGGTGTTCAGCGCCGACTGGTTAAATGTGTCAACACTAAGGCTGAGCTCGAGGATGAAGATGATCATGTTGATTGTGATCACGAACCTCGACCAAAGAACACAAGGAAGTGTAACATTCATGACTGTGACAGCGCCCCCTCTGGTAAGTAGAGCTTTGCGAGCTAGAGACAAAGTGAGATTGCCTTTTAAAGTGACCTTGAAATGAGGTAGAATTCAAATGCGAATTTAAGGATGTAAAATTAAAATAAATTAAATTTAAAGAACTTCAGGGTGCAATTGTATAATTTTTAATAGTACTTTTTTTCAGTATAAATTACTTAAATTAGCTGATATTATAATAATTATTATTTGACATTAATAATCATGTTTAAAGTTGAATTTCTAGAAATTAGCATTAAATGTGTCTATGAGTTCAAGTTCCAGTGTGTAATATTCATGCAAACTAGTGGGACCAAACAAAATTGGAAAAATAATAACTTTTGAATGATGACATTTGTTGCAGATGCCACAGAGCTACAGTGTTTCCACTCTTTGAGAAAATAAGCTTATGAATGGTTTAGTTATACTTGTGTTTTAAATCTTTTGTATATTATTATTGCATATTATTTTTCACTGGGAGAGGTGATTTTTAACATTGAACAAAAAATACACTCGATTTTGAGCTGCCATAGCCAAAAGGGATTTTTTATTCTGTGGCTTGGACAAATCTGTACACTCAGTATGCTCTGGTTAACATGGTGTTCATTATTGTGAACTGCAATTACCTGGTAGCATGAATACTAATGACATTTGTAGGTTTAAAGAAATTGCCTTCCATTTATCAGCAATCATACTAATAGAGAGAGGGAGGAAAAATCCATTTTTCTCTGTGTTTGCTATTGAAAGTTCCATAAAGTGCTGCACCTTTAGATTGGTTTGGCTTGATTGTTGCTGGTTGCTGAGGATTGTGCCATTTACGGATCTTTGAATCCCCCTTCATTGCTGCTCTTTTGTCATGGGTCACTGGGGATAGAAGAAACCTGTGTGCACAGTCCAACACCACATTCTGATATATAAAGAGAATGGCACACAACACAGGTCTGAAACAAGAGTTTCACATGAACCAGAGTTATAGTCTCAGGTAAATAAGATGATAAAAAAAAGAAGATAAAAAAATATAGCTTAAAGAATCCTAGCTTAAAATTCAACATTAAAAATTACATTTACAACCCATTCTATATTTGTACTGTAATATTTTTTCCAGTCGAAACAGAATGAAGCAGAACAGAATTTACTTTAAACCTAAAAGTGTTGTTGTTGAGTTTTCAGTCAAATTTACAAGAATCATATACAGTATTATTCAAATATTGTCCTTAAAGGAGTAGTTCACTTCCAGAACAACAATTTCCAGATAATTTACTCACCCCCTTTTCATCCAAGATGTTCATGTCTTTCTTTCTTCAGTCATAAAGAAATTATGTTTTTTGAGGAAAACATTTCAGGAATTTTCTCTTATCTAATAAAAATCTGATTACGTGCTAGGTCAGTGGGCAGCGAGTAGGCAGTCTTTTTATGGCTGTTCGAACGCATTCGACCACAAGAATGTCTACATTACAAAGCAAACAGGTTAATTTTTTTTTTTCCCTAAATACCTCTGGAAGTGGCCAAAATGGATAAGTTTAAAATATTTTAGACCCATTTACACCTACAGTTAGCATTGTCTAATTGTGATGGGATTAAGAAAAATGCATCTTATACCAGCTGTAAATAGGATCTAGGTGTCTACATTACTATAGTGAACCACATCTCACTATCTTTCACAGTCAAATGTATTATTCCACCTATCACAAAGACAGTTGGATAGATGTGTTCTTGACTAATATATTTTAGTCATGAAGCTACTTTATATAACAAGATTATCACTATGTAACAGGTGTAAATTATTTCTACATCCAATCTGTTCACTCATGGTCTGAGGAATACTGCACACACAAAAAAAATTGCAAGAACTGACTAATATTAGCTGTATCAGCTCTGCCTCAACTTCACTTTGTCCTCATTATTTAATCATTTGGTTGGTTGACACTAGGTTTAATCCAGGCTCCTGGCTTTTCACAGTCAATACTTGACATCAACAGTATTCTGAAGAGGCTGTCCTTTATTAACAGCACTTTGTTTCAGTTTGTTTGTTGGCATTGGATTGTGAATTAATCAGCTACTTGACCAGCTTCCAAAAACCTGGTTCTTTTGGCTCAGACTGTCATAGTGTCAGCTGGAGTGTCTCACAGTCTTTTGTGATACTAAGGGACGTTTCACTGATTTCCCATCCTGGGTGATTTCTGATTAAGAATTGGTTTCTGAGTGTGGACTTTCCCACTTTAGGTTTGTAAATCATGACATCCCAAAGGGCTATTAATAGTATTGTTTTTTCCTTTGGCTTCAGATAATAACCTCTTTTGGCAAGGCATGCTGCAGCTCCGATCCCCTCACTCCTGACAGTGTTTTGGATGTTGAGAGAGGTCTTGCGGAACTATTTGGAATGAATTATTTTGGCGTTGTCCAAATAGATCACAAATGGATTTTCATGCCATTTCAACTGATATCAGCTGTTACCTACTTTCACAGTTTAATGCTGTTGTATAACAAGTTAACCCTGTGTTGCTGTACCTCTTAAAGCAAGCAGTCTGCTAAACAAATGTAAATGTACATTATTTCTCAGAGGTCTCAAAGGCTTAGTGTTTCAACGCGTTTCCATAAAGTCCCCAAATGTTTCCCAATTTTCCCAGATTTTCTCCTACAACTTCTCAGGAAAAAATAAATGAGACAATTGTTGATGTACAGTGAGAGTATACAGCTCTAAAATTAATGTGGATAACATGGTTTAGATTGTTGAATTTTATAGAGAAAGTTTGAGTTCATACTGAAATTTGTGATGTTTGCTTTTTGTTAAATCTCATTGTTGCATACAGTAGAAGTAAGTGAGACATTAAAGAGATCTGGTTTGTGATTTTATTTCTTTTTTTTTCATTTCCTATAGGTTCTGCTGTCTATATACAAGCATTTTAACACTCAAATTTTAAGGTGATAGGTAATGCCAGACAAAAATAAAAATCATTTCAGCAGCAGAGCAAGTTATTAATATTTTAATGGAAGATTGGAAAGGCATGTGTAGGCCTATTTTTTTTAATAAACGGTAACACTTTATTTTAAGGTGTCCTTGTTACGCGTTACATGTACTTACAGTACTATTATAATAGCAATAAATTATGCATAATTACATGCAAGTAACCCTAAGCCAAACCCTAATCCTAACCCTAACCATATAGTACATACATGTTTTTAATTAATATTACTCAGTACTTAAATTTATAATTGCACTGTAACAAGGACACCTTAAAATAAAGTGTAACCAAATAACCTAATAACATTGAGGAGCTTGTATTTAAGTAAATAAATCAATTCTTATTTCATGTTACAGGTTGGGGAAAATCCCTGACTGAAAAATTGTGTTTTTTGTGGGATTTAGTTGCCATGAGAACAGCCTCATGTCTTCTGAGTTTTCATTGCCAATTGGCTGCTCATTTGGTTTGAGTACTGAATGAGTGACCAAAAATAAACACAAAGTACATTTCCTGTATCACTCAGGCTCCTCAACATTGTTTAAAACCGCACTTACAGGATGTTGGGGAGGTGGGGTGAGTTCAGACCAGATTAATGAGCCCTCTCCCAGCCAAAGGCCACTGTGTGTCACGGGATTTGGTCTGCTGTTCTGTCTAGAATAAATCATGTAAATACAGGAAGCGTGTGTGTGTGTGTGTGTGTGTGTGTGTGTGTGTATGCGTGTTTGTGATTGAATGTGCAAGTCTTTCATTATCTCTCACACACTGCGCTTTTCACTGATTGTGTTGTAATTAGAAGTTAATGTTCATTCATGCTTGTGAATACTTAACAACACTCTGATTATATCTGAAAAATAATTAAAAGCCATAATTACAATATTGTATAGTTGAAAATATTGGACAGCATGATTGTATGGTACAGTTAAGCTCTCGTCTATGCAGAAACCCTCAGAGTAAGAGAGAGAAGATTAATACTTTTATTCAGCTAGGACACATCAAATTAATCAAAACTAACAGTAAAATACATTTATATTGATACAAAAGATTTTCAGATGAATTCTGTTTGAACTTTCTGTTCATCATAGAAGAAAAATGTATCATGGTTTTCACAATTTTAAACATCGGAACATGTTTTCAACACTGATAATAATAAGAGTAATAACTGTAATCACTGCTGAAAGTTTAGCTTTGCCATCACAGAAATAAATTACATCATTTTAAAGTCTATAAACAGCTATTTTAAATTATAATAATATCTTACAATATTACTTATAATTATTATTGTGTTGATTTTATTTTATTTGAGCATAAAAGACTTGGTGACTTTCAAAATTTGGCCCGAAGCAAAATAAGTATTTTAATACTGGATATATTAATAGAAAATGAACAATAGTGATCACAGTGTTAAAGTTAAAATGACTGACAGTTATGATTTTTATCAAAATCGTGCATCCCTAAGCTTCCTTAACCCTGTCCAATAACTTTGCACATATGATGTAACATTTAAGAACTACTGTACCTCTTACAAATTAGGACCCCATACATTTTAACTGATTGGATTGCTATTTAGTCATGAAAAGACAATATATAAATACCCTCCGAAGCACATTTGCTTCTGGTGATTTAGACCACACATATAACTCGCCCAAAGCAGAATTACATCATCATACAGTAGTTTGGGAGCACCAAAAGGAAAAAAGGCACACAACAGCTATTGCTTTTTCAAAAGCAATCATCAAAACAAATTTAGCTGCCTTCTATTTGTAGGGTTTTTTTTTTTTTTGGTTTTTTTTTGAGCCATGCCAAGTGCAGCCAAATGCCTAGCTGGCATTTGCATCATCATGGCAAAATACTCTTACTGTATATTTGCATTCATTTATGAGGCTAGGTGTAAAAAGGATGTACGTCCAATGAGACTGCAGTTTAATCGATCAAGATGCTTACTGTACAATGAAGTGACACATAAAATTAAACGTCATTAGGCCCTAATTCATCCTCTTTTTGTAATAAAACATTACTGGTCTGTCTAGTCCATTAATTCTCAGTTTTTTTAGTAGCAGCCTCGCATGGCACTGGCACTCACATTTATTGTCAATATGGTAAGTGTGCTGTGAATCACACATAACCAGTGTCTGAATGAACTGTGAATGACAAGGTCATGGATAAGCAGACTGTGCACCATGTGAAGTGTTGTGGGCTTTAACTTTCTTTGAGCTGACAGGACATGACAGCTTTCACAGGCTGGTAATGAGGTGTTTGTGAGTAGAGAAAAAGCAAAAACTAGGACATGTAGTGAAAATGCTTTGCAGGTATATTAGAACCTAACCTTTTATTTTACAGCACAATCAACTATTTATGAACTACTTCATGTGACATGCAGAATATGCACTGAATTACATACCGAAGGTCTTACAGGCAGAAAATGATTGCATGCTTGTAATAAATGTTCTTTTCTGAAGCAGCTGGTGAATTCTGTAGCTCTGCATAACTACTTTCTCAGTCCTAGTTTACACTGAAAAAAGTTGGTGAAAAAATAGTTAGGTAACACTTTCCATGAAGCCTGCATTTGTAATGCATTGTGAGGGTGTTCTTAATGCATTATAATGCATGCATAATGCTTTATAAACAACCTTATAATATGTTGTATCATCTGATAAATAATCATTACAATATACTTACCTATTTGTGGTTATAACTTTTAAGAGCATGATGCATTATAACTCCAGATGAAGCATGCATTTATAATGCATCATAACGGTATTCTTAATGCATTATAATGCATGCATAATGGGTCATAAAAAAATGGTAACACTTTATTTTAAGGTGTCCTTGTTACACGTTACATGTACTTACTATTATAATAACAATAAATTATGCATAATTACATGCAAGTAACCCTAAACCAAACCCTAACCCTAACCATATAGCAAGTACATGTAGTTAATTAATATTACTCAGTACTTAAATGTATAATTACCGTACACTGTAACAAGGACACCTTAAAATAAAGTGTAACCAAAAAAAAAAAACTTACAATGTTATAATATTGTATCATCTCGTGAATAATTGTAACAACAGTAATAATACTTTGTGTTAAAATGTTCAAAGCAAATGTTTCATAACCTATTCAAGATATCAAATGGCTGTTTAAAAGACTTAATTGTAATACTTTACAATAAGGTTTCATTTGTTAACTATATTTAACACATTAACTAACAATGAACAATACATTTGTTACAGTATTTATTAATTTTTGTTAACGTTAGTTAATAATAATAATAAAAAAAAACAGCTGTTCATTGTTAGACCATGATACAGTTGCTCAGGACCATTAAATAACATTAATAGATACAACTTTGATTTTAATAATGTATTAGTAAATTTTAGAATCAACATTAACTAAGATTAATAAATGCTGTAGAAGTATTTTTCATTGTTAGTTCATGTTAACAAATGGAACCTTATTGTAAAGTGTTACCGACTTTTGTTGTTTATTTAAAGCAGACAAAGACCACGTCTTATAAATATTTATGACATATGTGCTTTCAATTTTTTATTTTTTTTTAAATGCATTGTGTGCATAGGAACAAGCTTTCAGTGTGTGTTTTGTGAGAAGTCTATGTTTATACATGAGGCTTTTGGAGATTTCTGATAAAGAAAGTAATTGGAACATCGGTCACACAGCGTCACTCGTCCTACTACGTGCCTGTGAACAGAGTGGCAGTGTGGGAAGGAAAGGGTCTGCTGGGGTTTTGGTGAGGGGGTGCAGCGTGTGATCCCACTGCAGCTGGGGCCCCTGACCCCACTGATGTCAACACACTGTGTGATCTAGCAGCATGAAGAGATGGTGTCGTGACCAGACATGAATGACTCCTTCTGTTAGAGGTCTATCCAGTTGGAAATGCCCTGAAAATTCATTTAGTAGGACTGTCTGCAACACTTTACTTCTATAAATTTGTGTTGTAAACCCTTCTTTGTTTTTGGTCTTTGCTCTAAGGGCTTTTGGTCTTATCACCGTTTCAAACAAGGCTAAATATGAGGCATTTAGAGTATGCTTTTAATCAGCCTTTTACTGGCACACATGATGTCTTCTAAATGGTATTCAGAGAGAAAATATTTCTCGTCTTGCTGAATGCTTTAAAAAACATGCCCAACAAAGGTAAAACTGGTACACCAGAGATATTTTGTGGCTAACGTGGCAAAATATGGCATTTTTATATTCCAAGCAATATTTAATCTTTTATATTTTGAATAATTTCTCATTTCAAATATTTTTTTTCATAAATATATATAAAAGCTTAAATAAACAAAACAGCTGTTTTGAGATTTTGTGAGGTACAGACACTGTACATGATTTCTAGATCAATATAAAGAATTGCCCGCTGGTTTTCTTCACACACTCTTAGCATAGCAGGACAATTCAAAATAGGACTGAGGTTCATTTCAGGACTTGCTGTTGGAGTCCTTGTTATGAAAAGGCTTGAATAACAGGAGTGAGTTCATAATGTGTAAAGGATTTGTCAGTGTGTTGGACCTCCAGTGCTCAAGGGATCCAAATCCATCAGCATGCTCACCCTCGTCCCATCTTACCGTCCCCCCACCCAGCATTTTATGGGGTTTTTGGGACAAAATCCTAGAAAGTGACTAAACAGAATCTGTTTTATAGCCGATGTTACTGGAGAGCTTAAATTTTCACATATATCTTTAGAGGAAAAAAAAAAAAACTATGCACTTTTGCTTTAAAAGACTCAGAAATTAAAATGCTGGTCAAAAGAACCTAGATAATGCAACATTTATTAAATTAGTTTTTTACTATTATTTTATTATTATAATTTTTTACTGCTTCAAAATTTTGACCAAACCTTCATGATGTGCTACTGGCAGTTCATTACAGATAACCGAGATAAAAGGAATTCTATTTAAATTTGACATTCTGTGATGTCTGAAATTGATGACTACACTTTTAATGACCAATGTCCTAAACTGCTCTGCTTGAATATATTTTCTTAAAATTATTCCTTCTTTTACCTTTTGATTCAACTGACATTTTTTGTATTCATAATCAACCCTTTTCACTGACTGTGATGACGTTTAAATAAATCTATCAATGTTTTTAAATTTACATTTTTAATAAATGTAATGTACATTTATAACACAATACTTTGTGTTTTATTACCTTTAAATTAAATTACAAAAAAATAGTTAATGTGACAATGTCTGCGTGAGTGTTTCTAATACAACAGCTGATGGAGTGATGGCAAATTTGACATCTTTATCTCTTCTGAACAATCAATCTCTAATTTTTTCGCCTCTTTTGGAAAGTCATAAGTCATAGAAATGCTATTGTGGATTTTTTCCTTTTGCTATTGGGTCAAATGGGAAAGCAAAAATGATATTTTCTGTTAACTAATGATGACTTCCACTTCTGAGAACCCCGGAAATGTTGTGCAGCCATTATACTTCTTGTGTTTTTTGCTGTTATATGTAGCCAACTATATTTTATACAGTATATGTCGTCAACTTGATTTTATTTCAGCCATTCACAGCATCAGTGGTGAGTGTGATTTGTTATCACTACTCTTGAGGTGCCTGTGTTGCTGTAATGTGTTTCCTGGCTTGAGGGAAATGTGTGAATGCACTAGTGCATGTAGGTGTCACCCCTCTAGAGCTGTCCTAACTGCAGTTTGTTCTCTGTCTGTGTCTTTCAGGTCAGTTGTGTTTACGGGACCATTTGACATTACGCTTCTGTCAGACTCTCCAATGGCTCGGCCGATGTCAAGTGCCTTCAGTCCGCGCAAAGTGCTGCAAGACCTGCGGACTGCCATCACGGGGTGGGGATCGTATTGCAAGTCGCTGAGGTGCAGGGGGATTGCAGAATGACTGTTGTAAGCCAGGGAACACAAGAATATTACAACAAATACTCAAAGCAGCTATGGACCAATCCATTGTTGGACAGACTTTCATCTGGTCTGGTCAAGCTGTTGCCATTGACCAACAGTTCATCAGGGAGCTACTTTGTCCCTACATCCTTTAACACATACAGTAAGAGGTGCTTATTTCCGCCAAATCATCTCAGATAAGTGGTAGCAAAGCAGGTAGAGTGGACCATCTTGCCATCTCACTGTAGACTGATGCAGGGATGATGTATTTTTAGCATGTAGAGTTAGTATTTTAGCTCTTCTGGTTACATCGTCCCGAATTCAAAGGGTTTATTGAATGGGTTTTTAATAAATGCCTGAAATAAGGTCTGTGGTTAACACAAGCACATGATATTTTCATCTTTTATTCAATGGCATAAAATATAACAGTAAAACCCACTTGTGATTTTACTTTTACTTGTCTTGAAAAGGTTGGTTGCTAACAAGAGGCTAAATGGGACTACATTAAACGTCATCACACCAAACAGAAAAACTCATCTACTCACTAACTGGTTTTCACAGCCTTGTCATGTTTATAATTGCGCTCTTGTAAATTGTTCTACTTTCAGGGATTTTTTTCTGTCTTTTTTTTTTTTAAGAGTTGTCAGTGGTGATTGCTGAAGTCATGCGACTGCGTTTTTTTATTGCCTGACAAAGAGAAAACAAAACGTGTAAGAATCAAACGTTTATTGGTTTATTGGTGGAAAAGTCCTATTGCTTTTTTGTCAAGGGTGATGCTAATTTCCAGGTTGACCTACACAAATACAGTACATCATCACTGCATTGACTACTATAGTAATTAAACATTCTTTTCTGATTAGCAATTGACGGAACAAATATATTCATAATCATATCTTTTTAACTCTGTCAGGAATTTAGGACTGCAGTTCAACAGTTCAAGTATTTGAACCACAGATAACCACAAAGCTAGAGCGCAATTCCACATAATTGCAAGGTTGCAGATGTTTCTATTTATTGAAGCTGATGGCAGATCAGATGTAAAACCAGTATTGAAGTACCTGGTGCTGCAACATAAACTGGTGCTAAAGGTAGCGAGCGCTAAGCTCCTCTGTCAGTCTAGTGTTGGCTGGTACTTGAATTCTATAAACACTATTTATAGTACCTATATGTCTGTATTACTCTTTGGATTAATAAACATATACACAAAATAATAGTTCAGTGTATCGCTTTTCAAAATGTATACAACATAGAATAGCTTAATGTCTGCTTTCAGAAAATATAAAGGATTTCTTTTATGATGCAGTCATTGTATGCTTCCAGTGTATAATATGAGATACAACCGTTAGACAGCAGTTTAAAGAAAAACTGTCAAGATGTTTGTCAGGTATATGAAATATTACACAAAGTAAATGCTTAGTATGGTTGTTTTTGCCTTTTTATAATATATGACCACTAACTGTGCATTCAGTCTTAAGATGTGGACACATTTGCACATTTTGGTGAAGTTTTGTGGACAAAAAATTCCTGATCACGTGCAATCCTATTGAAATGACTGGATTTCACCCACAAAAAAAAAAAAAAAAAAAAAAATCACTGACAGTAAATGTGAACGCACCTTTAAGGCATAGTCATTAGCACTATGTCAGTGAAATTTCACAGACAAAAGAGGTCAGTTTTCTATTGTCAGTAGTGTAGCAATATATATGAAGCACAGCTAACAAAAAAATCACTTTCGAACCAAGCTTTCTCTTGATTAAATTTCTGTTGGTCATCACAGCGACTTCAGTGAACCAACTTGAGAACGAGTGAAGTCTGTGTAGGGAACTTTTTCTCCAGATTGTTCAGATTCACATTTAAATAATTGCATATCTCCCACAAAAATTAGCCAAATAACTGTACATGTGACTGTACCTTGTGTTGTAGCCTATGTTGTATAAACTGTGCTGTATATTCCCTCTAACTAGACCAAAACTAAATTATAAGTTTTGATTTGCTTTATCACAATTCAGGTAGCATTGTTTGGTTTTATGTGAAAACTATTCTCTGAAAAAAAGTAAAGCCTGTAACATAGTTTCATTTAATATTCCATCTCTGCATGACACTTACTTTACTTTCATCACTCGTTCATCCAGGGACCGTGTGATATAGCTGCAGTGTGCATCATTTGTTCGTGTTGTTTTGCTCTAATGATTCAGATAAGAGGCCTGTGCTGCATTACTAACAACTGATCTAAATCAAAGAACAAATGCAACATATTTTGTTTGTCAGGTTGGACTGAGACATGTAATTCATTTGTAATAATATTCATTTCATTAAGTGTTTGTTTAGGCTTATAATTCTGTGCTTTGCTGATGTTTCAGGACTGTCCAGTATGTAGACATGGGTAATACTTTACGATCAGATCCTTTTAGTTAACATTAGTAAATGCATTAACCAACAACAAGCAATATATTTGTTACACTATTTATTGATCTTTGTTAATGTTAGTTAATAAAAATACAGCTGGTTATTGTTTGTTCATCTTAGCTCAGGTCCATTAAATAATATTAACAGATACAAATTGAGATTTTAATAAATGTCGAAATTAACATAGATTAACTAAGATTAATAAATGCTTTAGAAGTTTTTTCCTTGTTAATGTTAACAAATGGAACTTTATTGTAAAGTGTTACCTACACTCTAAAAAATGCTGGGTTAAATATGGACAGAACCAGCAATTTGGGTTGTTTTGACCCAGCAGTTGGGTTAAATGTTTAAGGTTAAATGTTTAACCCAACCTTCTGGATAGTAACCTAACTGCTGGGTCAAAACAACCCAATTGCTGGTTCTGTCCATATTTTACCCAGCACTGGGTTGTATTTAACCCAGTATTTTTTTAGTGTAGATGTTTTCTGGTTTACTTACAGGATTTTTTTATTTTTTATTTTTTAAATATTGTTTAATTTTTGGGAATGTGTCATTGTCATATTAAATATTATTCATATTGCACTTCTGTAACACCTTTATTTTTTGTACTTCCTTATTAAATAGTTTTTGTAAATGAAATGATGTGGGTAACTTTTTAACCCAAAACAAAAACACACACACAGAAGAAAAAAAAAAAAAAAAGAACAAAAAAAGAAGAAGAAAAAAATGCAATTGAAGATGTTAAATAATGAATGTCTAGAATGCCAAAAATAATAATAATAATAATAATAATAATAATAATAATTAATAAATAAATAAATAAAGAAAAAAAAGTCTAAAATATTATACTTTTATGATTCAGAATACGAATGTAAGTGTCTGTGATGTACTATAGCAAACTACAGCATTTCATCTCATATTAGACTCCTTTAAAGGTCATGTTGCTTAGCATTTGGACTGCTGAGGCTGTTTCACTAATGTGAACTTTTATCAAATATCAAATGAAATCCATTATTTGAGCACTGAGTAGGCTATGATTTAAGTATATAGTTTGAATATAAAAGAGTGAGTTTTCATTTAATCTGTCCCTGGGCATTGTGAATTACTTAAAAATCCAATTTAGGAAGAAAGGCATGGGATGTTTCAGGGTACATGTTATCATTGGAGACCTCATCTGGCCTTTTACTCAGCTATTGGTTTTTAACTGCTCCTGAATAGTTGAGTAAGAACCTATATGTTGACTCTGGCTGATGACTGGACACACGGCAGTAACTGTGAATGCTGTGTTTACTTGTTTGCTTTCATATGTTCAGTTATTTAGTTTGATCAATGGTTCAGTTCAGCTAGCCCATTAAAACCTCTTCAATCTATTAGATCTGATGGATGACAGTAACTATAGTAATTATGCATGTGATTCCATTCTCTTTGCCCAACATAGCTTATGAAATGAAGAGGTCTGTCTGAGTACAATGCTTTGATTCTTCATGATTAAAAGGCTTGCCAAGAGTTCATGCATTTCCTTGCATCGAATGCCCTTTTAGTCTTCAAAAGAAACATTGAACTGCAGACAATTCGTTCAGAAATAGAAACAGTGCCTCCCCATGGTTAAAAAATAATCCATTCTGTGTATCCTTAGGAGAATTCATTACCTGCTCATGTTAGTAATTTTGCTAACACTTTATTTTAAGGTGTCATTGTTACGTTACATGTAGTTATTAGTATTAAAATAACAAATTATGCATAATTACATGCAAGTAACCCTAAGCTAAACCCTAATCCTAACCCTAACCATATAGTAAAAACTGAATGTTGGTAGATGATTGGTAATATCTAGAAATGGCTACAAACATTGCATTCTGATGCACAGTGGTGAATTTTAAAGTAGAAAGATTAAATACTATTTTCTTGTAAACCATACTCCACTAATCTTTATTTTATGTCAAACAATCATTTTTACAGTGTATATCTAAGTAACTATAATCAGTTATCATATTGGATCAGCATTTCACCAACATTAATAGGTTTACTACCAATATAATTGAACAACGACTCGTCATGTCCATTTCTTGTGCGAAAAAAGGAAATCACCGTATCACTATATCATGTGCCTACAATTAGAAGGAGGTGTACCAACTACTAGAATCTGCAAATTGGCAGAACATCATTAAATCTACACCTTATACTGTATAAACATCAACAAATTGTCTTTGGCTGTAAGCAGTGCCACCATGCCAAGATCAAAAGAGCAAAGAGCTGCTTGGAAGTTTGGGATTTAAGGGCATTTCCAAGCCATTTAAAATCCACCATTCTATTAAAATCCAGCCATGCTATTCCACCAAATTCATTTAAGAGCAGAGCACAACATGCTTCAGGAAGTTTTGAAGAACCCCAGGGTGGCAACAAGGTCTCTACAAGTAGCTCTTGAGTCTGAGTGTGAATTTCACAAAATTTCTACTAGTCCATGTAAGAGACTGTAAGACGTTCCTCCAAAGGGATGTACTTTGCCTGTATAAGTGAATTCCAGTGTCCATATGACTTCTCATTACAAAAATATATGATCAAACTTACAGTAAGGCATTGGGATGACAACCACCATCACCATGGGTGCTTCTCTTATTATTGCAAACATTAACAGACACGATTTTCTCTTTTCGTTAATGTTTATTAACAGGAGTACCTTTAGAAAAAGCACCTCTAAAAAATTACAAAAATATTTAAGAAACATAAAAATAGAAAAGTTATGTTTTCTTCAATTTGATTGTTTACACGCACCACTCTACCAAGTATATTCCCTCTATTAAAGTTTTTTACAATTGCTTACACGTGCTTTCTGAAACTGACTCCTAAACGCCACAAAACATGCATACAGCATGCAAAACATTACACATCTCTTGCAAAAGCAAACACTTCTTTCAAAACTATTTTAAGTCTTATAAAAAATTTTGTTTTTGCACAGTAACTCTAAACACAAACATCAAATGATTAGCCATATACTGTACATGCCAAATATGACAAATGTAAAACACTACTATCTAGAGTCTTTTGCTTGTTCAGAGTGCAGTGGCATGCACAGGAGTTTGTCATAGCACTCACAATTACATGTATATGCAAACTGCATTTACAGTACTGTATGTATGCACAATTGATGAACTTTACAGTTACTGAGGTGAACTAATATAAAACTGAACTGACTTGAGTTGTATAATGACACTCTATGTATAAAGTATCAGTATTGTATAAAATGTAATAGAAATAATGGAAATTACACTATAAAAAGAAATGCAAGGGGCAATGCAAGGGGGTAAATGTAATTTAGTTCTCTCAAAACATTGAGTTTTTTTGTTCAAAGTAAGCAATTTATGTATAAATGTTTTCCACACATGATCACTGGGTGCAAGTAATCATAAATAAGTGTGGCATTTAAATGGCAGTGTTTTCCAAATTAAACCCAAGAGCTGTTAGATTTGAATGTTTTGCAAACTGAGTGTAAAGCAGATAATGTGCTTGCTGTTTTGCTTGGTCTGAAGATTCGGTATATGAGTGAGTGTGCCTCAAGTACAGCTTTTCGTGTGTAAGCAATTTTAAAAAACTGTAATAAGCAAATAAGATTCCCCATTGTTAGTCACTTCCCAAGTCTGGATTTGTAAATCAAGACAGCAGTAGTTTCAGCATACACTTGTTCCATTTCCCTCTTTTCATCATTTCAGACTGCCACATAAGAATTTATCTTTTAAGAACATTAAAATATAAATTGATCAAATAAAGGAATCAATACAATTTTCCATATTCAGTTGCACTCTTTTAAACCAAACATTTCATTATCCATTTATCCTTCTCATTCCTTTGCACTGGCAATCAACTCAATCAAGACAATGTGACAGCGCTTCAATTTTAGTTATGGAAGTAGTAATATTATAATTTCCATCACATTCAGTAGCACACACAGTATGTGTTCATTTTTACTGTTTCCCCTGCTGCTCAATGGCTCTCCAAACTTCACCCTTAGGATACTGGTGCTTTTGCACAGACTCTTCCAGCATTTCACAAGAGTATCCAGGGTCCTGAAGATGTAAAAACAAAACAAAATGTTGATATCCTCTACTTTTAATTTAATATACAGTATGTGTCTGAATGGAGCTATTTATTCTATTTTGCATTTACACACGCACACTATATATGCAGTATTAAGTGCAGTTATAACACTATGTAGTAGAATTAATTTACCACAGTGAATTCATTCATCAGTTACCACAGTGATTCCATAATATAATAAATGCAATCGCATATTATGATCATGCAAAGAAATGTATTAGATTGATGATCACATTATAGTTCCGTATCAATTCACAAAATTATTCCAGCTATTTTAAGCCTACCACAGCCCAAAAAATAAAACAACTGATCTGTATAATGACTGGATTGCACATTGCGTTTTAAACCATAGTTCCAACAAGTCATAGCGCCAACAATGGACTGAAACAATCTGAGAAGGAGAGGAGGAAGAGTATTTGTAAGAGGTGGTGGATGAAGAGGAAGAGAATGAGGATGAGAAAGAGAAAGGTGTGGAGTGCTGTCAAGACTGGATCTAGCACACCAGAGGGTTTTTCCTTCGTCTGGCAAGAGATGACGTTGCCTGTGATGTGGACAAAGTCCTCAGGCTGGACTCAACACGAATCTCTTACTGACTTTGATTTTGCAGTTGCACAACTTTTTTGACTGTACTGTAACATGCTTTTCATTTAGAGTTTTCTTTGGCTTTTTGGGATTTTGCATTTGGATTACATATTTTTTGCAGTATGCAAGTGTTGAACACATTGAAATCCAGTATTCAGTTTACAATGTATACAATTTTTTACCTAACCGCAAAATTTTCTGTATACAATATAGACTTTTTTTCCCCCTGTAACTACATGCTCTGGATGCTGTGTTCTCCATTTTTATGTAGTGTCTAATGAATAATCTGTAGTGTCTATATATTGACTGGCTGTGTGTATGATCTGAAAGTACAGGTAAAATTGTTTTGGACCGTTTTTTTGTGAATTTAGTTTGAAGATTTGGCTTTGCGTTTAATGTTATGAGAAAATGAATGAAGGTTTCAAAAATTGTAAAAAAAAAAAAAATATATATATATATATACCAATATGGCGGCACGGTGGCTTCACTTTTATGATGTCATGATCAATCCAGTTCTCTATTATAGATGAGTGACCAAAACCCACAAAGACCAAGCAAACAAATGTAAACTAGTTCTACATACAAGAGTGCTTTAAGGACAAACACTTCAAAAAAGGTGTTAACTGTGGTATAAATGGAACAATTGACTCCAGACTATTAAATTACTGAAAAATAATACTTTGTGATGCAGCCTCAGGTGTGCATTATTTGTCAGTGATTCACCAAACTGTCCATTCATTCTTATTATATTGGGATGCTACAACATTTTATTGACAAAAGTCCCTAAACAACTGTTCATAGTCCAGCAACAGAATGCTGTATTATATTTATTTTTTAACTTACCTTTGGTGGTATGTAGTGGGCATTTCTGATGATGGTGGGGCTTTTAAAATGTTCATGGAGGTGATCCACATACTCACACATCCTTCAAAACACACAGCAAGCAAAAGCTCAATGAAATTACCTGGGTTAAACAATCCATGTTTAACATTTAAAGGAACTGTTCACCCAAAACTGAAAGTACTCCAAAAAAATCACACATTTCACAAATCGTCAATATCTTTTTTGGTCCCACTTTATTTTAAGTGGCCTTAACGACTATGTACTTACATCAAAAAATAAGTACTTATTGTGTTGCTATTGTATTGCAAAACACTTTTGCTCTTATTGAGGTGGGATACGGGTAAGGTTAGGGACAGGTTTGGTGGTATGGGTAGGCTTAAGGGTGGGTTAAGATGTAAGGGCTGGATCAACAGTGTAATTATAAATGTAATTACAGATGTAATTACATGCAGGTATTTTTTTTAAATATAAGTACAATGTAAAATCATGTATGTACATAATAAGTGCATCGTACCAAATGATTAATTTCAATGTAAGTACATAATAGTTAAGGCCACCTAATATAAAGTGGGATCCTTTTTTTATGTTCTATATTCTTGATGAAGTCTAGTTGCCATTGGTAAATATTGCTTAGGGGGGTGTTATGAATATGACTGCCTAGTTAACCAACTTTGTGTAGTGAAGGGACATAGCTAGATGTCCAGTAACAGTCTAGCTGATGGGTGATGTTCACTAGTTTATAAACTTTTACATATACAAAAATCTGATTGGGATATGCTGAACTCAAAGCCAGACAAATTATATAGGAATTCCTTAAGGCTGATTAGTCGGCTAGTTTGGTCGCAATCCACAATCTAGTCAATTTTGAAAGTATTTTGTCTCTGTCTATTACCCACACTTAGAAAAGGGACTTGGAATATACAACACAAGTCATGTGCTTTTATAGACTACTTTAACAGTAAGTTTATGGTGCATTTTGAAGCTCGACACTCCTAGTACCCATTGATTTTTGTTTTAAAGACAGAAAATCAGAAAAATATCTCTATTCCACAATAAAAGAAAATAATACAGGGACTTGGAGCAATATGATGAGAGTGTGTAAATGACAACATCAGTTTTAGATGAACTATTTCTATTAGTATGCATCAAACACAGAATTATTTGTTCAAAACACATACTGTACCTATTATTTAAACTAGCAGACACTGAAATGTAGTCAAATAAAATAAGGTGCTGAACAAGCTCACACAGTCCCACACCCCCGGCATGAGGACACACAGGAACTGCAAAGAAAAACAAGATACAGTACAGTACATGATTTTGAACACAGAAATCTAAATATGTAAATAATCATTCAAAGCAGAAATTTGCTGATAATATTAACATTTGATTTACCATTAAACTTGGCAGCCATGAGTATGATGGCAAGGTTTTCATTCACACTGCCCACCCTACAACTGTCAATCTGAACAAACTGTAGAGCTGAGGCCTGGAGGAACTGCTTAAACATCACTCTGTTATGGCACTGCAAACAAGCACACAAAGATGTACTACAGATATAGTATGGTATCTGAAAATTAACAAAAAGTGACAGAAAAACTAATAATCCTGTCATCATTTTACATCATTTAACACAAAAAAACTATATCTGAAAAATATCTTTTTTTTTTTTTTTTTAAAGTAGGGATGCATCGATCCGATACTCAGTATCGGTATCGGCTCCAATACGGTCATTTTCTGCGGATCGGGTATCGGTCAGAAGAGACCGATCCAAATCCGATATTGTGCATATACTATTCTGTGTTATTGTTAAGCCCCACGAAAGGCACAAAAACATTATAAAGCACAATAAAGTCAAAGTCCAAGTGTTCTGAAGCCGTCCCATAGTTTAATGTGAGGTACAGATGAATATTTAAGTCGTTAAATTCAAGTTCACGTAAACTCTTCTCTCCGCTGCGTCTGTCTGTCATCCTCCATTCAGCATTCAAACCGTGTTACGTTCGGTTACGGCAGTCAAGACGATGAAACTCTCTCCAAGAGCGCACAATAACTAAAATTTAAAACTGTTAAAAGAAAAAGCTCAATAAACTATCGCACATATTTAATAAGCTACACATCAATATCTCTTTCCTTTGTGCTTTGAACTTCTTTATGCTGCGCACTGTGACTCTGTGTTGCTTCAAGCGCATCATTCTGCGCACGGGAAGCGCATAAGCGCTTTGTGCCGCTCTGTATTGGAGTTTTTCATATTAATGCTTTTGCGCAATGAAAGATTATTTGTAGGGATGCAACGATACCATTTTTTCAGAACCGATCCGATTCCGAAAATTCTGAGTATCTGCCGATACCGATCCAATCCGATACCACCTCAGTTTTTTTTTTTTTTTTTAATTGATGTACAATTTCTATACTTCTCTGTGTTGACCTGATTGTCGCTCTTTTGTGTGTTAAACACAATCTAATGTAGATAACTTCATTTTAATGAAAAATAATAAATGAAAAAATATATAATCATAATCTATGACAAAAATACTATTATAAACTAGGTTAGTGGATAATTCAGCAGCAAAAGATACTCTAGAAAAATCATAGGTGCACAATTTTATAAAACCTAGTGAAACATTTTTATTTACAAATAAAAGTGAATAAGTGTAGGACTAAATCTGGTAAAATGGTACACAATGCTCTTTGTATTGTTCTAAAATACATTCATGAAAAAACAAGCAAATGCATTTATATATAAATATTTACTATAAAATTGAAATACATTTCTTTTAAATCTATAGCACAGTAATGAAGGCAGCAACATGTGATAGATAGGACAGAACAAGAAAGACTATTAATAATCTTTCATTGCGCAAAAGTATTATAAAACGAAAGCCTCCAATACAGAGCAGGCACAAAGCACTTATGCGCATCCCATGCGCAAAATGATCCGCTTGAAGCGACACGGAGTCACGGCGTTTCTTCTGACCGATACCCGATCCGCAGAAAATGACCGTATCGGAGCCAGTACCGATACTGAGTATCGGATCGATGCATCCCTAATTATTTGTAGCGTTTCTTGTTCTGTCCTATCAAAGCTATTAATAATCTAATGTATAACACAGTAATGGAGGCAGTATAATAGATAGGACTCCTCTATCATATGTTGCTGCCTTCATTACTGTGCTAAGAAATGTGTTTTAATTTTGTAGTTTATATTTATAAATAAATAAGTTTACTTGTTTTCATTAATGTATTTTACAACAATACAAAGAGCAATGTGTAACATTTTACCAGATTTAGTCCTTCACATATTCACTTTTATTTGTTCCCCACTAAATAATGTTATTTCACTAAATGTTTAGATTGTATAAAATTGTGCACTCATGATTTTTCTAGAATAACTTTTGCTGCTAAATTATCCAGTAACTTAGTTTATAATAGTATTTTTGTCACAGATTATGAATGGACCCGTTCACATCTGATCATTTCATGCGTTTTCGCTGATCGGATGTGATTTGTTAAAACGTTTCCATTTACACTTGGCCACATAGTTGCAAAACAGATATAAATCCGATCTTCAATTCCCGTGATCGGATTTATATTACAAAACGCATGAAGTGACCAGGTGTAAACAGCCCCTATATATTTTTTCATGTTATTTTTCATTAAAATGAAGTTGTCTTGTAGATTGTGTTTAACACACAAAAGAGTGACACAGAAGTATAGAAATTCTACACTGATTTTTTTTTTTTTTTTTTTTTTTAACTGCGCTGGTATCGTATCAGATCGGAATTGGCCGATACTCAGAATTTTCTGGATCGGATCTGAAAAAAAAATGGTATCGTTGCATCCCTACTTAAAAGTACTGTCTTTTGTGTTCATTGAAGAAAGAAATTCATACAAGTTTGGAACAACATCAGATGACTTTTCAGTTTTGAGTGAATTCCCTTTAAAACAGCACTGACAGATAACAGAACAGAGTTTAATAATAGTTAAACAGTAAAAATAGTGGGACATATAAAGTAGTAGGGCCTCTTATGATGCAGTGTTTAGCATTTGCACATTTTATACAAAATTTTATATACTCTCACCTGCTCTCCAGTGGCGACTCCAATACCCAAGGGTGCAAGTGCCTAAAAAAAACAAGACAAAAACCCTCAAAACCTAAATAACATGGTTTAAAGGGCTAGTTCGCCCAAAAATGAAAATTCTGTCATTAATTACTCACCCTCATGACGTTCCAAACCCCTGAGACATTCATTCATCTTCAGAACACGGTCGTTATTTTTGTTTTCTTTGCGCACAAAAAGTATTCTTGTAGCTTAATAAAATTAAGGTTGAAACACTGATGTCACATCATGGAATATTTTAACAATGTCCTTACTACCTTTCTGGGCCTTGAACATTTCAGTTGCGTTGCTGTCTATGGAGGGTCAGAAAGCTCTTGGATTTCATCAAAAATATCTTAATTTGTGTTCCGAAGATGAACAAAGGTCTTACAGGTTTGGAACGTCATGAAGGTGAGTAATTAATGACAGAATTTTCATTTTTGGGTAAACAATCCCTTTAATAATGAACATACTGAACCTGTTTACCTTAGAGATAGAAGCATGACCTAAAATATCATCAGGACATGTGGGTTCCTCAATCCATAGAGGCTGAAACTCTGCCAGCTTGGTTACCCATGTAATCGCTTCATTAACATCCCATCGTTGGTTGGCATCAATCATCTGACAGATATAAAGATTTGTAAACTCTCCTGCCAGTGCCAAATGTAGCCTTCTATTATTAGTTTGGAACAATGTTTAACTGAAGTTAAATGAGACAAGGTTGAAATATTTAAAAACATTTTTTCTTATGTGTTTTGCAATGTATACACGTTTGACTTTGAATCACCAGGGTGTTGTTTGGTCCAATCAGCTTCCGGATAAGGCTGCATCTACGGATATCATCCTGCAAATCAGCCCCAACCTTCACTTTAAATTTAGTCCATCCTTGGGCAAGAGCTTCGGAGCAGAGCTACACAAAGCAAAACATGTTAAGCAAATGATCCTTGCCTGAGTACGATTACAATAGAAACCAAAAACAGCCCAATAAACAGATATACCTGGGTTAGTTGTTGGTCAGTGTATCCCAGCCAGGCACAGGAAGTGGTGTAGGCAGGATAGCCTTCCTTTAACACCTGCTCCTCTGTAGAGGTTTAAAGTTAAGATTGATGTCTGCACACTGAAATTACAGCTCCAAAAAGTTTATTTACAAAACAGTGTGAGGGTAATTTCAGTGTGTGGTCATCTGTCTTTATTTGTTTATTGTTGTTTTGTTGTCCTGCACCTAAGCCTAATTCTGGTTTTGGATGTGTGCACACCTATTACTTAATGTTCATGATTTAGGCCATTAGTGCCCATCACAAAGAACACTGCTGGATTAACAATTGTATAGCGATATGAAATCTATTTTTTCCCCACTCTCATTTTCACTTTTGGTCATGTTGTTAGACAGCATTTGTATTTAAAAAACACATTTCAGCAGTCAAAAGAATAAATACCTTTTTCTAAACATACTGTACACTAAAAAATTTGGAGTTAGTATTTTGAAAGAAGGTTCACTAAGGTTGCATTTATTTGATTAAAATACAGTAAAAACAGTAATATTGTGAAATATTATTACAAGTTAAAAGAATTGTTTTCTTACATATATTTTATATTTAAACATAAATTATTTATATTTTATATATTATATATATTTAGATATATTTTAAAATGTAACTTATTCCTGTGATGACAAAGCTGAATTTATAGCAGCCATTACTCCAGGCTTCAGTGCACATGATCTTTCAGAAATCATCCTAATATGCTTATTTGGTGTGCAATTTATTATTTTTATTATTATTATCATCATCAATGTTGTAAACAGTTATGCTGCTTAATATTTTTTCCAGGAATTTTTTTAACAATGTAAAATCTTTGCATCCTTGCTGAATAAAACTTTTAATTTCTTTAAAAACTTTTTTATTGACCCCAAACTAGTAGCGTATGAAAATTCATCTGTGATTAAAGGGCACTTTATGAAAGATATAAATCTTCAAATCTGTTTATAGTCTTATAGTCTATGAACTGATCTTACCTCTACTTTTCTGCCCCGTTTTTGCTTTTACCAATATATCTAAAAGAGAGAGATGTGAAAAAATTGCATTTTATGAATATAATAGCTCATAAATGACAATGCCAAACAATCCTTAATGACCTCACCTAAAGCTTCCTGCTCAGTCAGTGCATCGGTGATATATCTGAAATCAATACAGCTGATCAACTTTGCAGGATCCTAGAGAGAGAATTCATAAATATACAGAAAAATATGCATAATGCTAAAAAGTCAACACATCTAAAAGCATTTAAAGATCTTCTTGATTTACAGTGACCTATTTTAAAGTCAGCATGAAATCAAAACTCATGTTTTCTTAATATGCTACTATTGTAAACAAATCATACATATGTTTTATACACTTCATTTACCTTATAATCTTTCATCAAAATGTCAACTACAAAATAATAAACAACCAACGGATAAATCATTTTTGTTCTTTTTTTTTTTTGATAAACTGCTTCACTCAGGATCATGTGACATGGAATAGTTAGTCACAATTTCTGTTTCATGCCTACTTTGAGCAATATTGTTTTTTTTTTTTTTTTGCACCTTACTGTAAATGTGATCATGTAAGCACTTAAGAGATGATTTTAAAAGTGAACACTCACCATGTCAACAAGTAGCTTCCACAAGGGCTGCAAAAAATATTTATTATGGCCTTTAATGATATTCCACACTCATTCATTCTTACGACATTTGTCCAAATCGACAACATGCAAAAGAATTTATCTTCGAGGGTTTGTTTCTTACCTTGCCCTCCACTCGCGCCCATAAATCCCACACAGCATTCAGAATGGCTGCTGTCGCCAGCTGTATTACTCCTTTTTCTGGTCCAATCTATCAATACGTTCATCTGTTCATTAAATTGTAAGTGATGTTTTGAAAGTACCTGTGCTTATGTTGTGATTCTCACCCATCTCATCTGACCATCACTGCTCAGGAGTCTGTAGAAGCCTCTGAAGTCACTGACTATCTCCTTCAAAGTCTTCCCAACCACCAAAGTAGATAAGGCTTTAACTGCACATACCACTAGACATAAACAGACATTGATCTAGCTTAGTATAAACTAGTCCAAAAAATTCTATTGGAATTTCTTTAAAAAAAAATTGGAACTGATGGGTTCTAATGGGAATACTATTCAAACAAAACAAACGTCTTTTTTTATTTTTTAGAATTTCAAGATATTTTCCAAGATTTGATCATTTCTGTAGATCCTTGTGCAACACCAGTGCATCACTCAACCAAGTGGTTTGGTCTGGTTATGTATGAATATATATTCCAATGCAAGCAGAGTTTTGATAAAAACTGACCAATATGCTTTTTTAATGGCTGATATCTAGCAAAGTGGGTGATTGCTTTTATAATTCAGATGTAGTATAGCACCTTCCACTAATACTGACACTTGTTAAATACAAGCTTTTCGTCCAAAATATTCACATAAATCTAACTTTTAATCAATATAGTAAAATAATATTTTTAAAGGGGCTATGGCCAAGGGACTGTGGTTACCAAAGCTAAACCTTCATTCTGTGGTCAGTGAACCATTTTAATGTTGATTTTGAGGTGTACTTTGGATCACTGTCTAACCACAGCCAAGTTTAAGCTTTCTAGCAGATGCAGTCAGGTGTTTAATGTGAGCTGCTACTTGATGTAGTCCAAGACAAACAGCCTCACACCATACACACAGTTTCTGAATGAAACATCATGAAGATAAACAACACATGACATTTTTTACAGCTGGTTTCGCTCATATTTACCAAGGGTGCCAGTACTAGTGAAGGACTGCTGTATATAATGAAGAGAAATAAAATACTAAATTGCTGATTTGGAAAATCTTGCTACAACAAAATGATTTTATTTTATTATTACATTAATTATTATATCATAAGCTTATTTCCACCAAATGAATGAATGAATGAATTCGGAATTTTGAGAGAGAAAAAAAAAATCTGAATTGTGAATAAAAAAGAAAAAATTTTAAAGCTTCCAAAGAAATAAGATTTCCATACGTTACTATAGAATAATAGAAATCTATTTCACCACAAGGTGTCAGTCTTGTGTTGTTATTGAAATCATAGGACTCATATGATCCACTCGCACATGGTCATATGACATATTTGTAGAATTGTTAGATTTGTATATCTCACCGATTTCCGTTCCTCTTCCTACAGTAAAAGTCAACCCATAACCCTTCAGTGCAGCAGCCGAGTCCGTCTCGAGAACAACATATGCGACAGAGTAATCTGGATCGGTGTGCTGCGAATAAATCACATTTACAGTCGATGCACTGCATCCATTATTGTTGGTGCATCCACTAACTCTGAAATGACTTTAATAAACACCATACAGAAGTCAATCATAAGTAGGTTACGCACCATTGCGTCCGATCCATGCTGTTCCAGTGACGTAGGAAACCTTACGTCGCGCACTGTCAAATTTATTATTTTGCTATCCTGCATTTTGTTTCAGCTGTAAACTTCGCACAGACTCTGCACGGCAATTGTGAACTACACTACTTTAAACACTCCGCCCAAAGAAAGCTACGATTGGCTTTTTTGACAGACTGTAGAAATGTGATTGGCGTTTTTGGATCGACGTGATCACGTGATGATAAGAAACGAAACTAGTGCTGGCCAATACATGGCGTTCTGTAATAGCATGAAAATTAGTATTAGACCTTCAATATAAGAGGCAAAATCATCAGGTAACAAAATGTTTGGTTAAAAATGTTTGTTTGTTTTGATAAGCCACAAAAATATTTGTACAAAAAACAATTCTAAAGGAATTCTAATAAACATTCTAAGACAATTTGATATTCATACTATATGGGTTTAAATAAGAACATGTGGGCAATATACTGAATTGATATTTCTTCAATGTAGTGAGAAAAAATATATCTATGAACTATACAAAATACAACTAATATCTGTCAAAAGTATTTGCTGACCAGCTCTTTCTAGATTCAGTGATGCTTCAATTTCTTGAGTTTGGTCTTTTAAGCTCTTAAATTTTAAAACCAAAAAAGCCATAACTGAATGCTTAAAACTTGTGATTAAACATTTCCACTGTTTTGACCTAAAATCTAACTATACAATGGATTCCGAAGGAACTACGAATACTCCTACATCTATATAGTATTTTTTTTCTGTAGTATTAAAGTTAAATTGTATCATGTTTATCAAAATAAGTATAAACCCCCACTTAAATAATCATACTAATGGTGACAAAATATTCATCAGAATGTGTTTATTTAACAATAACTCATAAAATATTTGATCAGCCCACCCAAATCAACCACAGTAAAATAAGATCTGCTTAATTTATAAATATATACATATTTTGTTCATATTTGAGAACACTGCAAAATCATCACTTCAGTTTGAGAATGTAACAAACTGATAACAGCACATTTTTTTTTCACAACATTACTATGGTTCGCTCTAAAGACAGGTAAATATATGTTTCTTGTTGGGGAACAGCTGACATACAACACATTCAGTTGGAGTATAAAGACTAAAGCAAAGTTTAGAATAATTCAACGTGTAACAATACATTTCTAAACACATATAGCAGGGACAAAACTAGACAACTAGATCAGTTGGATCGACTGAAATTTGAACTATACTGTAACAATATTGTAACATTACATAAACCAATTAAAAAGCGCCTCTGAAACACTTTAACTTAATATAACTTATTCATAAAACCATCTCTAAATATTGCCTTCATTACATGAGGAATACAGAAAGAAAAGACAGCCTGTATTCGGACAGAATCCATGTCAGCATCTAAAGTGCCTCACCGATCAACAGCCAGGTAACTTTGACCTCAAAATATTTTCAGTAACCAAAAGAATGTATTGCAGCAGGGAAAAAAAACATGAGCTTTGAGGAGCCTCAAATACAGATTGTCCTTCCTTAAGAAGTTTTTTGGGCTGTTTGATGGAAGTTTATGTGCAGAACTTAATGACAGTCTTTAACGGTGTCTGTGGCTGTTACTGAAAGGCTCCCTGTACGGCTGAAGATGCAGCTGTGGCAGCAGCAGACTGGAAGGTTCGGTTAGTGACGACCCCCTGAGAAAACTCTTCCTGTGCCTTCTGGAAGCTCGCACCTGTGTGTCTGTACATGGAGTGAACCTGAGAACACAGTGGAAGTCAGTGCACAAGTCCCAAACTGGAGTTTTGAACAAAAGTACATTATTAATAATGAACAATATAAATACACTCTCAGAAAAAAGGTTTGCGAGCTGTCACTGGGGCTGTTACCCTTTCAAAACGTATACCCTTGTATCTTTTTACCTCTAAAGGATGCAAAGTAGTACCTTAAAGGTACATATAAGAATATATGGGTCAAAGATGAGACATCCCATTTTGGTGTCTGCATAAAATTAATTTACAAAAGTGATTTTATATACAAACCTGTAAAAAGGTTTATTAATAACAGTAAAATGTCTACTTTAATGTTTCAAATAACTTTTGTGAAAATAAAATGTCAAAATATGGGTGAAATAATATTCCAACATCATTCAGCGTAACAGATATTTTTTGTACAAATGAAACAATATACTTATTCTGACCTGTACTTAGTAAAATATATAAAAATGATCATACTAAATTTTATTATATTTTAAATGAAGTAAAAAAAAAAATCTTGCTGACAAATGGGTAAGACCTAGCGGTTTGAAAGATAGTGGCAAAGATTGGTAAAGATTTAAAACTCACACTTAATTAGTTTTTGTGGGCTGCACTGTGATCCTTAAACATAGTCTTTTAATGACAACTAATGATTCTGGTTCTAAATATGCCTGAGAAGATTTTTGTAACTATTGTTACACTGAATGACATTTTAGAGAGTGTTTTCTGGAAATCGTGGTAAAAATGTATGACAGTCATTATTTTTGCTCTGCAAAAATAAAATTAACCAGGACACATTCTAATGTACAAAAAAAGCTGTATTAAACTGTATTAAAGCTGTAAAAACTAATTTTCATCTTTGACCCACATATTAGTACCAAATTGATACAAATTAATACTTTTAATATGTGTAAAGAAGGACGGATAAAGAGAAACAGACAGATAAATATAGACAGATTTTACACGATGTATGCAAGTACAAGAACAACCACATGTTCACATATGCACAAACTTACCATTTTCAGTAAGATAACAGACAGCACAGCATTGACAGTGAAGAATCCAGCAACCACCATCATGAAGACTGACACGGCTATGTTAATCCTGAGCACAGAGATGGCCGTGATCCAGCCACTGAGAAACAATCATTACATCACATTACTGCTTTCAGCAGGTACTTTCAAACAATCTCACAAACTTTAAATATAATGAACTTAGAAGAGCGGAAAGTAAAATTATTTAGGAAGTAATCCCACACCTCTCCTCAACAAGCAAAAAATTTGAGCTATTATTAATGTTCTTAGCACAAACTGCGCTGGATGGGACTGTCAAAGTTTAATAATGGGTTAGAGATTTGTAGAATATTAACGGTATGAAACTGTAAATGAAAAAGGCACATTGCTGAGAAGAGTACAGGATGTTTCACCAGAAAAAAATATGACCATGAGGAGGTTCATGGAAAATGGAAAAGAGAGCCCACACTCACAGAGAGACCCCAGAAAATGAACACCGGCAGATTATGAAGTGGAGCTCTGTCAAAGAAACACACAGAGAGGAAGTACACACAAAGATTCAAATAACACACTTAAAAGAGCATCAGTGATGGAGTAACTCACCTGTTTCCCCAGCCGGGGATCCCAACACTCTGAATGATGTACACTATTACTTGGAATGAGAAAATGAAGAAGAAAAAGAAGAAACTGAAGGAGCTGTCAGATCTGCAATGCAAACAAAAGAAAAGTTACAGATGAGATACTCAGACGTCTTTCAAATCAAATCAATAAACGTCTCTCTCTCTCTATATATAACTGAGGCACCTTTCAGGACTACAAAGATTACACTGTAACGTTACTTATTGTTTTTCATGACAATAAAGCTAAGACACTACATGCAAAACCATTGTTGGTTTTCGTGCTGATTCCATAACATGTCATGTTTCAGACTAGTGGAAAAAAAGCATCCAAAATACCCAATTAAGTGTTTATTTTATTACACGTACATATCTATTTTCAACTGCAAAAGATATCTTTAAAGGCTGTTTTCTCAAAGCAAGTTTTTTTTTCTCCTGCACTGAGCCAGAAATCTCTACTTCAGTAGCACTTGCACAAAGCTTTGCAGTTTTATTCCTAAATACATCCTGAAGGTTTTTACAGAGGGCTTTGTTCACCTGATTTGCATTTAATCCTAAAAACATGGTGATTTTTTATTTATTTATTTTTTCTGGCTGTTAGCAGTATTTTTGTTATATTGTGATTTATGGAGGCATAAGTGATAAAAAGAGATATCCAAATTTCATTCTATATGTATTCGGTAAAAACTTTAACTATAATATGTCAACAAAATGAAAAAGCTTTATCCAATGTTCAGATATATTGGATAAATATAAATCTTTAAAGGGTTAGTTCAGCCAAAAATTAAAATTCTGTCATTAATTATACTCACCCTCGTGTCATTAAGATATTTTTGATGAAATCCACGAGACTTCTGAGCCTCCATAGACAGCAACGCAACTGACAAGGACATTGTTAAAATAGCCCATGTGACATCAGTGGTACAACCTTAATTTTAACCTTAAACGCTACGAAAATACTTTTTGTGTGCAAAGAAAACAAAAAAAAAAAGGCAACTTTATTCAATAATTTGTCAGTCTTCGAAGCGCGTGGAACACTGACATGGAAGAGAAGAAATTATTGAATAAAGTCGTTATTTTTGTTTTCTTTGTACAAAAAAAGTATTCTCATAGCTTCATAAAATTAAGATTGTACCACTGATGTCACATGGACTATTTTAATGATGTCCTTACTTCCATTCTGGGCCTTGAATGTGGTAGTTGCGTTGCTGTCAATGGAGGGTCAGAGAGCTCTCGGATTTCTTCAAAAATATCTTAATTTGTGTTCCGAAGATAAATGAAGTTCTCATGTTTGGAATGACATGAGGGTGAGTAATTAATGACAGATTTTTGGGTGAACTAGCCCTTTAAACGGCATTTTAGAACAACTGTAAGACAGAACAGTTGCTTAATGTACTGTGATTAATCGACTGGGGAAGTATAGTGACATCTACAGTATTAGTTAAATTCCCTATTCACCTGTTGTGACTTTTGTCATTACTGTAATGAGGCTGTGAGGCTGGCATGAGAATGTCATGAAAATAATCTCACAATGCAAAATATCAACACTGAACTCACTTAAAGGCTTTGTATACGGGTCGGTACCAGCAGAGGAAAGCGACAGGAGTGAATAAAATAAACCAGAGGATTGAGAGTCCAAAGTCCACTCCATTCTGAGTAGAGACAGTGAAATACACCAGACAGGCCAGCAGATTCAGAAACAGCGTCACACTGTGATCTGTTGAAAAAGAAGATGTGGCCCGTTATCTAGGCTTAGACTGAGCATGAACATTTCCTAAAATGTTTGCTAACGCATACAACCATACTTCTCAAAATATTTTGCAGTATGTAATATGTATAGTAGGCACAGTGGAATGGAATATTCAACAGAAAACACTGCAGGAAATAATGCATCCCAAAATGCAATGTGCTTGATTTAACCTTCCATTTCCAGTGTGACAAATGAAGTGCAATCAATATGAACTGCAATTTAACACCATAAAATTTTTACATAAAATCAGATTTGAAAATACAAAATACTTCAGTACAGTTACTTTAGTTTCATTGATACTGTTATAGTTTTTGTTAATAATTTAAATGAGATTACATTTAGTTTACACTTTAATTTTACTTATTTAATTTATTTAGTTGTGCTCCTTTAGCATTTTTTTATTTTTATTTTTTATGTCTATATAGATTTAGTTTTAGTTTATTTTGTTTTAATTATTTTAGTACCTTAGGTTATTACTAACAAAAATGTTTTTTTTTTTTTTTTTAGTTTTATTTTTATCTTCAAAAATAAACAATAGCCCTGCTAAACATAATTATAGCAAGCTATTCCATTTTGAACAGTCTTTACTCCCTACACGTCTATGAACTCTGCATTCACTTACACATCCAGAGGTAGTACATCATCTTGCAAACCCTCTGATATCCCACAGGAATTTCTTCAGTAAAATCCTGATAGAAGCAAGGTTTTATGGGGAAAAACGTGGGCAAAGGTGGCCAGTTGTTTTCTTTACCTGCAAGCAAACAGTTTCCTTCATGTCAAGAGTACAAGTGACCACAGAAAAAGTCTTACAGAATAAGATCAGTATTAGTGTGGTTCACCTAATGCTGTATTTCGATCCTGAAGCTCCTGCTCTTTACGCTCCAGCTCAGCAGCCTTCTTTTCCAGCTCCGCTTGCTGACGAAGGAGCTCAGCTTGTCCTGCAGCGACACTGGCCTGATGGAGAAACCAGATACACGCTGCTTTACTGCAAAACCTAACATCTGTTTGTTGTCTTTAGGAGGATATGAGTAGCTTACCTTATTTCCTGATGTACTAAGATAAATACAGTATGCATTAGCATAAAAATATCATGTTTTAAGCATAGTTCAGCATAAATAAACTGTACTAACTTGTGGACTGGGCTCCACTGTGGTCTGCAGCACTGCTGGTTGAGAGGCAGTTGATATGGGAATAGTGCGCCCATCCTTAAATGAGAAAGTTTTAAACTTTTCAAACTCTTAGATTGTGAGTACATACAGAGAACAACAGCTGCTTTTCAAAACAAACAAACACCAAAAACTAAAAAAAAAAAAAAAAAAAAAAAGTTTTTAACAGAACTATTTGATTCTTCTAGTATTTCTTTATACTTTATTTAATTGGCAAGGTTTGCTAATAGAAAATCTATTATAACTCAGTTTTAAAGATTAAATAAGACTTGAGCTTAAATTCTGAATAAGAAAATTAAAAACAGGATTTCTGTTTTGTACAACATTTGACTGTTTTTTATTTTCGTAGACTTCTTTCTCTTTTCTCTTTATTTATTTACTCACTTATTATTGATCCCAATAGGATCATTTTGGTTCCAAATTACAAGAACAATATGATTCTGCATACATTTCTGTAGATTTTTATTTCATCTTATTTTTCATTTATGTTTCATTTTTCATATATATATATATATATATATATATATATATATATATATATATATATATATATATATATATATATATATTTAAGGTGGTTTTTTTTTTTTTTTTTTACTAGATATGAAGCCAAGGAAATGAGGAATTGTGAAAAGAAATTTAATTTGAAAATGAGGATTGGAAATTGCTGTCATGCTTACCAGAGCACCGGCTGTGAATGGGTTATACTCTCCTATGCCATCAGCTGCAGTGTTGGTCACCTGAGTAACTGATGGATCCTGTCAGGTACATAAAATATGACTTGTCTATTCATGTAACACTTTACATGTTATGCACAGTTTCTGGACATGCGCCATAGCATTCTTTAAAGTACTTTGGAGTGCCATGTACTGTAAATGCTGCCGGTAGGCTACATAAATATAATAATTATTCAGTGCTATGACAGCTCTAAAAGTAGTACTGCCATCTGTTTTATTTATTAGAAATATTTGTATCTTAAAAGTATGTATCCCGTGTCATTATAATTCACAAACGCAGACGAAATTAAATGAGATGCACCTGTTGAATTTGTACCTGGGTTTCGTACACCTCTCGTGAGGCGAAGGGTCGCTGCTGGGTATGTTTTTTTTTTGATGGAAAAATGTTTTACGTTCTTTACAGAATGATAAACAGGGTGGTAACCACCGCAGCAAAAAACTCAGGTGTTATATTTTCAAACAACATAAAACGAGTAGATTTATTTTAACAAAATAACACTTCCTCTATCGTCATCAGAAGATGCTGCTTGTCAGCCTTACAGTGAATCGTGATTGGCTGAACGCCCTTCAATCTCACCTCATTACTCTAGTGACTCAGAACCAAACCAACAGGTTTGCAGCGCATACAACTTTTAACATTTTACATATTACTTAAGACATAATAAATTAGTAGATATTTACCTGAAAAGGATTGACATCAACTGGGTCGGCAAAAGGGTTGTTATCGAATCCAGACATTTTGTCTTGCGGTAAGCACAGGTGTACTGGTGCTCCAACCGTGTACCTGCCAGCGCAACTCCCTGAGCGCGCACACCTCGCTGCGCGTGCGTGATGGAACCCGTGTTCACGTTACTCCGGGGATCGCGCTCTGGTTTGATCTCATGTTCCAGCTCTGCTTACACTGCTTGAAATGAATACTGCTTGAGTTCTGATGTGGAGCTATCCTGCTACACGTATACGTATAAAAACCTTCCATTTTAATAATAAGATATTAGATTTGTGACAGGGAAGAACATGGTACATTATTATTATTATTTTTTTTAATCTTTAAGTAGGAGAAAAGCAGTGTAGTACTATTGAACAACCACAGTACAAATTAAACTCTTTTGTTGTATTCTTAACAATTGACGGCTATTCAGTCAAATATATAAATAAATATATGTGACCCTGGACCACAAAACCAGTCATATTTTTTTGAAATTGAGATTTATAATTGAGATACAACATCTGAAAGCTGAATAAAGAAGCTTTCCATTGATGTATGGTTTGTTAGGATATGATTTGGCTGAGATACAACTATTTGAAAATCTGGAATCTGAGGGGTGCAAAAAAAAAAAAAAAAAAAAATCTAAATATTGAGAAAATCGCCTTTAAAGTTGTCCAAATGAAGTTCTTAGCAATGTATATTACTAATCAAAAATGAATATTTATGGTACAAAATTTACAAAATATCTTCATGGAACATGATCTTTACTTAATATCCTAATGATTTTTAGCATAAAAGAAAAATTTATAATTTTGACCCATACAATGTATTTTTGGCTATTGCTACAAATATACCTGTGCTACTTATGACTGGTTTTGTGCTCCAGAGTCACATGTAACTCTGCACCTTTGCCAGCAGTAGGACAAGTTAAACAGCTCTCACACCATTAAAATTCCCTTAGGCCGGATGCACCCATTTGGCAAAGTGAGAAGAGACTAAAGCATCTCTTACAGGTTTGCAGGACAAACCGGTAATTCAAGTTTTCCTCCAAGTGCTCAAATCAATCAATATACAAAACTGTAGCTGGAACAATTTAGCAGTAATAGCTGCACAATAACTCAGATCTTTCATTCAACAAACAGTTCTTATTTGTTCAAAATGTGTCATTTATTTTACAACCATTGACTTTTTTCTCTTTCATAAGAAATATTTGTTCAACACGGCTCCACACGACATAAGACAAATCTGAGGCCAGACAGCGGTTTGCTCAATCCTGCAGGCGGTGTGACCTGTGTCAGCAATGCATGAGATCTAAACAACACAATAAAAATTAACAGTCTTAATTCTGAGATTGATGTCATGTGTTCATGTCCACAGACTCGTTCCTGTGAGAAACACAGCTTTTGCCAAACCCCATCACATGCAGAAACCCTTAACAAGCCATGTTATTGGATATAATCAGTTTAACAAGAGGGTGACATTAATTTTGATGTTCATGATCTTTGCACAAACCACAGTGACAAAGAAATGACAAATGGTCTAGACACAGGAATATTTTGCTGGTGGCACAAGTAAAATAACTGATTTTGTTCATTTCGCAATCAGCTTCCTGATATCAATAACTAATGATGGAGAGATATCAGAATCTCTCTGAGGGTAACACTGCTAATACAGTAGAGCTGTGAATCGAATCTGAGCATAGCCCTCCAAAATGCACTTGTGTGGATTTTTTACAGCCAGGTTTTATTTAATAATTAAATATTTAGGAAAAAGAAAAAGGGAAATATCGCATTACAGTATATACACAGGTAGAAGAGACCATTTGGTAATATATTAAGTCATATTTAAATCATTTGCTGGCAAGAAGAATCTCACGTTTGCAGGGCATGAATGATCCTAAGATTCAGAATGATTACATTTAGAATACCGTAAGTGATAATAATCCAGTAACTCTGCATTTTTGTTTTAACACTGGTTTCTTACAACAAGATTGAGGCAGATAAGCACAAAAAAAAAACAAGAATGAAAATCCAAATGAATTCAAACTGATGAATGACTGTTGACGTAATACACTATGTGGTGATTTGGAAGACTTAGGGGTCTTCATTTAGTGTGGGATCCTCTGGCATTATAACACCAGTTTGCTTGGTCCCTTTAATGGCATCATTTCCCTCCAAGCACAACACAAAAAGCAGCACAAACATATACATATCCAGAGGTTTTCTCATGAGACAAACACTCACACACATACAGAGGAGCCTCACACACATCCACACAGACCCAACGTCCTCACTTCTCTCTCCAACTCATTCATGACCGATACACGATATAACATATATAAGAATTCAACAACCCAGCAGTCACTGGTGCTCTGGCTTTGTACACTTTATATCGCATAATATATTTATATAGATTTATATATTCCATGTAAATAAAATTTATTAAATAGGCTTGGGGGCAAATACATCGTAGAGAATGCTGTAAACATTAAAGCAGCCCATGGTTTAGCTTGAATTGGTGGAGTTCATCAATGGCTTCGTCTCCCACCTTTGGACCCTGATCACAGTCTGCCGATCAAAGCCCAAAGGAGAACATTCCGTATGGGAATGGTTCAGCATTCCCTTTGCCCTGCTTTCCTTCACCACACATTCCCAACAGAGCCGTTTTCTCACATGCAGATCTGAAAGCTGCCCAGCTCTCTCCTCCTGCTTCTCCTGTCAACCTGGCACTTAAGGACTATAATGCAGCAAATGTGAACTAGCAGGGAGTGATGAGCTCTTTTTTTTCCGTGGATGGACGTGTAACTTTGTGGCCTTCATACCATGAACTCGTTGCTGCCGTACACCACCGCCTGCTGGGGCGGCAAGTCTGGATCTCTCTTCTGCCCTCCGCCCATTGGAGGGTCACGGTGCCTCTGAGGTGAGTTCTTGGCACCCTGCAGGCGCTGTTTGCCTTTTTCTGGGTTGAAGGTGCCGCGGCTGGTGAACTGCGGTCTCTCCTCTCCATCCTGCTCGAGCTGGTCCAGGCTGTCGGGCGGGCTGGGTAGATATAATCGTGTCGAAGGCGATTTGGACCGCAAGTGTAATTTATGGGTTTGTGCAGGTGGTTGCATATAGGAAGACGACACAGAGGAGACGGTCGAACTGGAGTCTATGGAGTCCAGGGACTCAGGCTGCTTCCGCAGAACCCGCCTGCTCTTCCCCTCAGACTTCTTGGGCCTCAAGGCGGCCAGCGCTGGGCCTCGCTCTGTTGAGACACAAAGAGAACAGCAATGAGAGGTGCACTGGAAAATCACTAAGCACCAGTGCTGAGGAGTAAAGTACTTAACGTAATGACAGTACTCTCTTAATTTTGTTTTCCATTAGTGTGACAGCAGGGCACTAATTCCATTTTTAAAGTGACAAAACACTGCATTGCTGGTTTTTATGTCACACAGCGGAGTAAAACTGAGGCCTTGATCAAACACATTCTTCTAAAATACTCTATATTATATATAGTGTTGGACATCTGATTCATTTTAAATGAATCTGTTTGTCCAGTCGATTCAATAAATTAAAAAATAAATAAATAAATTACAACAACATATTTAAACATACATTGCCCTTTTATATAGCTTTTATGTATCATAGTTAAGATACTTTCATCAGTAGCTTTTTTTCTGTAGCTACGGTATCTATTTTTCACTTGTCTGAAGTTTTGAAATCAACATGAAATCTAAATGTATTTCCGGTATCACTTTAGTATAAGGAACAATTCTCACTATTACCTAGTTGCTTATTAGCATGCCTATTATTAACATATTGGCTGTTTATTAGTACTTATAAAACACATATTCTGCATGACCATATTTTACATCCCTAATACCTAAACTTAACAGCTACCTTACTAACTATTAATAAGCAGCAAATTAAGAGTTCATTGAGGCAAAAGTCGTAGTTAATGGTTTATTAATAGTGAGAATTGGACCTTAAAAATAAAGTGTAAATAGTCACTTTAACCCTCTGGAATTGTTAATTTGGGGGTCACAATTGTGTTGTTCACGGTCAAAACTGACCGAAACACCCGAAATTTAACTTTTTTATTTTCAGTAAAATCAATGTAATAGATTTTTGTTCCATAATATGTTTTCTTTTTTATTTTGTATTTTGAGAGAATTTCATGGTACTAATTAATATTTATACAATAATTATGATCAATTTTTCCCATTGAAAATTTAAAAAAAAAATTAAAATTTAAAAAAAAAAAAAAAAAAAAAAAAAAAAAATTCTAAGATTTTGATATTACTTTTCAATTATGGTAGTATTTCATGTTAAAATAGAGACAATGCCTTTAAAATCAATTTTTTAGTGAAAAGATTAGTGAAAAAAGAAGAACATCTGCAGGTCCATGGTTTAGCCACTAGATTCCTATATAGCACTATATAAAAGGCTTATAAACTCTCTAGTGGATTTTAGGCATAAAGACTTATTTTTTTATTAAGTTGTGGATCTGGATATATATTTAGACATTTTCAAAGAATTTTTTGTAAAGGTTCAGATTTTTATTTTTATTTTTTTAAAGTTTGGTTTGAAATGTTAGTTTTTGCATTAATTTTACTACAGTCAAACCTGAACAAAGAGAAAGGCATTTTGTTACACATAACATATATTATATACATATAATATTCAACAAAAAATGTAACAAAAATGAACAGGAATGCTTTATCAGAGATTAAACAATCTGATTTCAACCTCTTATTTGAGTCTTCTGGCTCAATTTTGCCATATTGTTACAGCCACACCAGTTCATTTGTGTGTGTATAATAGTGTGTTGTGTGTGTCTGCGAGTGTGTGTAAGTGAGTGTGTGTTTGAGTATGTGTGTCTGTTTTGTACACTTGATGTTTTAGTGTGTAACCCCTTCCTTGGTGTCTGTGTTTTGACTGCATTTTTGGCCGAATTATTAATTTTATTTCATGCATTTGCAGAAACATGCTTTGTGTTACAGTCACACTAGTTCATATATGTGTTTCTGTGGGTGGGCGGAATGTGAGAAATCTCTTGATATTTTAGAGTGTCACCCCTTCATTGCTGTGCACTGTTTGTCTGCATCATAAATGATTTGTAGATTGTACACAAAAAAATTCTCTGTATTTTCGTATTTTTGCGTATTTCCCATTCATTTCCAATGGCGGTCATTTTTGACCGTGAACAACACAATAGACCGCGACAGACTTTTTTTTTTTACGACCATTTAGCTTTTTCGAATCAAGTCCACGATTTTTTTTTTTTTTTTTTTTTTGTCGTGACATAGCGACTGCCATAAAAGTCACCAAGTTTTGTACCATTCCAATGAAGTATAGATTTTAAAAAATTCGAAACATTTTTTTTCTGGTCTGAAATGACCGAACAACACCAGAGGGTTAAAGGGATAATTCAACCAAAAATGGAAATTGTCATCATGTTGTTCGAAACCCATTTACCATATTTGATAAACTTTCTTTGATAACTCTATGTATGTGGGTTGATCAATGTTTATATGTAAATAAATGCCTACATTATGTGTGATATAAGCATTTGTGTCTTGTAAGAAGAGTTGGATTAAAATGCTCAATAAATATGGATTACTTTATAATATTTTTATGTGAAAATGTTTAGCTTAAGATTAATTCAACCCCGCTGTCACAGGGAGCAATTTAGGAAGTATTTTTTATCAACTGTTGTTAGATTGTACAATCAGTGTTATACAAGATGTTAGATAGTATTATAGAGTCACTTTGTTGTATATAATCATAATGCTTTGCGAAATCGATACTGGGAAATACTTGTTGTGAATGACTTTTTATAGTTTTATTTATTTATTATTGATTATTGTGTGGTGTGTGCTGCTATAACGTACATTTCCCTTTGGGGATTAATAAAGTTTATGCAATCCAATCCAATTCAATTTACTAGGAACATTCAGTAGTTACTCACCAGAGAAGTCCGAAGTGGCTCCCTCAGAGTCCACATTCAGGTTTTCAGAGCTGTCTGCTGTGCCTATAGAGGCCTCTGACTCCAGAGTTTCATCATCGGATGCCCGCGGCTCCAAAGCGAGCATCTCAAATGTCAACTCCTCCCTATGAGGTGAAGATCAAACAAATCTCAACCTTTGGTTGTGTTCATAACAGAGTAACTGTGTACTATTTACTGCTACTACATACTTTAAAAGAAAACAAAAAAAACAACAGCATTTTTGTATCTTTTTAAATAATTTATTAAGTAAAAATGTCTCAAAAGGAGATGGTAAAAATAACAGTTCATATTGCTTCCTTGTATTAATTACTACTGACATCTTTTCAAGTCTAGTACATTGTATTGTGGGATACAGTGTGCCCTGGCTGTATACTGCATATTATATATAGAAGGTCCTCTGGTTATTTCGTACTGTATGTTTTCCAAAAATACCCTTTGAGCATTAACATCCAAGTTAATGCAACCAATCCCAAATGCTAAAGCTGGTTCTCTTACTTCTCTTTCTGCAGACTCTCGATTTGTTCGGTCAGAACTTTCTCTTCCTGCTGCATGGCGACTTCTTGTTGCTCAGAGACCTCTGGATCTCTGCTGGCTTCCTCATCTCCACTCTCCTGCATCACCTCCGGGGTGGTTGGAGACCGAGGACTCACTGGAGGAGATGGTGTGTGATACCTCACCCTGTGCATCTGGCCTTTACCCTGTCAAACAAAGCACAAGACAACATTATGAGTGGTGGAACTCCAGATAGATCAGGATTTGCTATTAATACTGCTACAATCAAAGTGTTTGCTAGTTTCATTCTCAAGAATATTTCAGGCTACAGAAACAAAACATGAATACAGGGGCCAAAATGAACGTTTTTGTCCCAATGGCAAATGACTCATTAGGCTGTTATTATTTTGTCGTTTGATTCGCTCAGGTCAGTGATGGTCAGAATTTTTTTCTTACACAGCAAATGAAATGTCCACTTTAAATGAAAAAAAAAAATTGGCTCTTGCAAGTGTTCATTTTGGACCCTGGATGATCAACACAGACTCACTTCAGCCCAAAGCTGTTACCTTTCTGAATGAATTTGACTGCACATTACCAACCAGAGAAAGCAAGTAAAAAAAAAAAAAAAAAAGTAAAATATTAGGCACATGGAGTGAATGCAACAGTTCCCAAGTCATGCAGTGCAACATTATGAGAATGTAATGTAACAAGGTGATTAATAAAGTGCTAAGTGACTAACATATAAGCTTTTGAGTTTCTTGCTCAAGCGTCTGTATGTCATGATCACGATGACAGACGGACCACACAGTGCTGGGACGCGGCATACGTGATGACACTTACGGTAACAGCGAGTACATAAATACCTACCGCCGCAGCACTGCGGGTTATGCTCATAAATCTAACAGCAATTATTACGGGTTTCTGGATTCGAGAGGAAAGGGGAGGGAGAGGAGAGACGGGTTAGTGTCAAGTCAGAGCTAATGTGGGTGATTTACTCAAGAAGGACATGATCTTGGAACAACATCCTTTTTGGTCTTAAAGCAATGTATCTGTCAGATTTTAGGGTTAAAGTTAAGCTTATATCTCTGGTTGGAGCTTTATGCTTTTCAACCTGTCATTTCCCTCTAATTTTAGGGGTGGGTTTGGTATAAATTGTGATTGTGAGATAAGAATGTTGTTCCAAGACCAACACTTATCCAACTTATTCAGCTTCCTGGATCAACATCTTTTAATGTTGTAGGCTAAAGAACAATATTCCTGTCAATCAAACTCTAACTCTAATCATTAACTACCTCTAAAATAAGAGGGGAAATAAAAGGTTGATAAGAATGTTGTTTCAGTTCCAACAAGGATGTTGATCCAGAAATATGCCCTATTTAGCAAGGCTTTAGACTAGATCTGGGTTATGAGGATGCCTGTAGAAATATGAAATTCACTCTTAACTCTTACCATGGACCTGCGGATAAATGTTAGTCGGCTCTTGGCTTTGTTCTCCGCAAATTCCAGAGTGCTGATGTCCTTCAGTCTGGCTTTATACTTATTCATTTGCTCGCAAATGATCAGCTCGACACACCTTTGAAAGACAAAACAGAAGTAATTTAATTATATCACTACTCTAACTTAACTGAACTAGCCCCATCAAACTACATGAAATAAGAGTTTCCCATTACGCTGTGGTTTTCCCAATGTCCTGAACGCTCCGCAGAGGGTCAGTAGTGTCAGGGCAGCGCAGGATACAGGGGGCAAACACGATAGCCAGCGCATTAGCAGACATGCGGTTTGTTTCCTCCTGCAGGGCAATCCTGTAGACAGCAGAAACAAGGCTTAGAAATGCACAAAACTGTGTTCTAACTATGAATGATATTTTATAGCCAGGACATCATTTTACTGTTCTCACTAAAAGCCAACATTCTGCACAAAAAGTGGAAATAATAGATATTTCTTCATTGTTACTAGCAATAAGCTGCGATTTTAGATCAATGAGATTTCTCTGTGGACATGACTCCCTATAACGACATAGCAGAAACCACTCTGTATCACCACTCTGTAACTTTTTTGATGCAGTCATTCTTGCATACATTATTTTGGTGATATGGGAAGTTCCAGTTGCCGTCTCACCTGACCAAATGAAAAATAAGGCGCTCCAGCGTGTTCAGATGAGTTCTGCTGAGCTGGTCGATTACAGAGTAAACCCTTCGAATCACTTCTTTTTTGTCCTGGAGACCTGAAGAGACATTACCATCGGTGTTCAAACATTATGCCTCTATAAATGTCTAATTTATTTAAACACAGGGTTTCAATAGGGGATCTATAACTGTACTGCATCTGTAGACTGGTATATAAAATGTACAAAAATGTATATATTTTAACATTTAGTTTTAAACCTGTATGTTCTATATACTTTTATCATTTCATCTATTTCAGCAGAGTTTAAAACCTAAAACGAATGTAAATCCAAGACATCAACACAACTCGACTGATCTTTGTGTTATTATTTTTACAGCATTATCAATAAAATGTAACCTTTTTACACTAGGGATACTGGGATGGCTCAGGGTTTCTCAAAAGGTTGACAAAAGGGTTGACAACAACTAATATAAACTATCATAAGCCACATTGTCCACCAGTACCAATTTCAACGCGTCACAAAAAAAACCCAAAAAAAAAACAGAACAAAAAGAACAGGAGAAGCAAAAATCCAAACCACCACACCAAATTTTGCTATACTGAATGCTAATGCAATAAGTGACAGGCACATCTGCTTACCCATGGCCCGCAGGAATTCCTCATACAGTTCAAAGGTCATTAGAGGATTAGGCAAGTCACGTAACCACTGCTTGAAAACGCTGGCAATCACATTAATATTATAGTCGTCCAGATTCACGCCGTTTACATCTAAGGGCAGAAAATGACAGGTGTCAAACTACAGATATAGATATAGTTACTATAGATAGTAGATATATTACTATAGATGGTACTGTGGACAGGATATCAGAATCTTGTGTTACAGCAAAAAATCCTTAAAACCAGATACATTTACTTGTGAAGAAAAATTGTGTAAGATTTTGTTTTCAGAGAACATAAACATTATTATACGTTATATATAATTAATATATTACAAGATATATAAGTTTGATAACTTCAGTTTATTACTACAGTACTCTATGACCTGAGCTGATGCAACCAATAAGAAAAATATCCAAAATGTGCAGTGCTGGAAAGGCTCCAGAAACAGTTATTAAACAGCAAAGCATGAACCTCACTAACTTTAGAGTGTTGTAGCTAGATATCATTAGGGCTTTTCACACTTGAAGCTGTTAACCCTGGGTCATTCTGGGTCAAATCTGGCTCATAATCAGTTGTCCCGGTGTGAACAATTAATCCTGGGTATTCATAAGATGACGCTTCACACTGTACATTCCTAAACCCTGGGTTATCATTCTAATTTGTATATTTGCGGTGTCAATGTAATTGATTGGACAAACACAGCACACAATCTGTTTACATAAAGGATCTAGCATTGTGCATCCTTATATATTGCAGACTATACTATAAATTTTTTCCTGAATGAACTTTTTGATCTATAAAGTAAAAAAGTATAAAGTATAAAACTGTCTTTTCTCCAATTCACGCCTTTTCCCTTCATTATTTGACATTTCTTCCCACTCAGACAGTGAACTGACTGTTTATACAACACACTATGTTTCCATAACTGTCCAAAACATGTGAATATGAGACACGTGATTGGTTGGTTGCTACAGTAAGTGTCTAGTCCTAGTCATTTCACACTGTACAAGTGCAAAAGCACTGTCATTTAAAAAAACAAAAAACAAAAAAAAAAACAATTTCACACTGCAAAAGCGCTGCTAATCCCAGGTAAAAAGTGGTGCTAACCCCACTTCTAAATTACCTTTACCCAGGGTTACAAGCATGGCTAATAACAATGATAATCTAGGATTAAGTGCAGTGTGAAAAGCTCTATTGTGATCTTGTGTGTCATACCTGTGTCCAAACCCTGCTTCAGCTCCTTAATCTTATTGGTTGATCCAGACTTCCTGTAGATCCCTTCTGTGTACAGGCCATGCATCTCAATGTAATTGATAAGTTTCTCGACTACTAAAGGCACCGCTCGCTCATCGTTGGTCAGACGGGACAATTCCACACCAAACTGCCTTGACGAAAGTTCAGGGTCATACTGCACATGGAATGAAAGGAACACGTTTTATTACAGCCCAAATCACATGAACGCACTTAGCAGGAAAAAAATTCCTTACCTTCTTGCTGCATTTGGTGGTCATCTTCTGACAGCACTTTCTGTGACACGCATAGCGGCACACTACACAAGATACAGACATCTCATTCATTCTCATTTTCAATGGCAGTACATATGGCACAGATAAAAAAAATCAATAAATAAATAACAAAAAAAAAACCCAGCGCCACCTAAAATAAACTCAATTCAAGTCCACATTCTTCTCTCACTGTAACATGGCGGAAAACACCCTGCTTTACAAAGCCAAATTGTTCTCTGTTCGAGCCGAGAGGCCATGGGCTTGTTGGTAAACAATCTGATTATGTTGAATTGAGTTCAGGGTCACTTTGATGCGGAGACTGTGGACATGAAACTCACGTTTGCAGACACACGCCTTGTCCATCATCCAGATGAGGGAGGAGCAGTACTCGCAGTAGGTGGGAATACTGTATTGAGTTGACTTGAATATGTGGCCGTTGTGTTCCTCCACCTGAAACAAACAAAGGCAGAGTGTCAGTTGATTTCCATGAAAAACAGAAACGCTAATTCAGTTTACAAAACCTCTGACTGTGATTCCACTCACTATATCAGTATCCTTTTTCCTTCTTTTCTTGCGGTCTGGTTTGGGTGCCTGTGGGAGGGAAAAAAGCAATAAAAAAGTTTGATAAAACTTTCTCTCTCTCTATGCATAAATATACAGTCATAAAATGTAATGTATTCTTTTCATAATTAATTTCTAATTTATTTTTGACATTTTATTCAAATTTTATTTTATTTATTATTTACCCAATGTTTATTCCTAGATAATTACATTCAGACCCATGTCCCAAAATTCACTTGGTAAATTGCCACCTTGTTTCACCCTGTTACTTTCTGAACATATTATCTAGAATATTCTTTTCAACATTATTTTCTAAATTAATTTAGACATTTTTTTTTTTTCAATTTTACATTTATCTGATGTTTATTTCTAGATAATTACATTCAAATTCACTTGGTAAATCACCAGCCTGTTCCACCCTGTTACTTTCAGAACATATTACCTAGAATATTTTTTTCAAAATTATTTTTGAATTTATTTTTAGACTTTTTATTTTGATTTTACATTTATCTGATGTTTATTTCTAGATAATTACATTCAGAGCCTTCAAATTCACTTGGTAAATCACCAGCCTGTTCCACCCTGTTACTTTCAGAACATATTACCTAGAATATTGTTTTCAAAATTATTTTTGAATTTATTTTTAGACTTTTTATTTTGATTTTACATTTATCTGATGTTTATTTCTAGATAATTACATTCAGACTCTTCAAATTCACTTGGTAAATTGCCATCCTGTTCCACCCTGTTACTTTCTGAAAGCCCTATTTTGTATCCTGTTCATGAAAAGTGCCATTGACTGTGTCACTGTACCCTGCCCATACTGCTGTCCAGAGGTTTGTGCTCTGTCATGAACTCATCCAGGAAGACTTTGAAGGTGTTGACCCAAACTTTCACCGGTGACTCGCTCCAATCCCTCTGCTCCTGGCGCATGTTTTTCTCCAGGATTTGCTCAAAGAGGGCGTAGAGATCCTTATAACGAATGCTTTTCCCATCGTCCATCTGCACAGAGCAAAAACAATATATCTGTTTCTGACATAATGTCCTAACCAGGCCCAATGTGACAACAAGCAATACATCACATCTCTTAAGGGACGTTCACACTCACATTCTTTTGCAAAGACAAATTAAACAAACGTCATAAGTTTTTGATGAAAGCTGGTAATATGAATCATTTTGGGGTGATAACAGTAAAACAAATGCTTTATTAAGGTACTTACCGCTAAAGCTGTTGAGTATGAGTTGAAGATATTCAAGCGGAACTCTTTTAGGGCCTTTTTGAAGACAACATCCACCATTGTGTCTTTCTTACCATCTTCTGTGTCTAAATCAGTAATCTGTGAGATTAAAACAAGGTTATGAAGACGACTTCTCATTGATAATTGAACACAACTGTACTAGATTCAAGGAGAAAACAGTCATCACCTTCTTCATGAGGAAGTCATTCATGCTCCTGTAGTCATTGGCACATGTGAGTATCTGCAGGGCATCGTTCTGCCACTGGACGGGCTCCAGAGTCACACTGCTGATCTTCACACTCCGCCTGCGCTTCACTTTAGGGGATGGGTCTTTATTCTCTCTAAACTCCCTCTGTAATGTTAGGTCTGGGCTTTGAGGAGGGGTCAGGCGCTCTACCCCTGAATAAACAGAATGGCAGTGTTTTCATGATCAAATGAGTCATTCAAATCTCAATATACTTAATAAAATAAAAGTTTTTTTTTTTTTTGTCAACTCACCTTCTTCCATTAGAAGTGCCGTTTCAGCATAGTCTCCTTCCAAAGTATCACTGCCACACAGCAGCCGCTCTCGTGAGGTTTTCTTCTCTCCATGCCTTGCCTTGCCCCAAAACCGCATTTTAGTGCGAACCCTGCAGACAATACACATTGACAAGGACAGTGATAATTTTAAAGGAATAGATCATCCTAATACTTAAATTGTATTTCATTTACTTCATGTTCCAGCCCCACATTTTCTTTCTTAGACAAAAAAACACTACGTGGGAAAAACCTGCGGTGATGAGTCTAAAGGTGCCACAGTGACTAACTCTAGGGTGCTTTTTTGTCCTTTTTTAGAAAATTAATTAATTAATTAATTAATATATATTTTTTAATTGACTTTTTTGAAAACCAATGAAAAATACATTCTGTATTTAATTTTTATATTTATATTAACTGTTCGTCAAAAAACAAGCACCTTCCATCTCCATGAGAGTTCTTCCTCGCATCACTTTTGCCCAGCTCTCCAGATGACATAGTTTTATACATGTTCTTCTGCTCTTCATTGGTTGTGGCCGGCTGAAAGAGATCATTACATATTCGTATGTAAGTGCAAAGTTCTCTGACTGACAGTTATTGGCATTATTTGTCTGTCAAAACCTTCTATAGCACAATATAAGCCATTAAATGGCCACTTTGCCTTTTCCTTTCACTTCAGCCACTATTTTCCCGGTAGGTAGTGTCAGTTTAAAACATTTACAATGGGCACAAAGAGTAAGAACATGTGTTGCTCCTTAACATAGTCTGAAAGCACTAAGTGGTTAAATCAATTTCTTCTACAACACTAATGCACTAAAACTAACCAGTGGCACACAATGAAAGTGCACTTTAATGATAGCATATGACTAGGACAAAAAGTAAATCTCTTAACTTTATTTAAAAAAAAAAAATAAAAATAAAATAATAAAAAAGGAACTACAATATTTACCCAAAGCTAGATGGGTCATTCTACAAAACGGGTACCTTTTGCATACTTTAAATAATAATAATTACAATAACTTGTGTTATTTTGTATTATTATAGGCATTTTTCTAAACAAATCTAGCAATTTTAGTTTATTTTTCATTTTTAATTATTTACTCTTTCTCTCTCTCTCTCTCTCTCTATATATATATATTTGAATTTTATTCGAAATTTTATTTGAAAATGTTTCATTTAAAAGTCCTGACATTGTATCCCCAGGTTATGTGTCAACCCTGTTACCATCATAACTATCCTTTATTTGAACAATTAACTATTCTACAAAAAAAATAAATAAATAATTTTTTAAAATGTATTTATCTTATACAGCGGAGAAATATCAGCATTAAATCTTATAACGATCTAAGTCTAATAATGAGCACAAATCAATAACATCTAAGTAAACTGAAAAACTGTTAAACTTTTTACTTGTCTGATATAACCCAACTTGTGTATATATTAAAGTGGATTAATCTAATTACCTTTTTAATATATATATAAAAAAGAGGCACCACTTTCATTCAATGACCCAAATAATGACTTAATTCTACTGTATTGTTAACCAACAAGACTGGAAAGAGGGATTATTGAAAAGAGAGCTACAGAATAAGAAATGTAGAATATGCGCCATGACAGTTCCATGGCTTTAGCCTTGGTGAATTGTTGTAGAAGAGAAGACAGAGCTAGATGTTAAAGCATGCAGTACTCTTTATCCAAGGTGGCAGTGTAGAAAGCAGAGTCTCGCAGAAGGTCTTGGTTGTTCAGGAAGGAGCAACCTATAGCTAGCATAGCTGTTATGTCTAGACAAGCAGAGTGGTCAAATTATGAAGAGTGCTGTGGGTTAAACTTTATGCAAGATGTCTTTTTACATCAGGAAAGAAAAGCAAACTTCTGATGGAAGCCATCCATATCTGTGTGGCTGGTTGATGAACCAATGTACTGAAGAAAACAGAAGTTCTGGCTCAAGTGTGACAAAAAATTGAGTGTTGGTTGAAAATGCATTAAAATTAGGGCTGTCAAAGTTAATATAAAACCTCATGAGATTAATTAAATGTGTATGAAGAAACAACTGCAAAAAAGGTTTTAATGACTAATGAAAATAGTGTTTTTGACAAATATGTTTAGAAAAGTACACTAACATGAGATAAAAAGGCAGTTTAATCAGGATGGTTTCCCTTTATCTTTACTGCAATTTTGGCTGTGGAATAAATAAGTCATGGATGACAGATACACAATTGCACTGGTAAATGAAAACTTTTGTTAAATGAAAGCTTTTGTGTGGTGTTACAGTACATCCAAACTAATAGGTGGCAGCGTAAAGTCCAAGAACACTGTCCTATTGGCCATTGCAACAAACAAAAAAAAAGTTTGGGGATATTTTGGGAAAAATATACCCAGAACTGAACTAAATGTGACAAAAAAAAAAAAAAAAAAAAAAAAATTATATATTTTTATATATATATATATATATATATATATATTATGAGGGGCCAAACAGGAAATAATTATATAAAAATCTGAATATATAGTTATAAATCTGAATATATAAATGTAAATCTGAATATATAGAAGTAAATCTGAATATATAGTTAAGTCTGAATATATAGAAGTAAATCTGAATATATAGTTATAAATCTGAATATATAGAAGTAAATCTGAATATATAGTTATAAGTCAGAATATATAAATGTAAATCTGAATATATAGTTATGAGTCTGAATATATAGAAGTAAATCTGAATATATAGAAGTAAATCTGAATATATAGTTAAGTCTGAATATATAGAAGTAAATCTGAATATATAGTTATAAATCTGAATATATAGAAGTAAATCTGAATATATAGTTATAAGTCAGAATATATAAATGTAAATCTGAATATATAGTTATGAGTCTGAATATATAGAAGTAAATCTGAATATATAGAAGTAAATCTGAATATATAGTTATAAATCTGAATATATAGAAGTAAATCTGAATATATAGTTATAAGTCAGAATATATAAATGTAAATCTGAATATATAGTTATAAGTCTGAATATATAAATGTAAATCTGAAAATATAGTTATAAGTCTGAATATATAAATGTAAATCTGAATATATAGTTATAAGTCTGAATATATAAATGTAAATCTGAATATATAGTTATAAGTCAGAATATATAGAAGTAAATCTGAATATATAGAAGTAAATCTGAATATATAGTTATAAATCTGAATATATAGAAGTAAATTTGAATATATAGTTATAAGTCTGAATATATAAATGTAAATCTGAATATATAGTTATAAGTCTGAATATATAAATGTAAATTTGAATATATAGTTATAAGTCTGAATATATAGAAGTAAATCTGAATATATAGTTATAAATCTGAATCTATAGAAGTAAAACTGAATATATAGTTATAAGTCTGAACATATAAATGTAAATCTGAATATATAGTTATAAGTCTGAATATATAGAAGTAAATCTGATTATATTCTTATAAACCTGAATATATAGTTATAAGTCTGAATATATAAATGTAAATCTGAATATATAGTTATAAGTCTGAATATATAAATGTAAATCTGAATATATAGTTATAAGTCTGAATATATAGAAGTAAATCTGAATATATAGTTATAAATCTGAATCTATAGAAGTAAAACTGAATATATAGTTATAAGTCTGAACATATAAATGTAAATCTGAATATATAGTTATAAGTCTGAATATATAAATGTAAATCTGAATATATAGTTATAAGTCTGAATATATAGAAGTAAATCTGAATCTATAGAAGTAAAACTGAATATATAGTTATAAGTCTGAACATATAAATGTAAATCTGAATATATAGTTATAAGTCTGAATATATAGAAGTAAATCTGATTATATTCTTATAAACCTGAATATATAGTCATAAGTCTGAATATATAAATGTAAATCTGAATATATAGTTATAAGTCTGAATATATAAATGTAAATCTGAATATATAGTTATAAGTCTGAATATATAGAAGTAAATCTGAATATATAGTTATAAATCTGAATCTATAGAAGTAAAACTGAATATGTAGTTATAAGTCTGAACATATAAATGTAAATCTGAATATATTCTTATAAATCTGAATATATAGTTATAAGTCTGAATATATAAATGTAAATCTGAATATATTCTTATAAATCTGAATATATAGTTATAAGTCTGAATATATAAATGTAAATCTGAATATATAGAAGTACATCTGAATATATAGTTATAAATCTGAATATATAAATGTAAATCTGAATATATAGTTATAAGTCTGAATATATAAATGTAAATCTGAAAATATAGTTATAAGTCTGAATATATAAATGTAAATCTGAATATATTCTTATAAATCTGAATATATAGTTATAAGTCTGAATATATAGATGTAAATCTGAATATATAGAAGTGAATCTGAATATATAGAAGTACATCTGAATATATAGTTATAAGTCTGAATATATAAACGTAAATTGTGAATATATGGAGGTAAATCTGAATGTATAGTTACAAATCTAACACTAACACTAGTTTTGTTTTTTCTATTCTATCTGCTTGTTTTTTTAAAAAAAAAAAAAAAAAAACACTAGGTTTCTTTATTCTATATTCTATCTGCTTGCTACGTGTACTGCGTTAGGCTAACTGAGACTTGTCATAGTGCTTGCATGTTGTTGCTCTTTTGTTGGTTTTGATTGCTTCTGTTGTCCTCATTTGTAAGTCGCTTTGGATAAAAGCGTCTGCTAAATGACTAAATGTTAATATAATGTAAATATATGTGATGCGATCTGGGAAAACCCGTCGGATGTCGCGCTGGGACATTTTCAGGAAATTCGAAAAATAAGTCGAATGTCAATTTTTTTTTGTCAAAATTAGGTTTTTATTAAAATATTATTCTATAACATCTTGTCTATCGTCTCTGAAAATATCTTGGCAAAATTCACTTGTTTAGTACAGAAAAATAGCGATATATTGCAGCAAGCAGAAAAGACTGTGTCTTTCTCTTATGTTAAGGACGCGCTGAGGAGGTGCTTTCTCTTAACACCACAAAAACTGTTAACCTATCAAAATAAACCACGTAACATATATAATAAAGTTGGATCAATGCACATTTCCCGACAGTCCTGTTTAAACTATGGCATGCAAAGTTTGTTTATTTATTTATTTATTTATTAAGTAAATAATAATTTATTAAGTATTAAGTATATTATGATATGGCGGAACACGGGAGAACAGTCTGAAGTAACATTAGCTGCTCACTTAAACGATCTTGCACATCTCAGTCTGCTCAATCTTGGTGATGGTAGTGCCCTACACGATGTTATAATGGACTATTTCGCATCCAGAGATGAATAATCGGAAGATGAAGTTACTAAAGAGGAAGAGTCCGATGACAGTCTGTTAGCCTATATGCACAGGTGCGCGAACAGTTCTAAATGTAAACTACAAGGTAGCTACACTATTGGTGCTATCTAAACATACAAGGGGTGATCAAAAGTTCAGAGTCTATGCCCATCATGATAAACAACGGAAAACTGTCCTCTTCAGGGTAACGTTAGTCTGTTTGTGTAATGATGCAGAATAGCGCTCCTGACAGACAGCTCTCGTTAAACCCATGAAGTGAAAGTGAAACCCGTCTCCCTTTAAACCTGTTTTTCTCAAAATTCCATTCCTGAAAATAATAGCTATCAGCCAACTTCAGATAGCCATAACTTTTGTTACGTTCAAGCTATGGACAAAATAAAAACAGTTTTGGAAAGGGCTTGAACCCAGCTTCCATGGTATCAAAACCTAAAAAGGTCAAATTTCACCATGTGTTGGGTTTTCCTATATCGCATCACATATTCAGATTTACATTTATACATTCAGATTTATAACTATATATTTAGATTTACTTCTATATATTCAGATTTACTTCTATATATTCAGATTTATAACTATATATTCAGATTTACTTCTATATATTCAGATTTATAACTATATATTCAGATTTACTTCTATATATTCAGATTTATAACTATATATTCAGATTTACATTTACATATTCAGACTTATAACTATATATTCAGATTTACATTTATATATTCAGACTTATAACTATATATTCAGATTTACTTCTATATATTCAGATTTACTTCTATATATTCAGATTTATAACTATATATTCAGATTTACATTTATATATTCAGACTTATAACTATATATTCAGATTTACATTTATATATTCAGACTTATAACTATATATTCAGATTTACTTCTATATATTCAGATTTACTTCTGTATATTCAGACTTATAACTATATATTCAGATTTACATTTATATATTCAGACTTATAACTATATATTCAGATTTACTTCTATATATTCAGATTTATAACTATATATTCAGATTTACTTCTATATATTCAGATTCACTTCTGTATATTCAGACTTATAACTATATATTCAGATTTTTATATAATTATTTCCTGTTTGGCACCTCATAATATATATATATATATATATATATATATATATATATACACATATATATATATAAATTGTAAAAACAAACAAACAAAAAAAAGTTTAGGTAGGGTGTTGGTTAGGGTTAGGTTATAATATTTATAACTAGCTCTATTTATAAAATCAATAGAAGTCTATTTATCTATCCATTTACAGTAGATAGACAAGTAATTGTAAGTATGTATGTATGTATTTGAGGAATTCTAAATTTAATCAGTATTTTTCAATCTATTTGACAGCCCTAATTAAAATGCAAATGATTCTTTGCATTGTATGTTTTATTTGTATTTCTATGTGGATGCAGAAAAACACCTGCCATCACAGATGAGAATAGTTTTCAAAAGGTGTTTCAGCATCTGTGGTTGAAGACTATATCTTTCAACTGGATAAGGAGTGTAGAAGCGTTTCAGGTGGTCAGTAAGGCGATCTATCAGGTTCTTCTGGAGGAGTTAGCTGTAGAGAGAGAGATCTTGCTGCTGGGCCTGCTTACGCTAGCACAGACCGTTAAATTACCATTTCGGAGTCACTGTGAAAAGCCTCTAGTGCGCTCTCCTCTGAGTCCTGCTTGGGGAGGGGTGTGCCAGGAGACAGAGGGGTCTCATCATACTCCTCCTCCTCTGACTCCCCCTCTCCCATGGCGTTTGAACCGCGGGTCAGGAAGTCTGAACGTGTCCGTGCCATTCGGGCTTTTTTATGACCCGGTCGGCCAACCTAATCAACCAAATGATAAAACAAATGAAGATGCTCCCCTGTACGTCAAGGTCAGGTGACCCCACCAAGGCCTCGTGAGGCAGAAAGAGTTCAAAGACAAATGTATTCAATAATGAAGAATTTTTTTTTTTTTTTGAGGTTTGTGAAAAGCTATTTAAATCTGTCATGACCTAAAGTGTCAACTGCTACATCCCTCACCTCACTCTTAGTGGATTTGTAACCAAATATGCTCGCTTCATTCTGGACTCCTGCGGTTTTCTCTTGATTGGCCAAGTCCTTATCCAACCTAAAACATATTCAAGAAGTTAAAGGTTTAGTTTACTCAAAAACAAAAATACTGTCATCATTTACTCACCTTTATATCGATCCAAACCCATATGAATTCCTTTCTTTAGCTTTGTGTGCAGAATAGACCGGAATTTAATGTGATTATTCATTGAATATCTTATCTTTAAGCATATTTAAAGATGGTGTCTTAGGAAGTTTCGTACAAGGTTTAAGATTAACGACAGCTTAAATTTGTCTGTTCCTCACACAAAGCTAATGTCTGACTTCAAAAGACATGGATAATAGTGGAACGGTCATATGGACTATTTTTATTTTTGAAGGCTGACAGCCTCAAGTATCCATTTTCACTGTATAGTAAAGGACAACTTGGACATTTTATTTTTGTGTTTAGGTTTGGAAGGCGAGTATGAAATGATGCTAATTTTCATTTTGGGATGAACTATTCAGTAACCTGGCACTCTGAGGTCAAGCTCATCCCTTACTTTGAAACCTTGGCTTTCGGAGAGAAGAACATGTTTCCAGGCCTCTCAGACACATTCATGTTGACATTCTGAGTGGACGGTTTCGTATTTATTCTCCTTCTGGCTTCATCCCCTCTGGATTCCAGGGTTAACTTTGGTGCCCATCCTTCTGCTACATTGCGGCTGTCTTTTGGTTGGGCTCTGAAAATGGAAGGAGCAGCTTCCTTTTCTGGGACCAGTGGCTGGGAGCTTAGGTCAGGCTCTGGCTGAGCTAAGGGAGCAGGGCCTCTATCTGGCTTTCCTCCTGAACCTTCTTGTCTACTCTGCTTGATCCTTTGCAGAGCTTCAACCCTCTGCTTCTCAAACATCTCCCTCTCATGTTGGGCGTAATGCTCACGTTGTTCTTTCAGGATGTGCTTCTGCTGACGGATCTGCTCCATCATCTCTTTTTCCTTTTGCAGATTCTGATGTTTCTGACGCTCTTCCTTTTCTTCATTAAGCTTCTCTAGCCTTTCCAGAACATAAAGGTTTTCGCTGCTAGGCTGTGCTGGGCTTGGCGGCTCGCTGGTCTGGGCGGCACTGTCTTTGACCTCCGGAGGCTTCACATCTGCTTCGCTTAAGAGGCTTTCCTTCTGCATACTAATAACCACAACCATAGGTCTCCGAGTGGACTCCTTCCTGTCTTTCATAGGTTTGCTGGGGCCATCAGGGCATGGGGTGGCAGAATTCATGGTGGACTTCACAACTAGAGAGCTGATTTCTGATGGAGGGGAGTAGAAAGTTGGGAGCGAATTCTGCATTTTGGGAGGTTCAGGTTGGCCAGCTGGTTTTGACAAGATATCAAGTGCCGGAGTGTCAGACTCAGGATTGTTGGAGAACACATTGTGCTTGTCAGGTACAGAAGGAGAACCAAGGTCCTCTGGTTCGGCACAAGGTGCCTTGTCTTTGAAATAGTCGTCTATATTGAGTAGCTCAAAGCTGCCCTTGGAGCTCTGGCTGTCTGGAGTACCCTGAGGAGTGTGAGCGATCTCGCTGACCAGCTCCATTGACCAGCGCCTTTCTTCCGAAGGAGACGCTCCTCCAGTGGAGCGAACCTTAAGAAGCTCCAAGCTGAATTTGGCCTGCTCCAACTCTCGCATCCGCCGACTCTCCCGTTTGGCCCGGGTCCTCTGGTTGGGATCCTCTAGAGTCTGCGGTCTTTCTCGGATTGTCACTTCAGAAGTCGGTTGTACTGTTGCCGTACCCTCTGGCGCCATCTCTTCCAAAAGATCTCCTGCAGGGGCGTCTACTGCACTGATGAGGGTCTGTTTGCTCCTGTCCTGCACCTCACAGGAGTCTTCCCACATGCTTTGATCCAATCCCATGTCTCTCAGCTTGCCCTCTTCAGGTAACAGACTGGTCTTTCCATTTGGCAGCTGAATGGTTTTTGATCTCTGCTCTTGAAGTTCTCTAAATCTGAAAATTTTAAGATAAAGATATTAAAATTCAGGTAAAAGACCACCATTTAATAGGTTTAAGACAGGATACACCGTTTAAAAAAAAGTCTAGTAACATTTATTTGTGTAGTTCTTTTCAAAATTCACATTGCTTCAAAGCAGCATTACAGAACATCATGATAATGTCATGATGTTCTGTAATCATGACATTATCAATGTAATGTCTGTAATAGCTCTGTATATTCATGCCTTACAGTCACATTAGATATGGGCGAAAATATTATTTAAAATTTGGCAACTATATAAGCAATCTAGCATTTGAGATTGGCTATATACAGTAGTATATATCACATTAGGTGAGTATACTGTATATATGTGGATAAAGTTGGATGTACTGTATTTCCAACTTTATATAAAGAGCTGTGTAATAATATAGTTGACATTTTTGCAGCGATATAAACTATAACACAGCCGCAATTAGATACATAGTATATGATGCTTTATGGGAGTGTACTGTATGCATGCCAATAAAGTTGGATGTACTATACAATATATCCAAATTTTAATTCATTGCTGGGCGATAATATTGTTTACATTTTGTGATGATATAAACAAAAAAAGAACAACAACAATAAGTTTAGTAAACATCCTTTTAGTTAGTAATCAACCTAGCACTTTGAAACAATTCCTAACTTTTCTAAGTTCTTATGCAATTCCAGTGTTAAACCAACCAGATTTTTGCTAGGCATGCTACCACTAAGAACTCTGTATAAAAAATATTAGACTGTTAATTAGTGTGACCCAGACCATTAAAGAGTTCTCCCTGTATTATTAGGCAAATTATTTCAGCAGAGCAACCCTCTGTCGAAAGCGTTGTATCATACCTCTGCCTTGCCAGATAGCCTCTACCTGCTGCTTGCAGGCGGATGGTGATATCCCACTGCCGGAGGTAGAGCTCTCTGGCCCTGTGTCTTCTCCATGCAGTCTGGATCCGGAGGGCTGCCTGCCCCCGCCAATACTGCCTCCAATTTCTCTGGATCACCACGGCTGCCTCCCTCCACAGCAAGAGTCTACGCCTCTCTTTGAAGCCTCTCCAGGCCGACTGGATACAAACTGCTGCTCCCTGCTGGACATACTCAAGCCTGCTGTCCCTCTGTGAAGACTGACAGCTCCTCCACCAGTTCTACATGAGACAACACAACACAGTGGGGATTTAATAAAAGATTTACTCCAAACTATTTGGTGCAAAAACGTATGTTTTAGAATAGCCTTTAAAGACAGGAACATACTTTTTCACATCTACAAAAGAGTCTTATTAGAAATTTAATACTAAATAGTAATCTTACTAAATAAGAATACTTTGGTCAAAACATTAGGAAATGCCAAGATATATATCTAAATATTTATAATATTTCAAAAAAGGATCAATACATAACTGCAGTCAGTCTATCCACCTTTTTTTTTAAAAAAATCATTGAGTGTTTGACGGAACAAATAATTCACCTTTAGAGTTAAAATAATCTTTATTTAATACTAAATCCTTTATTTCTGTAAGTACTTCCACTGTTTACATGTCAAAAGCCTAACCCAAATACCACAGACAGGGTTCCCACACCTTCTGCCCAATGAACTTCCATTCATTTTCAGTCATTTAAGATGGACATTGGACAATTTTTTTTTTAAATTATTAAAAATCGTTATAAATAATTTAAATAAAATCATTAAAAACCAAAAATGTTTAAAAAAAAAATAATTTGATTAAATATTTTCACTGAAACTAATATATATAATATATATATAAAAAATTTCACTCAATAGATTCTGTTTAGTTTAAATTTTAGAATAGCAATTATAAAATTCCCTGGTATTTCCAGGCTTCGAAAATTGTATGGTCACATTAAGCAGTAAAAAATAAATCTCAGAGGTACCTGTATCTGGCAAGCAGCCTGTCTCATTCTGAGGAAGTTCCTTCTCTCTAGAAGAGCTCTGAAACGTCGCTGAAGATTAATGATTCTACGCAGCACCTCCTGATGGAGCAGGTCTTGTAGCCGCTGACGCTCTGTTTCACGGAGGAACACCTGCCATATGCACGCATGGATAAAAGAGACGCGTCACATACATGCAATACTGTACATTTCCAACAAAGCTAACCATGAATGGACAATATGTGTCATCCCAAAGGCATCAGAAAAAGTTAGACTCTAGGAATTTAATTAAGTCCTATCACTGGCAGAGACTGAAGGTTGATCATACCATGGTACGGCCCACTTGGAACCCTTCGGGAGTGAGCTCCATCTGGTGCAGGTACTGTCTGATAGCTTCCTGGCTGGCCTGGGTGGTACCCTCTGGTAACAGCACATGGAAGTGTCGAACAAAGTCCTGAAGGGCATAACCCAGAGACTTTACACCACACTGCCATAGTGAATCTTTTTTCTTGATGGCACACACACAAAAATTCATTCACTTTTTTTTGAAGCGTCCAGGAAGTGACATTTCTCATTAAGGCCTTAAAACTGGACAGATTTCAGAACACTAACATCACTGTGAAGGCATGCCTTATTGAAGTCTCCGTCAATGCAGCCCACTGGGGTGGACAGTCTGGGAGGCAGATGCCGTTGTGTATGCAATTATTCCTGGCCACTTTTATTGCAGACTATAGAGAGCCTCTGTGAAGTAAGCTAACTACACCAGCTTCATATATTACAGGAATTACTGGGGGCGAAAACACTCAAGTTTCATAAAAAGACACATGAGCACACATTGACAAGATGGATAGTTTAATAAAAATAAGTCATTGCTAAACAGTTGCAAGAGTCTTCTGAGTGGTTGTTAGCTCATTGCTAATGTTTGCTAACTTTTTAATGATAGGTGTTTACTTACTAATAATTTGAGGCTGTATTACAGGGACTTTTTATCTTAATTTTAGACTAAAGATCTAAAAAAGTGAAAGTGTGGCATAAGAGTCCATGCATTTTCGCATCCATTCCATTTATTTATTTATTTATTTATTTTTAACCACAAATGAAATACAGAAATACATGCATTTTCTTTTTAATGGTACTAACACTCATGAATTGAATAAGCAGATACAAACTCAATTACAAATTTTCCTTATACAACATTCTTATTTCTGCTTAAAAATCTATATTTTTTATTTTAATAAAGTTAATATTTTATTTTGTGTACACATTTTGTGTGTACAGTACAATTTTGATATTCAGCATTAACCAAAAAAAAAAAAAAAAAACACCATTCTTTTTTAATTTTCTTGTCATGGATAAAAAAATAAATGGATGCAAAAGTACACATACCCCTCAAGTCCCACATTCATGTAAAGGCCATTTTACACAATACCCAACATAAGTAACATTAATAGTGAGGCTTGCCTTAGGAAACACTATTAATTATTGAAAAGAGAGCTGATGATCTGTTTGAACTATCAATCACTATGGATTCACAGTGTGTAAACAAATCCAATTTGTATTATCTACATGATGCCATTTGCCTGGGCTGAATTCACAGAAAGTAGCCAAAACAACAGAATCAACCCCAGACAGACACACCCAGGAAAGGAAGTGAATAACTGGAAACACTGATTTCAGCATTGGAAGATGAGAACAGAATCAGAAATTGCACTGATCCATGTACACTATCATTTAAAAGTTTTGGGGTCAGTAAGATCTTTTATTTATTTATTTAAGAAATGAATACTTTTATTGAGCAAAGATGCATTAAATTGATCAAAAGAGACAGTAAAGACTTTTAATTCTGTTGAATTTTCTGTTTCATCAAAGAATTCTGCAAAAAAATGTATCACTTTTTCCACAACATTATTTACAACACTGATAATAATAATAAATGTTTCTAGAGCACCAAATGAGCATATTAGAATAATTTCTGGAGGATCATGTGACACTGAAGACTGGAGTAATGATGCTGAAAATTCAGCTTTGGATCACAGGAATAAATGACATTTTCAATCCATTTTAAATTGAAATAATATTTCAAAATATTACTGCTTTTACTGTATATGTAATTAAGCATAAGATACTTCTTTCAAAAACATTAAACAAAGCTTTAATGTATATGTGCATCAGTCTCACCTGAAAAGTGTACTTGATACTGTAGCCAGATTGTCGGATACGCACGGTTTCCAGCATGCCTGTGTAGCGAAGCTGTCTCAGCACCAGGCCATCATTAAAACGCAGAGGGAGCTGAAAAGCAGCAGGGATTTATGTCAAACAATAAACACAGAAATATATATATAATCTATAAATGACATACTGTACAGTATGTGTCAAATAAATATGAAACATTCACAAGGACTCACACACCTTCTCTGCATTTGATCGTATGCACTTCACAAAGTACGGCTCTGACTGACCAAGCGTCTCCATCAGTTTGTTGAGAGAGGCCTTAAATGAAGTAAAACACCAGAAATAAATGAATAAATAAGCATTTGTTCAGGTTAAACGGTATTTCACATTAGTACACAACGTACATGGCAGACACAAGCTGTATGTTGTCTGCATTACTTTAAATGGCTGAATAAAACATTGAGCTATAGTGCTCATGAAGGCAGATCAAGCTCAAATTTGGCTTGCAACATTTAGCTAGTATCTCTTCCCCATCCCCTTTAGTCCTATAATTTTCTCTTGTTTCTTGACTGTCTAGGTGAATCTCACAAAATCTGTCAAGAACATTTCACTCCATAAGACAATTAACATTTTAAAGAAATAAAAACATATCTTCTGAATGAAGACAATGTCTATTTTAGAACTTTTAAATATAATATCCAATATTTTAAATATCATAGTGTAATATGACACACATATACCATTTCAAAGTAGGAAAAAAAAATATAGCATCTGACATGCTAATGTTTGAGTTCTTTGAAAAGCCTTTGTTGTGTGTTTCCATGTCTGCATCTCTCTATAAAGAGTGAAAGCAGCTATTTTGGTGGTCAGGAATTCACTCTCCCTTCCCAAAGTGAGAGCCACACAGAACAGGATGTGGGAAGTGAGGTCATCCACACATTTGTGCAGGCCTGTTGCCAGACGCCCCAGAACTGCCAAGCGAGTGAATGTTTACAGCTCTCTTTCTCAAACTGAGACACTAGAGGGAAATGTAATTCTTAGCCAGCAGAGTGAAATGTCATACAGTGCTGCATTTTTACTGCACAACTACATTCACTTTCACGTCACATGGGATTGGATTTTTTTTTAAACAGATTTCAATATTTCTCTTTACATGTATTCATTTAGCAGATGAATGTTGCATTAAAAATCCTGGAAATACTTTTTTCCTAGCTAGATTTTATAGCTACATTAAACTATGAGAATCCATAATAAAATAAGCATTTATTTGTTTAAAACTCTGATTATATAAACAAAGACAAACCAAGGTAAATATCACTCTCCAGTCTGATTTTGTCAAATTATGCAAAAAGCATGAAAATATATGTATTAAAAGTACAGAAAATATTAACTTCGCAAGACAAAGAAGTCAGACATTTTACTTAATTTAATACACAGTAATATGCCGAGGCTCAGCTAATTCAATAGTCTGTGATGCACATGAGTTCAAGCTCTGGGTAGGTAAGGACATCCTGTCCAGATAAAAACAGCCATATGATAAATATGTACTGTATTGCATGATCTAAAATGTTATGAATCATAGAGGTTCACAAGCAGTTGTTTTTTAGTAAAACCAAAACAAAAGTTTGGGAATGACAAAGCAAATAAAAGTGTTATTGTATCAAAGACAGACACGATGTCATTAATTTGGGCTTTTACTAGAGCTAATAAAACTGAGAGCTGTAAAGGACGGAAATTACACCATACTTACACAACAGAGACATGATTCAGAATACTCTTAAGAAAGAGAGCGAGATCTGACCTGGAACTGGGCACTGATACTTGGGGGTTTCTTTTTCTTGTGGAGGTGCAGCAGGGACTTTGTGATGCGGTCCTGTAACGTCAGGTTACTCAGGTACTTCAGAGACTTGACATCCAGTAAGTGCTACAGAAACAGACACAGTCAGTCAGTCACAAGCTTCAGTTAAATAGAAAGTTTTCCAAAAAATCTGAATTCTATCAGCATTTACAAAAACCTCATACTGTTATAAATCCATATGAACCTTCACAAAAGGCGAAGTCAATTCTGTGTATGGCCTTCTGTATTAGTTTTCAGATCTTTTGGATATTCACGACAACACCATTAACAACATAAACCAAACCAAAAACACAAAAAACAAAATGCTAAAAGCACCAGGGCTTGGACAACATGATGAGTAGATCATAATAGACTTGTCAATGTGTGAACTCTCCCTATAAAAAAAAAAAATAAAATAAAAAATCATTAAAAAAAAATAAATAAATAAAAAAAAATACAGTATGTTATGGGATTCGCACCTTAGGAAGACTGGGCTTCATTTTATAGTTTTTATTTCTCCTGAAAAAAAAAAAAGCATAAATAATAATGGTTATGTTACTTCAGTAGCCTCTTGTATTTGATGACAACACAAGCAAAGAGCTGTGTATCACTGAGTGACAGAATCTCACATAAGAATGCCATGGGCTCGCTCCAGGAGTTTACTGCTGGTGGAGTTGACGAAGATGCCGTCCTCTTCATTGAAGGATCCAGCAGAAGACAGACGGTTTTGTCTCCCAGGACGCCCATTCCATCCCTCTCTGAAAGAGACAGCAAAAATATATATTAAACACATATCTCATAACTCTTAATTCAGAGTCTATTCCTCACTTATCAACTTATTATCATTTGAGTCAACGTGAGTGTAACTGTCACTTTTGCCTTGATGACACATCTAAAAAGAAGGCTGACACTGTATGTGTCAGAAGTTTTTTTTTTTTTTTTCTGAGATATATATATATATATATATATATATATATATATATATATATATATATAAAAATACACACATATATACAGGTGCATCCCAATAAATTAGAATGTCGTGGAAAAGTTCATTTATTTCAGTAATTCAACTCAAATTGTGAAACTTGTGTACTAAATAAATTCAATGCACACAGACTGACGTAGTTTAAGTCTTTGGTTCTTTTAACTGTGATGATTTTGGCTCACATTTAACAAAAACCCACCAATTCACTATCTCAACAAATTAGAATATGGTGACATGCCAATCAGCTAATCAACTCAAAACACCTGCAAAGGTTTCCTGAGCTTTCAAAATGGTCTCTCAGTTTGGTTCACTAGGCCACACAATCATGGGGAAGACTGCTGATCTGACAGTTGTCCAGAAGACAATCATTGACACCCTTCACAAGGAGGGTAAGCCACAAAACATTCATTGCCAAAGAAGCTGGCTGTTCACAGAGTGCTGTATCCAAGCATGTTAACAGAAAGTTGAGTGGAAGGAAAAAGTGTGGAAGAAAAAGATGCACAACCAATCGAGAGAACCGCAGCCTTATGAGGATTGTCAAGCAAAATCGATTCAAGAATTTGGGTGAACTTCACAAGGAATGGACTGAGGCTGGGGTCAAGGCATCAAGAGCCACCACACACATACGTGTCAAGGAATTTGGCTACAGTTGTCGTATTCCTCTTGTTAAGCCACTCCTGAACCACAGACAACATCAGAGGCGTCTTACCTGGGCTAAGGAGAAGAAGAACTGCACTGTTGCCCAGTGGTCCAAAGTCCTCTTTTCAGATGAGAGCAAGTTTTGTATTTCATTTGGAAACCAAGGTCCTAGAGTCTGGAGGAAGGGTGGAGAGGCTCATAGCCCAAGTTGCTTGAAGTCCAGTGTTAAGTTTCCACAGTCTGTGATGATTTGGGGTGCAATGTCATCTGCTGGTGTTGGTTTATTGTGTTTTTTGAAAACCAAAGTCACTGCACCAGTTTACCAAGAAATTTTGGAGCACTTCATGCTTCCTTCTGCTGACCAGCTTTTTAAAGATGCTGATTTCATTTTCCAGCAGGATTTGGCACCTGCCCACACTGCCAAAAGCACTAAAAGTTGGTTAAATGACCATGGTGTTGGTGTGCTTGACTGGCCAGTAAACTCACCAGACCTGAACCCCATAGTGAATCTATGGGGTATTGTCAAGAGGAAAATGAGAAACAAAAGACCAAAAAATGCAGATGAGCTGAAGGCCACTGTCAAAGAAACCTGGGCTTCCATACCACCTCAGCAGTGCCACAAACTGATCACCTCCATGCCACGCTGAATTGAGGCAGTAATTAAAGTAAAAGGAGCCCCTACCAAGTATTGAGTACATATACAATAAACGAACATACTTTCCAGAAGGCCAACAATTCACTAAAAATGTTTTTTTATTTTTTATTGGTCTTATGAAATATTCTAATTTGTTGAGATAGTGAATTGGTGGGTTTTTGTTAAATGCGAGCCAAAATCATCACAATTAAAAGAACTACTTCAGTCTGTGTGCACTGAATTTATTTAATACAAGAGTTTCACAATTTGAGTTGAATTACTGAAATAAATGAACTTTTCCACGACATTCTAATTTATTGAGATGCACCTGTATATACACACGCACACTTTCGTAAGACATTAAATTTACGTAAACATGCATCATGGCATTGCACATGCATGCAAGGTATTTTTGGTATATTTTTTGTTTGTTTGTTTTCCCTTCTGATAAAATTATTTCAGGTCCCTTCCAATCCAATCAAAGTTCCGTTCATATCAAGCTCATTCAAACTGATTAAAGTGTTTACATGAAGGCTTTTCAGTTCAATTGAGCCATCAGTCCGATTATAAACAGTTTGGGAGCATGTAAACACAGCTACTGTGGCTTATCTGCTCATGTACTGTAAATTAGATTTTGAGACAATCAAGATTGTATAAATAACCATTTTATAATTCATAGATGTTAAAGGAACCATTAAGTGTAGTTATTCAGAAATCACTATACTTTCTGTATAGCATTGCAGCAGAAACATTATCATTGTGAAAGCAATTATACAATTAAAATGTTGCAATTGAAAAAAAACAAACAAAAAAAAAACTTGCAATTGCAATGTGCAATTATTATTATTTTTATTTTTTTTTGATAATATTATACATATCTCAAATACAAGTTTTTATTTGAATGGTGATTATTAAATACATTTGATTAATTATTAGATTTTTAAATTAACAATGAAAATGTTCATTTTGATTTCAGTGTTTTGGTCAAAATTTATTTCAGTGCCTCACTACTGGCCATGTGATGTCAACATGACAGCCACCGTGAAAGGAGACTACCTTTAAGTATATTAAAACTGCCTTCTCTTGGACACCAATAGTTTCTAGGTTTAAAACTCATCGGGATAAATCTGTCAAATTAACCAAACGTTAACAACAACAAAAAAAAAAAGGTGAGGGGGCGACAGTAATTTTATGGCAATATTCTGTGTACAGGAGGTCACTGGAGCATGTGGACATGGACTGTGGAGAGCAATTACCCATCAGCCTAGGGCCTGTCCTCCAAATGAGCAAATAACTCCACTCTTACATCACACGGGAAGCAGCTGCTCTTTCCTGGTGTTTAATGGTCACTTAGTAACCCAAAAAGTGTGTGGGGCTGCAAAACAGATTAGGGGGACTTTACAGTGCAACAAAAGAGCTATTGTGAGCTTAGCTCTTGCCACTTGTTCTGGATATCAGAACTAATCTCAATGCCATGCAGTCATTAACAAAGCATGAAGCCGGGAAGGCCGTGGGTCGTCCTCTGGGTATCTGTGGAGTCACTGCTCTCTCTCTACACCCACACGGAGAACTTAACAAGCCGTGTGAATACTGACCAGGGGCTCATCATACACGCTTCATTTCCCCCTCCAAAAAATGAAAGTGTCAGGACACTACAGAGGGAATTTCAGAATCTCGGCTACTTACAGTAGAAACAAATGATACGTAAGTTCTCCAGGAAAATATTATCAGAGCGCTAGCACAATGTTATGTGAGTGCTATATTATCAGAGCACTAGTAGAATGCGATGTCATACACACCTCCACTGGAATTATTATTATGGGGGATATAAGCTGTACTGTACTGTAAAAGTTATACTTATTATTCACAAAATCTGAGGTCATTTAAATATAAATATATATAGTGAATAATAAGCAGTATAACATACACATTTTTGATTTAGAATTTTTTCCAGGGCCACTGTATCTGTGTTCTTACCGTTGATTAAGTGTGTTGCTTCCCTGCAGATCAGATAGTGGAGTGCGAGGATTCCTCCTGTTCACACCTGAAACAGAGCACAAAACCTGTACAACCAGACTGCCCCAACACACATGGGTAATAGGGAAAATGAGTGAGAGGTTATGAGAGGACTGTGTAATGGTTTTCATGAGAATAACATGATGTAATGTTGATTAATTCACTGCTGTTTATGAGATGAAACATTTAACCATTCAATTAGAGGTGAATTACTTGAAACATGCTTATGTGAATCAGTTACATACGACGCACCCACAGTTTCTGGGTTCATATATCCACATACAAAAACACCTGGAGACTTTCATTGTTGCACAACTAAAGCTGGGTGATATATTGAAAATATACCATATATGTGCAATATTTTTGTTGCCGATTAAACACGCAACATCATAACATTTTTTTTTTTTTTTAATTCATCAAGTTAAATTTCCTTAAAGGAATAGTTCACCCAAAAATGAAAATTTGCTTACTATTTACTCACCCTCAGGACATTCAAGATATATACGTAGATGAGTTTGTTTCTTCATCGGAACAGATTATGGACTCGCATTTGGCCAGAAGTGACGGTTTACAGTTAAAATGCCTTAATGGTGGATGTTTCTTACAAACATATGACTTTTTGCTTCAGAAGACTGATGGACTGGAGTTGTGTGGATTACTTGTGAACTATTGTAATGTTTTTATCAGCTTTTTCAACTTTCTTTCAACTTTCATCAACTCTCACTCTGATGGCACCCATTCACTGAAGAGGATCCTTTGGTGAGCAAGTGATGTAATGCTAAATTTCTCAAAATATGTTCAGATGAAGAAACAAACTACATCATTGATGGCCTGAGGGTGAGTAAATTTTCAACAAATTTTCATTTCTGGATGAAGTATTCATTCAGGTTTTTTTTTTTTTTTTTTCATAATTACTCTTCAAGATAATAATGGTTTTAACCACATTCGTAAAAATGGATCTTTTATGAACCAATTACTTCAAGTTTTTCATTTCCATGAACAGGTCAAAAATGACAGATTTGTCAATTAATTCATCACTTGTTATTACAATACATTGGTACAATATGCAAAGAATAAATAAATAAATAAATAAATAATTCTTCCTTGTGTTCATTTAATGAAAAACAGTGAAGAACATTATTTTTTATTATTATTTTAGATTTTTTATTTATTTATTTTTTATTTTTTAATTTTATTTTATTGAATTTCATTCATTCTAAGCTAAACTCCATCTAAAACCATTTTAAACTGCGTTTTGCAAGCAGCTTTTATGACCTTATTGTCTAAACAGAATTTTTATACTTTTAAAAATTCATTTGACAATTTAAGAGAGAAATTGTGATCATCCATGGCACATAAAACATACATGTGCACTTATACATTCATACAAAAACATATAAATATAAACCTATTTATAAACCTATACATTTTGAATAAAAATGGTCTGCAAACATATAGATATAAAATATAGATTTTTATTTATTTATTTATTTATTTTTTTTACTTATACCACCCAGCCCTAACTACAGTAGTCAACATTTCAATAAGATCAACTTTCATTAAAGTTGTCCTAAAACCAAAACAATACCAGTTCTTGTCTTAGGACAACTTTGATTTTTTGATCCACATCAAATGTTGACTACTGTACAACAAATGAATTATAAAGGAATGTTTCTAAAAGGAAGGAATCATAAATGTCTTTTTTTCTTGTGTTTTTGTGTGTATAGTCTACAATCTGAGCTACCTCCATCAAGCAGACCTATTGTGAGCCCGCTGTCCTCAGAGGGCAAGAGAAACGAGTGCGTATTCTGAGCTGGAGCGGTGCTGGGACGAGAGCGCTCAGAACAGGGGCTCCCGTGAGGGGACAGTGGTGGGCTGCCCGAGAAGCATGCATGCTGGACTGAACCCATAGAGAGGGCTGTTAGTGAAAGACAGGTGCCCAAACTGACATCATGCAGGAAAACAAGACAGGTGCAAGATGGATGGACAGAGACATGAGGGCAAGTCTTGCCAGTTTCAGCTCTGAATCAAATCAATGATTCTGTTATATATGTGTATCTGCAGAGGTATGCATTTATATAGCCGTAACAGTAAAATTTAACAGGGTCCTCATGTCTTGGCCCAGGGTGCCTGGAGTGAGGAGACAAGATGAAGGAAAGGCAGCCTTACTGTATTTCTCCTCTTTGCACCTCTGCAGGATCTCTAAGCTTCTCTGATGCACAGGGTGATGCAGAAAACTAAAGCTATCCACACTTTTCACAACTGGAGCAGCAGCGTCATGCCCTTAGGAAGCCAAAAAACAAACAACACAAATAAGAAAGAGAGAAGAAAGAGAAAAGACAGATTAAATAGGGAGAAATAAGATGTGCTTGTCTACGTGAAGCTAAATGTTGACTATCGGCATAAAGTCTGGTACACATGACATAGATTGAATATGAATGTGATTTCTGGTGTTGACACTTAAAAATTATATTTGGGCCACAGTGGAATGCAGTGAATGTGATCTATGGAAAGGGCAACCCATAAGGCAGTGGGCAGCACTTACGGTTCAAACTAGATTGCTGAAACACCACGCTGTGTGAGGTACCAAAGCATTAAAATAAACCACTAATGTTCAAACTGTTGTAATGGAAGAAAGGCATATAGATACTGAAAAGCTGGAGAGCAGGGCAACAGAAATCAAGCAAGAGGAGATGGGCTAACACGGCATGGTTCACTAGCCAACATACACACAAAATAGCAAATGTGTTTGTTGTCATTCAGTATGTAATACTTCATAAAGCCAAGACATCATTTTTTATACAGTTGCAAAGATTGCTATGCAGCTAAATGTGGCAAAACATACAGCACCCCTGAAAATGAACGACTATATTACATATGAGAAAATTCTAATATGCCAAAATCCAAACTCTCAGGGACCCAGAGGGGCAGTCGTTTGTAATGCCTGACACAAAACAAAACAAAACAAATAAACTGCCCCAAATAATAATAAAATTAAATAAAATAAAATTTCCATTGTGATGCCTAAAAAAGTATACACTGCAGTTCAAAAGTTTGAGGTCCGTAATAATTTTTTAAATTATACTTTTAAAAAATATATAATTTCTATACACTCAATAAATTGATCAAAAGTGACAGTAAAGTCATTTATAATGTTTTCTACTTCAAATAAATATCTGTTATTTTAAACTTCCTATTCTTTATAATAAAAAATGTTTTTTGAGCACCAAATCAGTATCACGTGACACTCAAGACTGGAGTAATGGCCGTTAGATAAATTTTAAAATATAGATAGTACATAGTTATTTTCAATTGTAACAATATTCCACAATATTACTGTTTACCTCTATCTTTTTTTATTATAAATCCTTCTCTTTTTTTATGTTTTTAAAAGATTTGAAATTTTTCAAAAACAAAAAAAAACTGACTACAAAATTTTGAATGGTTGTTTATCTTTTTAACATCATTACAGTATTTAAAGAGAAAACAGTATGTTACGATATGTCACAGCATGATATTCTGTGTAGCAATTTAAATGTTAGCTTAACAGGCTAATTGTTTTGCATGCAACACTAACGTCAGCTAACTGAAAACAAATAAAGATAGTTCACTTAGACCAGCTGCAGCTTCAAGTATATAATGCAATAAATAATTTTAAATAAAACACATCAACCGAAGCAGTTTGATGGTTAAAACTAAACTGATCAAGATCAATTTGTATGATTTGTAGTGAGGCACAAAACAGAAACCCAAAAACAGTACTTTTAGCCATTGGAATCATGTTTTGATCCAAGACGGGTCTCGGATTTGGCACAATAAGATAATAAAAATAATATTTTTCAAGCTTAAGGTTCAAGGTTTTGAAGTTTGAAGTCATATTTATATCTATCTACATTGGTACAGTGTGACATGTACTGCCTAAAAATACGTCGTACAAACTACAAGCATGTGATCAGAAAAAAAGTGCAAGTAAACATTTCATTTGACTCACCGCTGCATTTCTCCACATGTCTCTTCCCAGCATCCCTGAAGGCTACCATGGCTCTGAAATAGGCCCTGAGTACAGCCCAGCGGAAGGTGGCTACTGGGTCAATACCGATCAAACCACAGATGAAGGCGTTCTTACTGCTCTTGAGGAGCGCGACGATGTCTGGCCGCATGTGGTCTGTGTTCTTCTCTCTGAAGTCCTGGGACAGCAAGTCATACAGACAGTCAGATAACTGCACCATTATTATGTCCAACAATACTGGCTCATCTACTCAATAAAGCCAATGAAACATCAGTGAAGAGAGAAAGGGTGAAGAGTGTGAAATTCCTGATATTTCAGTGTACTAAAGGTACACCTTGCCGACCTTGATTTGTTAACAAACAGCCCAGAGGGCCAGCCGACCAGCATGGGATGCTGGGACTTCACACAGTTACTCATTACTGTCATGTTTATGGTGCCATGTGCGACAAACTGAGAGTTACTCATTATATACTATAAATATACAGTCATGTGACCAAGACATCACACCCTCTTTACATTCAGTGTTGTAGAGGTCACAGCACAAATAACAATCCTCTATGTACAACCAGCGAAAGAATGGTGACTGCACTTTTGGTAGAATGGTGACTGCGGTTTTGTCAAGTAGGATATATTGCTGGATCAACATCTTTGTTGGTTCCAGTATTCATACTAGGATGTTTTCAAACCTAGCTTGTTTGGAGCATTTGTTTCAGAAACTGGCATGTTTTCTCCTTTAGTTTGGTTTGTTGAGGCATATAGGAATACAGCAGTCACACTCCAAAAAAACAGTCCAAGATCGCCTCAACCAGGTCGTCTCGGTTTGAATTAAAACAAACTCTGGAGTAGTTTGCTTGTAGTGAGAAAGAAATCTAACCCAACTGACCAACAAACTAAACTGTATAAAATTAATCAAATCTGTTACAAAAAAAAAAAAAAAGCATCAGTCTAATTCCATGAATGAAAACGGCTGAAACCAAAGAGCACTTCTTCATCTTAAAATGTATATAAATTATAAGTTGGAGTGGACATCAATAAGTTGGAGTGGACATTATAAACTTTTGGTATATGTGAGAGAACAGTTTTGTGCACGTGACTTGCATTTACATGTTTTGTGCAAGCTTTGAAATGCTGCATTATGAAAGCAAAGAACAAAGCAAATTATGTATGAAAAAACCTCAATGGTTAATGTTTCTGTTAAAATAACATTTGCTAATATTCCTATTAACCAATCAAATCATGGTGCTGTCTTTAAATGTGGTACTATATGCTACAGAATCATGGGATACATTTATTTTTCCCCACATTTCCCTAGCACTTTTTTATGGTTTACAATAAACAAATGTGTATTTACAGGAAATTTTAGGACCTTTCCGACCCACAGGTTAGATAACGTTTTTGTAATTACTACATATAAAACATAAAACACGCTTGTGTGTAGCTGCATAAAGCACTGACCTTCACTCCATATTTGACTTTCCCTGCGTAGTGTTTAATGATGAAGGCCGGCTCCATTACTGCAGGAAACTCAATATAGCTGTTTCCCTCATGCTGCCGCTTGAACTTGTCCAGGAGGGTCTGATTGGTGGCCTGTGGAAAGCTGTAATACAGGAGGAAGAGAGTGCATTGGAACGGCCATCATATAATACATACTGTATTTCACTCCATGCACTGCTCAGGATTTTACTTTCGCTACTTTTCTGTATTTCTTTCTTCTTTCTTTTTTTTTCTATCATATTTTATTATTATTATAATATTTTCAGTTTATTTTTTAGTTTTAATGGGGCAAACCATTTTATTTTATTTAAATTTTTTTTTTTTTTTGGAAATTACTATTCTTTATAAATTATTTAAAAAGCTGCCATTGCTGTGCTCTAATGCACCCTTCTGTCCAACAAAATACATTTAAATTAGATTATTTTAATATATTATTAATAATATATGATGTCCCCTAGTGGGCCCTGGCTACTTGGTTGAGAACCAGAGAGTGAAAGTGGTCATCTAGAGAGCATGAATGAGTTACTGGAGACAGTATATTATAAACCTTTGCTGTTCCTCTGGCCTTGAGAAGAATGAGAGCTGCTGCCAAAACTTCAGCAGAAAAGCAACACAGCCACAGGAAGAGCAAGAACGAGACATTAGAGATTTGAGCTATGAAAAACACTGATGTGGAGATTCAGGTTTCCAGCTATTTTAAGCAGAGGGAACTTACTCTTTTTTATTGACAGGGAAAAAGCTTTTTTTAGGTTTCTACTGTAATCAGAAGTTACATTTATTATTTGTCTTATTTGATTCACAGGTAAAACACTCAAGTACAGTATATATTTGCATGCAGAGATTTCATGTTGTTCTAACTATCAGTAAATGATACTGTACTTGTATCAGTTCACATTCATACTCTCACTCTTGACTATATGTGTACAGTGAAAAAGGCAGACATACTTGCATTCTTCATCCAGTAGGTGGAGCAGTGCTGTGGGCTTCTTGCTGATGAGGTTAATGCAACCAGTGTTATCAATGTAATCAATGTTGTGCCAAGCAATGCCTTCTGATCTATACTCTTCCTACAAGAAATACAAAACATATTCAATACTAAAAATCAATATTCATGAGGAATCAACAAAGATTCTGACAAAAAGCTTTTATTAACTTTCCAGTCTCGGAGATCATAGTGTTATAATTTGCTGATGTTTCCAGGTTTTCATGACCGAAACAATTGTGTCATTTAAAAAAAACAAAAAACAAAAAACAAAACAACAACACACAACACAACAACAACATTTCAATCATCCTTTTATGTTCCAGAATGTTTACCAGTACCAGAATATTCTATAGTAACATGAGATGTGTGCATAACATACAAATGAACATCTCACAAAACCTGTTATAACTACGCAGGTAATTCTTTCATTTCTGGACTGCGGCCAGAACAACAAAACAACAGGCCTGCAAAGTGTTTTCATGTTCCTCTAGAGGAGACTTCCTTTCACCGGCCTGAGGTTTTGTGGTCTTTGCGGTTTCATAATATGAAAGACATTCTTAACATTTTGTAGCTTTTTTCTCCTCAACTGCTTCCTTGGATCGCTGGGAAAATAAATGAAACAATAAAGGATATAATCCCAGCAGGGTTTCATACAATCAGTGGAATCTCTCTCCTGTTTGGCCATTAAAAGGCAAAAGTATAAAATCAGCAGAACAAAGCAGATAATCTACACTTATCATTCAACTTCCTGTGTAAGGAAGGGGAAGAAAAGAGGGGATTAGATTTACAAGAAACCTTTTCAATATAGACTTTTCATCATGATAATATGACGTACAATCCTATTGTTCATGGAAACAAAGTTTGATTAAGATTGATGACTTTTTAGTCAATGAGAGATAAAGGAAAATAATGTTTTAAGCTTACAAATGTCTGTTCATAATGATTACCATAGCAAAACACAAACTGTGCTGGGCGAGTTAGATGCCAAAATCGAATAATTTCAGTTATGGATTTGTTCAAATCCTCAACTCAAAGTATGAGTAATAATAATATTGTTCTTGTACTAATAACGTAACCTTCATCTGAAGTGCTCAGAAACTTCAAGCGACCACATGCACTCTATTTGGCTGATAAGGGAAATGCACTCAAATAGCCTCCAAATCAAATAAAATACATTTACAGCGTCTCCATAAAGGGCACAATGAAAAAGAGCCCATTAATGGACTAATGAATGCGTATGTGGTGTTGCGTCTGGCTCCAGCATGGCTGTATTTATGGGCATCAGATGGCAAGTATGTAGGCGGGACTTTCTGTTTCCCTGCCTCACTAAAACTAACCTGCTTCTACTAGCAATACTACAACTGTAGCTTTCAATTACGGAACTCAGTCCAGGCAAACAATCTTAACTAATGCAACCAAATAAGTTAACTTGAACTTTTTTTCAGTCAAACATTAACTAATGCTCATAATCTGTGAATCTGTCACATTCCATGTTTTGTGTAGATAACCTGGGTGTGGTCTATATTAAACATTCAGTGTTACCACACGACATTCTTGGCAATACACTCAGGATGTGAACTCATTCCTGACATCTGAATCCAAGAGTTTCCAACTCTTAGAGCAATTAAAGTGTGGAACTTGGCAGATGCAACAAAATTCCTGCACTTTTATCAAGGAACAAACAGAACAACTGTTGTGGCAATAATCTCTAGACATTCAAATGAATCCAATCAATAATTCCATTAATAAGAACATCAAAATTACCCAGAATCCAACATGAGTCTAAACTGAGCTAATCTCAATGGAAGCTGCTTGGCTGGAGCAGGACCTCCCAGCAAGAAACAATTTAAATACCGCCATTTTCGCTCATAGGTGCTCAGTTTTTCATTTTTGAACCAATCACTTGAGACGTAAATGCCACGTGTCTAATCATGAAGTTATTGGAAAATGGCATCATGACAACACTGGAACCTGTGAAGACCAGCGAGCAGAAGGCTACCTTGAAACTCCTAAAACAAATTTGACTTTGCTCACAGGGATCATTTGTCAACATACGCAGAAATGAAGTGCTAAACCCACAACTGATAGACTATTATTTGCACATCTGCATAAAGCAGCACTTCCTATGACGGTGTGTGATTTGTGTTGATAAATGTACCTTGTGCAAGCAAATCTGTCAAAGCGAGTTTATCAAATCTGGACACTGGACTGACTAGAAACTTAAACTAACAAACCCTCTTTGAGCAAACATATACTTTGAGGTGCGTCACAAAGGCACGGCTTTGACAGGCTGTCATTACCATGATTGGTTCCCTCTTTAGTCATCCTAAGAGAATGGCCTCATTGAGAAAGCACATTATTACAGAGACGCAATTCTTTGTCTGAGGTTGGAGTAAAGCAACCTTTTTTATTGTCTCATTATCAAACGGTTTATTTTGTGTGAAGCTGCTACTATTAATGACAATCTACCTCACATGATCACACAGCCTAAGGCATTCATCAACCCAACCCATGACTTCTGTAATGGTTACATTTTGTATGATGAATTGATTATTATTATTTTTTTTATGTAACTTGATTACCATAAAACACCAAACAGTTAAAAAAAAGAGTTTACTTAAGAAAAGGTGAGCAGTGATTGCTTGTGTAAAGATCATCACAATGCTAGGATGCAGGTCATTCTCAGAACATTTCTAGGTGGTTACTTATTGGCCAAAATAAAATTTGCCCCATTCTCAAGTTTCTACATTCTGGTCCCTAGACTTACTAATGCAATTCTAAAGTAAGCTCAAGCAATGAAAAACATGTGTTCCAATATTTTTCATTAATCTCCATAAGTAGAATATATACCCTAGGCTGTATAGATGATAAATTGATGCACTTCAAGGGCAGCTGAAAGCACAAAAATAAAGATCGCAAACCTTTGATTCTGCATTCAGTCAAGCAATATGTGGGTACTTATTTTATTCTGTGTGCAGTCAAAACAACTTCAGTCATAATTGCTGGCAATTAATCTCTTATTAGGCTATAATCTTGAGCTGTGTTTGGGGAGAGAAGCTGATGGTTATCTCTGGGTCCAGCTTTTAAATAAAAAGAGAGAAAAAAAACATTACCTGTTCCAGCTTAAAAATGTGCTGGTTGAAATAATGCTGAAGTCTCTCGTTGGCAAAGTTGATGCAGAATTGTTCAAAGCTGTTGTTCTCGTAGTCTTCAAAGCCAAAGATATCAAGAACCCCAATGGACAGGATCTGAAAAGATGATGAGATGAGAAGAAAATTAAGAACAGAAAAGTACTCATTTTAAATGCTAGGCGATTTTAAGCATGTTCTTGTGCCATTGTGGAAGAAACAAACTGTAGGGGGCAATAGTGTTCAGTCAGGAAACTAGCAATAAATGTTTCTACATTATAATTACTCAGTATTGTTTTTACTGTTTAATAGTACAATAGTATTAATTCTAGTCGTATATTTATTTATTGATTTGTTTAAATTTTATAAAGTGAAATTATTTTATTTGAATTAAAATTAAAATAAAAAAAATAATATTAGTAATAATTATAATAATGATCCTGATTTATCAGGGGAAGAAAAAAATAAAAAATACAGTTATATTTGTTACCCCAAATCCTACTGTAAGTAGGCCTACGTAGTAGAAGTAACTGCTGTTATTAAATGAAACACTGCAAATACAGTTTCATGGCTGGTAAAAACTCTCCCAAAATGCACTTTCTCTGTGCAACAGTTATATTTTACACTGCAACTGACTGCTTTTCATGCCTTCAGTCAAGCCATTAAGTGCAAAAAGCGGTGTGCAAATGTTGACTACACTTCAGAGACTAAACACTGGGTTTCTGTCAATTAATGTTTAAAAGGTGAAGCAGGTTAACATGAGCTGAAAAATATTACAATTGGTATGTTTGCTAAATGTTTGACTGATGTTTGACTAAATTATTTAAATTAATCAATTTAATCAAGTAAGCTTGTGTAGCCTGAACTGTCTATGTTCATGCACTTGCATAGACTTTATATTTCAGGCTTGACTAACATAATGTTCGGCAGAAATCTTCTAGTGAATTTTACATAACAGCAGGGGCCCAGTCAGTGTGGCTGAATTTATCCCATTGCATAATGTCTCCATCCATAATTTAGAGATTAAAGCAGTGAGAGCCACAGAAAAACAGACTCATGTTCCTGCTGTGTAATGTAATTGCTGTCATGTGACTCACTAGGACTCCACTGTCATCTATGAAGCTAATGGCCCTGCTAACATCCAGCACATATTCTTCTTATTCTTTGGTACAAAAATGATTTTACCTTGGCTGATTCTTCCAAGTCTCTTTGGTTGAGCAGGGCATGATTGATCCGGAACACGATCCAGTCGAAAAGGGCACTGTAGAGGGACTTAGCCATGGAGTCCCGTACCGTCCCAGCCTGCAAGAGAGTGAAAACCATCAATTTGATTAAATTATTATGACAGAGACCCAAAAAAAAAGAAGTGAAAATGTGACAATGTAATGCCAATATGTTCACTGAGACCAAACAAATATTTGGCAATACTCCATTAAAATACAACTCAAGCACTTATTTGAATTCTTCAATAAAATATTTGAGCTACTACTATTCTAGGCAGATAAACCTCTGGTTAGGCAGTTTTTGTTTATGGTAACATGTCTGCGTGCTGTTTTAACAAATGAATAATGACATTTATTCAGATTTCGGTTCATATTCATTTTGCTTTGCATTACAGCATATCCTGCCCAAGACAGGATGTGACGAAATGCTACATATTTAGTTAACCATCATAAAACTCAGTTCGGTAGAGTTGAGTACGCTATTGTAGGTGTAGCCTTGATCTCGACTTCAGCTGAACCAGAAAGAAAATATTGTTTCAAGGGCCAACCACAGTGATTAGATGTGTTGATTTAGAGGACTATCGGATGAACTGAAAGAGGAATCTGAGCTGGTTTTCATTAAGGACTGTGGCAGCCTCTCTAATACACATTCACAAACAATCAGAGATATGACAGTGCACCATATGTGATCCTTCTACATGAAAGCGTTGTGTGTTATAGGTCCACGTCGCACGGAAAATCCCTTGGGAGACTTGTTTTGGTTTCAAATCAGCACTAGTCAAAATTGCAACAAATATTCATGACCAATTAGGGTTATCTGCTTTCAGCTGCTGATGTCAAACATCTGCTTGTCTTACTACTGTGGTCATCAGTTTTTAAGAGTAGATGTCGTGATTCAGTAGGAGTCTTCTGTGATTTGGGCCTCAGTGAGATAGACAAGTAAACCATATTTTGGGGATGCAAAGTCTATTCTGTGAGGCACCAGCAGACTGAATCAGACTCTGTTATTCCACAAGTTTGTATTAGGGGATGTGCATGATAATAGTGGTTTTAACAAAGTGAGAGCTGACCAAAAAAAAATATATATATATAAATAAATAAAAATAAAGTGACCATATGATGACTCCTATTAGAATGTAGTCCCAAAAATGCCGCTGTATGCCCCTTGCATTTGTCTTGCATCATATGATATAATGTTAAACAATCACACAAGCATGCCGTTTTTTTTTTTTACATTTATTCAATGACCCATTCATCAAAGATAGTTACTTGCTTCGTTCCTGAATGAAATCAGCCATTTAAAAAGCTCTGATAAATGAATGACTCCACATGTTTTAGTTACATATTTAAAGAATAATTAAAAAAAAATAAATAAATTACACACTTCATTAGCATTATTTATGTAATTGTAATTCCAGTGTAAGCGGAGCTGCATCTGAGCAAACATTCTGTGTAAATACATTTAAATGTCACCTTTGCAGTGCAAAGATTAATTTTGTTGATATTTTGTGATGCTATGATTTTAAATGATTAGCAATAGCCTTATAGTATCTATAAAATTCTAACTAAATTTAAGAATTTGGTATAAAATGTAAGAATTTGGTATAAAAGATTATGCGTATATCTTATAAGGTTAGAAAAAATAGCCATATAAGGTATATATGCCATGAATCGGACATATTCACAATGTTGGTTAATTTGATATCACCAGTAAAGTCATCACACATATCTCTTGAATATACAATAAATCAGCCAGCTCTAGTTGGAAGGGGAGAAAACTTTTATTTGTGGTTATATGAATGACTTGACTCTTTACAGATTTTAGGGTTTAAATCTGTAAGCCTATGAAGTTCAAGGAATTTATTAAGTCGACACAAATGGTGACAATTAATAAAAGATTTTACTAAAAGAGTTTGCCAGTCCATTATTTAAAGATGACAGGAGAACAGAGTCCTAACGCTGGATAAAAGCTCTGAAAACCCCATAGCTGGTTCTAATTATGATGATGGAGCATTGAAAAATCCTTGAGAAACATATTATTTCACTGTGAGCTTCACTTCAGTGAAGGGACGAATGAAGAAAATGAGAAATGTTAAAAATTAAAATGGAAGTAACTCTTTAGGAAGGCCCCTAAAACAGACCGCAAAAAGATCTTTATATTTAGACACTGACTACGTCTACAAGAAAATCATTCCATCTGGTTTATTCTGAAAAAGACATTATCATTGACCACAGCTGGGCTACTATTTATTATACCACATTTAGTCATTATAAATTATTCAGTCTCATGTGTCCTTAACAATAACACACAACATGAATTGCTAAATGTAAGCCATGATGCCTCTTGTAAATTTTGTCATGCATAAGTTTCCTCCTAACTCAAAAAAAAAAAAAAAAAAAAAAAAACTGTTCAGCCTGACTGACTTTTAACAACTTTTTTTTTCTAACATTATCTAAAATTACTTCATTCTGGTTACATCAATCAAGTTAATGCATTTAAAAAGACAAAATTAAAAGACCATTTTTTCCTCACCTCAGCCAGTTTGTATGGGACTATAAGCTTCTCACCCACTGTCACTGTTTTCCGGGTTGTCAGGGCCTCAAAGAGCATTTCCTCCTTGACCTATCATGATACAAGTCAGGTTTCTTATTTTTAACATATAAAGGCATAATCAGACAACTACTAGGACTTGTACAGTCTGCATTCATTCGTACTATATCGCACAATCTCTAGTTTCTTCAGCAGTGAAACGTACAGATTTAATTCAAGCCAGTGTGTAGTTGCACAGATGGACATGGAGCAAAACATTACTAGCACCAAGCGGCACTAATGGCCGTGAGAAAGATTTCTTTTCAGATGTTGACTTTGGGGCCTGTAATGTTGAATTGTCCTTTAAACATCCGGTAGCACTCAGAAAATTAGCTTTTTGGGTTGCTTAAGACAGAGAGAAGCTGCAATGCAAGACAATGAATTCATATTCATCCACTTCTGTATTCTAACAATAATAGAGTAAATAAAAACAATAGCTATAATAATATTAGGAAATAAACCACATTATATTGCCTAAGCAGTATATCAACACAACTGTTTCAAATCAAAGTATGCACACACGGTGCCAGAGTCAGTGTGGACAATCAAGAAACATCAACACAGGTCAACGCTTGTTCATTAACACATTAAAGGACCGAAATGAACCCAGCAGCGAACTGTGAAAAATATGTGTCTGGTCTATGCACACTGGCAAAGATGTCTACATCTAATGTACTAATTATATAAACTCGTTGGCCCTGATGTTGAGTCATTCAACTCTATAACTGTGAACAGATGTGTAAGGGCTCATCAAAGCTCTGGACTGGCCTCATCTACATATATTACACTGTTTTCAAGGTGCAAGCAGGCCTACACACTTCACACACACGCTCTTCCTTTTCTCTGCTGTCCGAGGGCAAATGTAAAAACATTTGAGTGTTCGTTCTCTCTTTTCTTCAGAGAGATTCATGAAGGTGTGTGTCTAAAGATAAAGGCCAGGTTTGCTTCGATCATGCTATTAGGTCACAAGAGGTCCTGGTATAGAGAGGTACTGTATGTACATACATTATGTATGTGTTGAGTTCAAAGGCTCTGGGCAATCACATCCTATTTCCTTTAGGCCCACAGTACAGGGCTCCATGGCCTTCATTCAGGAACTCAATCTACTTCCTTGAGTAGGCCAGTTTGCTGACCAAATCCTGTGCAAAAGGAAACCAGCCTTCCTCTTTTTCCAAGAATTTTTTTCATATATCTTGATATAGAGCTTGAAACGCTATATTCTAAATCTTCATTATTCAATGAAGATTTTCTGCCTTGTATGTCCGAATTCATAAAACAGGAGGTGAAAAGTACCCAGTTGTACCTACAACTTCAGTCTAAATTCCAAAGTGTGCATTTGATGGACACTTTACTATACTATGGGACCATGGGAGAGGAGCTGTGAACGGCTGTAAAGCAGCACAACTGATGCCGTAAGTCACATGACAACATGGCAGATCTGAGCCCATCCAGATTTCATTCACACTACACACATTTATACTACATAGAAAGTACTTTTTAATGGTTGCAAAGTAAGTTCTTTATCAAATGTAATACCTACTCTGAGAGTATGTGATTTTGCTTAATTAAATAATTTACAAATCAGTTCTTGAGTGTAATGCACTTACTCACTGGTAGCGGTGGTTCTTGGGTAAAAAGGAGGTAAACAATATCAGTGAATATTGACCAAAATTTCAGTCTATCCATCAAGCAAAGCTATTTGTATGGGGAACCTCGTACAAGTTGTATGGACTACTTTCTTGGTGCTTCTGTGTCCTATTTGAAGTATGAAAGCTCCAGTCCTCTTGCATTGTATTGCATTAAAAAAAGTAACCAGTACTGTACATTCTTCAAAATTTCTTCTTTAACATTCCATGAAGAAGGACGTGCAGGCTTGGAATAACATGACCTAAAATAAATCATGCTAGTTCAAATGACAACGCTTACAGCAATGTAATTTGCGATACACTGATCCTGTACCTCAAGCAGCTCTGATACCACAGGCAGAATTTCAGGATTGCAGATGTCAATGGAGTCATCCCGGTATATCTTCTTCTTGTATCGGATATTCCCTAAATGAAGGATAGCTGACAGCAGAGAGAAAATCCTGCAAGGGAAAAGAAAATCAGTTAAAACCAGTTAACCACTGGTTAACATAACATTACCAAAACATTGCCTTTCTCGCAAGCTTTCATGAATGTGCATTAATATGGATGTCAAAATCGTCAGTGAATAACAGCTTACATTTTTGATTCGTGGTAACAAGGCTATCATATGGCTTCAGGAGATTTAGAAAGTAGCACATAAGTCACAGAGCACTTTCTGATACTTTCATGGTGCTTTATTTTTTTTATCATTTCGCAGCTTGACAGCCTCAGGTCTCATTCACTTTAAAGGGATAGTTCACATAAAAATTACCCTATGATTTACTCACCCTCAAGTCATCCTAGGTTTAACTGACTTTCTTCTTTCAGACAAATACAATTGGAGTTATATTGAAAAAAAAAAATGTCCTGGCTCTTCCAAGCTTTATAATTGCAGTGAATGGGGTTTAAGATTTTGAAGCAAAATAAAGTGCATCCTTCCATTATAAAAAGTACTCCACACGGCTCCGGGCGGTTAATAAAGCCCTTCTGAAGTGAATTTATGCGTTTGTGTAATAATAATATCCATATTTACAACTTCATAAACTGTAATCTCTAGCTTCCGCTAACTGTAAACTCCGGTGAGAATATGCTAATCTTGCGAGAACCAAGTTTTGTTTACAGCAAAGGATTCCCCTTGGCTTAAAATTGGCAAAATCCTCTGACATTTTTCTTTACAAATCCTCGTTATGTACTTCTAATTTTTGACCAGTGCTTTGTTTTGCCCTCTCCTCTGTGCTGCCGCGTTTGTCACTTCCATGTTCTCCTACATCCTACTTCATCCATTGGACGCCACTCTCTCGTGAACACACATACGACAGTTATCGGAAGCTAGAGATTCTGGTTTATAAAGTTTTAAATATGGATATTTTCTTACAAAAATGTTGATTCGTTTCAGAAGGCCTTTATTAACCCCCTGGAGCCGTGTGGAGTACTTTTTTTGATGGATGGATGCACTTCGCTTCAAAATCTTAAACCCCATTCACTGCCATTATAAAGCTTGGAAGAGCCAGGAAAATTTTTAAAATAGCTTCAATTGTATTTGTCTGAAAAAAGAAGAGTCATATACACCTGGGATGGCTTGAGGGTGAGCAAATCATGGGGTAATTTGCATTTTTGGGTTTACTATCCCTTTAACTTACTGGTAAATTAAAAAAAATAATAATAATTAAAATCACCTTTTTATATAATCCATACAGGTTACAATAGTGAATTTTTTTGTATGCAATTATTGTGTATGTGCATGAGGAGGCCAGTGTTTTGGACAAACTCACCGTTTACGCGTAGTGGGAAGGAAGCCCACCATCTCCATAGCCAGCTGCAAGCGCTCAAAGTCATGCTTAAGATCCTCCCCTTCAACTGTGAAGCAATCCTGCTGGTTTCAACAAGAAAAGAAAGGTTACCAGCACTTCAAACAATTGTGAACAATCAGTTCACACCACAGTCACAGTCTGAGGTTTCCTCATGGGTGGTTTGCTATGCAATCGTATAATTTAATTACCTTGAGTATCTCTTCAAAATGCTTATAAACACGATGATGTTCTATTAATGTATCCAAAAAGATCACTACAGCACATTAACACATAATAAGCTAATAGTATGTTGCGTTTCAGCTGCTTGTATGCATTCAAACACAAATGTGTACAGAAGAGCTGACTTTTTGGTTTTTGGGGGGCTTATGTGCTGCCAACGCTCCAGAGAGAAACTGTCAGGGTTTGGTTGATCGACTCAGAGGACCATGTCATTATGAAGTTTGGTCAAAAAAGCAAGAGCCGCCACATTTTTCTGGTTGAAAATTAGGGCCCTGGTGAATGTTAGCATATGCAGGTTCTGCCCATACAGTGGAAAATTCAGAGCGATGTGCCTTTTACACACGTTGGAAATCTGGCACACCAGCAAAGGCAATAAGCAAAGTAGCAATTTATGACTTGATTCATTCCATCAAATGGAACAAGAAAAGCATTTTCAGTGAAGCTGTGTATGTGCACCATCCCACAAAGTAAATCTGGATGAATCAATTTATACTTTCAGAAATCACAGCATGAAAGATATTTTCTATCTGCAAGATCTGTGGTTCTCAACGTAGTGTTAGAAACACACACAATATATTGTGACCATAACTATACCGGCCAAGATAATGCTATCGTCTCATTAAGCCAAATCTGGAAGCAGTTAATAACAGGACATATTTTAGCCAATATTGTCTATGATGTCTGATTTCTTAATTTTGCTTGTAAATTCTATATTGATGCTTGAATGCATGCAAAAAAGCATTGGTCCGATTAGGCTCATATTGATGATGGCTTTTTTGGTCCTTTTTTTAAACCCAAAAGTAGTACAATTTGATTCTTTTTTTCTTTTTTTTTTAAATATCAGTATTGATTTATAATGTTGGCCATCTTTTATAATCACTAGCTGTCATTACAAGGGCTGTCAGCACTTCTAACTGCTCTTTTACTATAGTCATGCAAAGTGTTGAGAAGGAGGTGTAAATTGTATAAAAATGTATATTGTATCGGCCAACACTACAGATAAAAAAGCTATTGGTCATATTAATATTGATGGATATTTTTACCGTTTGTTTTGTTTTGTTTTGTCCAAAGCACTAAAATTTGATTTCATTTACCAAGTATTTTTATCTTGTAAAACTGTAGATTGGAGCTTTAGTGTGAATGCTGCTTTTTTAAAAAACAAAAAACAAAACTGATTTATACAGTGTTGACCATTTTTATAATCGCTGCATCTCTAGTTAATCATTTCAAGGCTGTCAGCATTTCAACTGCTCTTTCACTACAGAGGTGCAAAGTGTTGTGAAGGAGATCTGGAAGCAAGACTTCTGCCATCCACAGTGGTCGGCTCCAGCTGGCAGAGAAACTGCTTCCTACTCACAACAACACAGTCAAATTTACACACACGTCCTCCCCTTAATGAGACAGTGTCTCCTTCATCGCCTCGCTTCATTACTGATGGAAAATTATAGCATACCAGAGCAGTGGAAAGGCAAACAGTGCTGAAACTCTATAAGCTTTATGGTTTGAACCCAGTCCTGGCGATCTGTTTTTTCTCATTCACATTTTCAGGGTAGGAAATGTGAAAAAAAAAAAAAAAAAAAAGAAAAAACAAGCTTTTTCTCGTGTTAAATGTTGTAAAACTACTCAACCAAAACAGACCCGAGCAAACAGACATATTACGCTTTGGGTTTGAAGCAAAATGACATGGATACGACAAAATAGTTCTGTACAAAAGCTTCATGTTTCTTGTGCACTTAAACACATTATGAACACTTACCTTCTGTTGTTTATTTAAACAATCATTCATGATAATGTGCACTGTGAATTGAAATACGGCACAGGAAGGCCAAAACCGGGTATAAACAGCAGGGGTCTCAAACTCAAATTACTGCGCCTGGAGTTTCTTTTTTCTTTTTTTTTTTTGAGGGTCGGTTATACAGTAACAGCACATCTAAGTGTCTTCAAGTGTTTTTAGAATCATGAAGTTTAACTATATACTGTACTAGGCCAGTCATTCAATTAAAATGTACATTTTTTGTCTAATTAATAACATGGTATGCCAATTAATGAATTTAATTAATAATCAATTACATATAAAAAAAATAGGAGAAAAGCCCTAAAATTAAGGTAATTCAAAGATTCATTATCAAGGCAGATGAGTAAAGCGCTGAGTTGTCATTACCAAAAGTGTTATTTTATTAACATATTGTTTATGCTTTTCAATTTTAGAGGCCTCATGATGTCAAGGACTAAACCACATAGCGATCAATTCATATGATATTTGTAATTAAAACAATTGTGTTTCATTCAGAAAAGTAGTTGTGCAGCACCTCAAAAAGTTGAGGTGCGTCACTTTAATGGTGTAAATAAATTTGCTTATTATAACATGAGCAACCTAGTGTTGTTGGACATTTAGGCCATATACAGGGGGCGACAGTTTGAGACCCCTGATAGAGAGCATGAAGACACTGAACCAACAATGAAGAAATAAAACAACTATATCAAAAACAACAATCATGCCAACATATCCATGTTGATCTGGTTTGTGTGAGATGTTTCCGTGTGGAGTGTATTAAAGTTTATCTCAGACTTCTTGAAATCAAGCTTAATCTAAAGTATGTGGCTTTGCTTGATTCCAAGTGCATGAAAAAACGGTTTACAGTACTAAACAATCAGATCTCCATCAGTAGTCTAGTCACGCCATCAAACGGGGAGCAGGAAATTCACTATTAAAATGTGAATTTAAAGTGGTTATTCCTATTTTCTTTAAAAATTACTATAGGCAAAAGTTTTATTTCATCCTTCAAGTTTGTCAAAAGCAAAAGGAAAATGTTGTCATACATTAATTCACTTATCGGTTCAATGGAAGTCTATGGGGCAAGACCTTTCCAGAGGGTTTAAAGGGAGAAAGTGAAGCTGAATCTTATATTATTGTCAGAGCATTGACATACAATCTTCACTATAAAACTATTTCAAATTTGATTTGTAAAGCTGTCTAAATTGCCCATTTGAGGTGGGACCACTATTCGATGAATATAGGGGTTAAAGGTATAGTTGTAAACAGCGTTTATTTAAGGAGGAGATAGCAACATGGTCAATCTACAGTAATTATTTGTATTACGTTTCATAGTGTGGATGCAGACAAATATACCTAATATATTTATTATGTGAAAATAATTTGAAAGCTACCTGCTTTTTTAATGTGTTATTTACTTATAATTATTATTAGCATTAATAATTAACTAATTTAATTTAACATTAAACATTTTTCAAATGAAATTTTACTGGCATTTGTACTAACTATGTGACTACTAAATTTTTGGTATTGTGACAACAGTATTATTTAGTAGTATTTAACCCATTAATTATCAGCTAGTGAAGTCTGGGATTAGTTCTCTGTCATTAGAGTCTAAGATCTCAAGTTTACATTTGTAGCACCCTCCCAATGCAAATAAAGTTTGTTTGTACTGTTGCTTATCAGTCTTATCCAACCAACTGTAGTGTTTACTTGCCAACAGAGATCTGACTGAGATGCCCAGAGTTCAATCTATTTATAGAAGCAGTAGAATTGTATGACGCCAGATCAGGGAACACCTCAAAACACAATGACCAAACAATATGCAGAGCCTAAGAGAAAACCAGTAAGATGTAGTGAGCACACTAATTATATCCCGAGCCACATACACACACAGAGGATGGGAGTGGTGTATTGTGCAAAGGAAAAGCTATGGAAAGTGATTTGTGGAGCCAGTGACTCTTCTCTGTACAGCAACGACACACTATTTCAATACTGACCGGTTCGTTCTCATAGTAATTTTCCCAGTGCAGCCTGTGAGGTTTCTTTGTCATCTGGAAGTAAGGTAGATGGGATTAGAGCGACATTCCACACAATGCCTGTTAAACACATGAAGTTTTTAAATGGGAGAACAAAAGCATTACAGAATATAGCCACATGCTCTGGGTTAGAAACACAAAGGGTATGTTCGGAATGGAATACTGTCACAGTACTCATAATATTTTCTTTAGTATGTACAGTAAAATGTGCACAAAATTACACATGGAATACTCATGACCTACTATGTTTTATAATATAATATAATATAATATAATATATAGTGTATGTTTATATTTATGTATACATAATAAATATACACTGTACACCCACATATATTATGTAAACAAAAACTTTTATTTTGGATGTGATTAATCGCGATTAATCGTTTGACAGCACTACACTGTAAAAAATCCAACTTTCGAAAAGTTCTACTAACCAATGTAAAAACGTAGCCTGAAGAAATCATTTTTAGAAGGAGAAGGCAGTTTAATTTTTTGTGTGAACTGAACTAGCAAAAGTTGTTTTGTTTACCTTACTTAGATACTCAAGTATTTGTTCACAACGTATGCAAATGTTCTCCCAACTTTTCAAATTGAGTCCTCTGAACAAACAATTTTACCTTGAACAAAACTGCACAAGTTCCCAGCATGCATTGCAGCTTGAAAACATTTTATGTTAATTATTATTAAAATATTATCATTGTTTTAAATTTTACTAGCTTAATTTATGCTACTGCTGCTGTTGTCACAGCTGTCATGTGGATCAAAGTTCATATTTTTACTGATTTAAAATTTGTTGATCCTCACCATGGTTGAGAATCGTGTGCTGAGGTACTGTATATGTGCATATCATTGCATCTTGCTTAATGCATTTGTCTATCAGCATAAATGTTTGCCTTTAGTTTTAAGAGGCAAATACTACCCATATTATGTAGAAGGCTCTGAAAATACATAAAAATCTAAAGCAAAGAGTATTGTTAAAAAAGATTAACATTGCTAAATGCTCAAAAATCTTTGGTTTCTCTAACAGATCTTTTAACACTCAGTAGACTGATTTTTATTCATTAGATGAACTAAAGTTTTTAAGTTGTCGGTTGCTAGTTGAGTTAACTTAACAAATTGACTGCGATAGGTTGCCTTATTTTTTGAGTTAGGTCAACTTTTTTTTTTTTTTTTACAGTGTAGTATCTATTTCTGTCACACAAAATCATGTCAGAGGGCATTACATACTACTACATTTTCTAAAAGGTGCAGTATGAAATATTCCACAATGCAATGGACTTAATCTCCGATTTCCAGTGTGATCAATCAATTTGAACTGTAATTTTAATGTCTATTATGTGACTGGACTATCAAAAGTTGACATTTCTGCAAAACTGGACAGAAAATGCAACTGAACTTTTTATTTTAGAGACAATAACTGCAATATTACTGTTGCATTTTTAATTCAGCGAGTGTGTTCCAGTGTAGTATACTGTGGTTTGAAACACTAAATTTTTGCACACTACAAACTGTTTCACATGTCTAAAAAAAGGGGGAGAATAAAAATACATTTAATAAATTCAATAAATACTGAACAGTATGAAGTAAGTAGTATGATAGTATTCCATTCCGACAAGGCAAAAACAGAAAATGACACCAAATAGATTATGACAAAAGATGGCACAAACTGAGATGACAGAGCCTGAAATGGGTTGTGTGTGAATTTTTATACCCAGGAGAAATGAATGTGTATCTCTTTAAGGATTTATAAAATTAAGAGATTATTAGGCTGTGTATGTGTTAACATTCATATTCCAATTGCTAACATGAAATAACAATGAACAATTTTAAGGCATTTAGTTAATTAATTTTATATGTATTCTATATAATTCAGAAATTACCAAATGCTGTAAAATGTGTTAATTGCATTAATAACAAATTCAACCTTACTGTGAAACATAAACAAAAACCTAATAACATTTAGTATTTGCTCTTGCCTAACAAGATTTCAAAACGGTTTGACCTTTAGCAAAGCAAAACAACTGGCTAGATTAAATCTGCAAGCCACAGACAAAACTTGCCATATATTTCTGCGAATGTTTTTTTGAATTCTCCACATTTTTGAGGCCTTAAGACATTAGAGACAGAAGTTAAGAAAGAGCAACTACAATGGTACTTGAAAAAATGACAAGAATTCACACCTCTAAAGTTTCTTCCTTATTAAGTTTCTCAGCTCACTGGAGCCTCGGAGTTTTGTATGTTATCCTAACTTGATATTTCTGTTTTTCCTGCTGAATATGAGGACTTTGTGTGTACAGCCAGCAGCCAGATGGACGCATGAGATCAAGGACAAAAAGAGGAACTCTTGGCTGGAGACAACAGAGATCCTCTGTATGTGAAACTCCAAGACCTCTGCTAGTGACTGTCAAACGCTGGTCAAAATTACTGAGTAGGAATGGGTCGTGACTGTCTAATCAACCAAAAACCAACTAGTGGTTTTGATATTTATAGTGTGTTATGTGAAAGCTAGCCAATCAGTCTGAAGATTGATGTTTTGGGAAAGCTCTTCTAATTTTGATACACAAACATATTAGACAAAAACTGTTATTAACACATGCAGTATTAATATTCCTGAACACTTAAAATTTCATAAGACAAAAGTGTTACACATACAAAAGACTGGACGGCTGCATGCAACAGCTTTTCACACAGAAACAAAAGCATGAGGCAGGTGTGTGTTATGGAAATGAGGGGCATGTTAGGAGCACAGGGCTGCTTTCTGTGGGGGGATTAGGTTTTAAAGCGTCTCTGTGTACGAGACCACTGGGCCAGCTGAAAGGAATGAACTGTGGAATCTGTTTCCTCCATTTTCCCCTCCTTCTTGTTTGCCCAGTGAGAGTGAATCCGTCAATGGGTCTGTTACGGCCTCAGAGAGCAGCTGCCTAACACGCACTCATGACAAAAACTGACTCCACAAGGGCACACCACAAAAAAACTGCTGCTATCCAATTTTCTCAACAAAGCGTTGTTGATTTTTAACAGCAGAGGTATTGCAACATGGTCCTGACTAGGGCTGTCACAACATACAGGTACTAACGATAACTGTGGTATTTAAAAAATAATAAATATTGATATCGTATTAATACTATACACACCATAAAAAAAACCAGCTCCATTAACAATGAGGTTGATATTCTATCATAGTATCAGTACTGCATCTTAACAATGGTTGACACCAGTCATAAGATGACTAGGCAGTGTGTAATAGTGCTGTCAAATGATAAATCATGATTAATCGCATCCAAAATAAAAAAGTTTTTGTTTACATATTATATGTGTGTACTCTGTGTATTTATTATGTATATATAAATACACATACATGCATGTATATATTTAAGAAAAATATGTTATGTTTATATATTAAATATTTTCATATATAATAGAAATTATATGAATATAAATATATACATGTAACCACTTTCAAAATATGTATTGTATGTGTGTATTTATATATACATTGTACACCTACATATATTATGTAAACAAAAACTTTTAATTTGGATGCGATTAATCGTTCGAAAACACTAGTATCTATTTCTGTCACACAAAATCATTACATACTAGGGACATTACATACTAAAGCAGAACACACTAGCTGCACCTGAAAAAAGTCAATGATTTCATAAAAAGATGGAGCAAAAGACACCTCAGTCTACAGGAAGTGCTGATCAACAGTTATATTATATGTTTTTGTACAGTTATGGTTAAAAACTCTCTCTCAACCTCCCTACACTCACATTTTGACTTTGATTCATTAGCCAAAAAATAAAAAAAAACAAAAACAAAATAAAGTTAAAGATGAATCTGACTGATAGCATTAATTATATATTTAAAAAGATATAAAAATAAAAATAATGAAAATAAAAATCTAGTGTTATCCCTAAACAAAATCTATAATTGTTCCCTAAAAATCATCATTTACTCACACTAAAGAAGCAATACAATAGCAGAATGTTCAAGCTGTTATTGATTAATTCTATTTATTGAATAACTGAATACTGAATATTCAATAATTCTATTATAGTGCCTTTTTAAAGATATACACCCTACTCACGCTTTAATTGTATGAAAAAGAGCAACACGAACATTCTCAAAAATCTGTCCTTTTGTGCTCCATGGAGGAAAAAAAAGCATTATTTTCTTTTTTCCCCAGGATATTCAGTCATATGTGGACAGCTCCAAGTGTAAACAGTCCACCTTTTGAGATGTTGAGAAACGCACATGTCCTTTGTATATATTATTTGCATGTAAATGCATATGTCTTGATGCACCCATGACAATGGACAACAAAATATCCGTCTACTGTTGCAGCTAGTTCCAGCCAGGCTTAAAAAAGAAAACATTCAAGCAATTGGAAAATGTGGAAATGCCCACACAAAAATGTGCACAAGACTTCACGGAACATCTTCCGTAAGCCTCACATCAACATGCAATGACACACTGACATAGTAAGTGATGTAAGTGGTCATGAAATCAGAGACCCTCGCCTCAATGAAATTCGATCGCAAGTGGTCACAGGAGATGCATGTTAATGCCAGATGTGAATGGCAATGTGTCTCGGCTGACCACTTGTGACCGGCTCATCTGAGACGAATGTTAATACCAGTAGTAAACAGGGTCACTGATGTTGAGTAGGGTGCATGCAGCAGTATCAGGCCATACCTGATTGAGGTAATGGTATTCTTCAGGCTTTTTGAGGTGGAACACTGTCCTCTCCTCTTCACTCGCTCCTGCCAGCAGGTAGTAAAACACATGGTAATTCCTGTAAGAACAAACCAATGTAACATCAATTGCAGTATGAACATATGTGCCATATAAATACATAAAGAGTTGCAGTTTGGTCCTGACGGCAGCAGCTTGGATTATGTACAACTGACTACCACTTTAACAAGGTTTCTTAACCAGTCACAACAGGTTTACAGGAAGGTTTACAGGTTTATTTTTGACTTTACGCCTCCAAAAATATGAAAATTAATTTTAGTTCAGAAATTAAAAACTTGTTCATCAAAGAAGAAGTGCATTCAAGTCATTGTATGCACTCTCAGAAAAAATGGTACAAAAGGTGTCATTGTGACAGTACCTGCACTTTTGTACCTTTTAGATTCTAATATGTACACTTTAGGTACCAATATGGACTTTTTAATGTGTACCTTCTGACGGGCCCCAGTGACAGCTTTTGTACCTTTTTTCTGAGAGTGTGTTTAAATGGTAGGTTTAGTGTATTTTAGTGTGTGCATGACATGGGTCAATGACATCACACGCACACACACACACACACACACACATTTATACATACATACATACATACATACATACATACATACATTATATATAGAGTTCCAATGCAAAAGCCTCTAAAAGCCATCTTTCACTTCAAATGCACTAAATCCCAGTCTCAACCCATTCAGAAGTACCAGTACTTACAGAGAAACCTAAACATAGTAGCCAGAAAGAAATGCTAATTTTAAAGAAAAACATCAGACATATATATATATATATATACACACACACACACACACACACACACACAGGTGCAGCTCAAAAAATTTGAATATCGTGGAAAAAGTTCTTTTTTTTCTCATGAAAGTCAAAAATCCAGTATCTCAAAATATTAGAATATTTATATTTGAGTTTCATTAAATGACCATCCCTACAGTATAAATTCAGGGTATCTCTTGTTCTTTGAAACCACAATAATGGGGAAGACTGCTGACTTGGAAATGGTCCAGAAGACAATCATTGACACCCTCCACAAAGAGGGTAAGTCACAGAGGGTCATTAATGAAAAGGGAGGCTGTTCACAGAGTGCTGTATCAAAGCATATTAAATGCAAAGTTGACTGGAAGGAAGAAATTGGGTAGGAAAAGGTGCACAAGCAACAGGGATGACTGCAAGCTTGAGAATATTGTCAAGGAAAGCCGATTCAAACACTTGGGAGAGCTTCACAAGGAGTGGACTGAAGCTGGTGTCAGTGCATCAAGAGTCACCATACTCAGACGTCTTCAGGAAAAGGGCTACCAAGCCACTTCTGAAACAGAAACAATGTCAGACGCATCTTACCTGGGCTAAGGAGAAAAAGAACTGGACTGTTGCTCAGTGGTCCAAAGTCCTCTTTTCAGATAAAAATAAATTTTGCATTTCATTTGGAAATCAAGGTCCCAGAGTCTGGAGGAAGATTGGAGAGGCACATAATCCAAGCTGCTTGAAGTCCAGTGTGAAGTTTCTGAAGTCAGTGATGATTTAGGATGATTTTGTCTGTTGGTGTTGATCCATTGTGTTGTATCAAGCCCAAAGTCAATATAGCCGTCTACCAGGAGATTTGGGAGCACTTTATGCTTCCATCTACTGACAAGCTTTATGGAGATACTGATTTCCTTTTCCAGCAGGACTTTAGCACCTGCCCACAGTGCCAAAACCACTTCCAAATGGTTTGCTGACCATGATATTACTGTGCTTGATTGGCCAGCCAACATGCCTGACATGAACCCCATACGGAATCTATGGGATATTTTCAAGAGAAAGATGAGAAACAGTCGATCCAACAATACAGAGGAGCTGAAGGCTCAATAGTGCCTCAGCAGTGCCACAGGCTGATCGCTTCCATGCCACATCTCACTGATGCTGAAATTTTTGTGCTAAAGGAGCCCCGACCAAGTATTGAGTGCATAAATTAACATACTTTAAAGAACTTGAACTTTTCTGTTTTGCAAATCCTTTTTTTTTTGATTGATCTTAGGAAATATGTTGAGATATAAAATATACTGGATTTTTGACTTTTATGAGCTGTAAACATCTAATCATCAAAAAAAAAAAAAAAAAACTTTTGAAATGTTTTACTTTACATGTAATGAATCCAGAACATATGAAAGTTTCCCTTTTTGAAATAAGTTTTTGATATTCAAAAATTTGAATATCAACTTTCACGATATTCAAATTTTTTGAGATGAGATTTTTTGTGTGTATGTGTATATATATATATATATATATATATATATATATATATATATATATATATATATATATATATATATATATATATATATGTGTGTGTGTGTGTGTGTGTATGTACATTGGAACAGTAAAGACAAAATTGCTCTGTTGGCTGTGGAGTCAAGACATTTACAAATATGATTAAAAGATGAATATGACACAAAACTACAGAATGACACATTTTATTATTGGGTGATTCAACACAGATGTTTTACCAGCTAAGAAGTTCAGCACTTTTAGAGTTTCAACCCCCTATCTGATGTGAGCATAAGTATTGGAACAGTTGGCTCACAGGTCTTTCTAAGTGATCAGCTGTATCCTGTTGCATTCATTCTTCAGATATTAAAAGGAGGGAATATGTCGTATCAGTTATATCCATTACTTCTGCATTCTGAATCTTGCATTCCATGATGACACACTCAAACCAGGATGACGATGAGGGAGCTGACTTTGAGAGAAAAGCAAGCAATTTGGATGCTAAAAGAAAAGAGGAAGTCAATTAGAGCTATAGCAAAAACAAAGGGCATGGAGAAATCAAGAGTTTGGAAACCACCAGCGACACCAGCAACCAACAACTACCTGATCGGCTGAGAAAACAACAGTAGTTGATGACAGACAAATCATAAAAGCTGTGAAAATGAACCCTAAAAGACGTGTCTGTAAAATCACCAACAACATCCAGAAAGCTGGGGTGATGCTCTGACAATCTACTGTCCTCAGGAGACTTTGACACAAAATTACAGATGCTACACAGCAAGATGCAAACCTCTGACCAGCACCAAAAATAGAAAGGCAAGATTAGAGTTTGCAAAAAAGCACAAAGGTGAGCCAGAAGAGTTTTGGAACTGTGTTTATGGACCGATGAGACAAAGATTAACCTTTATCTAAGTGATGGGAAAGCAAAAATGTGGAGAAAAAAAGGGAACTGCAAAAGATCCCAAGCATACAGCCTCATCTGTAAAGCATGGTGGAGGTGGTGACATGGCATGGGCATGCATGGCTGTCTCTGGAACAGGCCCTCTCAACTTTACTGATGACTTAATGTATGATGACAGTAGCAGAATGAATTTGGAAGGGTACAAAACCATCTTGCCTACCAATATTCAAGAAAATACCACCAGATTCATTGGGAAGTGCTTCATATTGCATCAGGACAATGACCCAAACACCCTGCCAGTTCAGTCAAGGAATTTATAAGGGCAAAGAAATGGAAAGTCTTAGATTGCCCAAGTCAATCTCCAGATTTAAATCCGATTGAACATGAATTTCACCAGCTGAAGAGGACAGTAAAGGCAGAAACTCCCCAAAACAAGCAACAATTGGAATTGGCTGCATTAAAGGCTGGGAAAAGTATTTCAAAGGATGAGATCAAGACTCTGGTGATGTCTGTGGGTCCCAGACTCACTGCTGTGATTGTGCGCAAGGGATCTGCAACTAAATAATAGCTTTTAATCTTTTATATCTGCCTTATGTTCAACTGTCCCAATACTTATAGAGGGGACTGTATATACAGGTGCATCTCAATAAATTAGAATGTCTTGGAAAAGTTCATTTATTTCAGCAAATCAACTCAAATTGTGAAACTTGTGTATTAAATAAATTCAGTGCACACAGACTGAAGTAGTTTAAGTCTTTGGTTCTTTTAATTGTGATGATTTTGGCTCACATTTAACAAAAACCCACCAATTCACTATCTCAACAAATTAGAATATGGTGAAATGCCAATCAGCTAATCAACTGCTGATTAGCTGATTGCAAAAAACACCTGCAAAGGTTTCCTGAGCCTTCAAAATGGTCTCTCAGTTTGGTTCACTAGGCTACACAATCATGGGGAAGACTGCTGATCTGAAAGTTGTCCAGAAGACAATCATTGACACCCTTCACAAGGAGGGTAAGCCACAAACATTCATTGCCAAAGAAGCTGGCTGTTCACAGAGTGCTGTATCCAAACATGTTAACAGAAAATTGAGTAGAAGGAAAAAGTGTGGAAGAAAAAGATGCACAACCAACCGAGAGAACCACATCCTTATGAGGATTGTCAAGCAAAATCGATTCAAGAATTTGGGTGCACTTCACAAGGAATGGACTGAGGCTGGGGTCAAGGCATCAAGAGCCACCACACACAGACGTGTCAAGGAATTTGGCTACAGTTGTCGTATTCCTCTTGTTAAGCCACTCCTGAACAACAGACAACGTCAGAGGCGTCTTACCTGGGCTAAGGAGAAGAAGAACTGGACTGTTGCCCAGTGGTCCAAAGTCCTCTTTTCAGATGAGAGCAAGTTCTGTATTTCATTTGGAAATCAAGGTCCTAGAGTTTGGAGGAAGGGTGGAGAAGCTCACAGCCCAAGTTGCTTGAAGTCCAGTGTCAAGTTTCCACAGTCTGTGATGATTTGGGGTGCAATGTCATCTGCTGGTGTTGGTCCATTGTGTTTTTTGAAAACCAAAGTCACTGCACCCGTTTACCAAGACATTTTGGAGCACTTCATGCTCCCTTCTGCTGACCAGCTTTTTAAAGATGCTGATTTCTTTTTCCAGCAGGATTTGGCACCTGCCTACACTGCCAAAAGCACTAAAAGTTGGTTAAATGACCATGGTGTTGGTGTGCTTGACTGGCCAGCAAACTCACCAGACCTGAACCCCATAGAGAATCTATGGGGTATTGTCAAGAGGAAAATGAGAAACAAGAGACAAAAAAAAAATGCAGATGAGCTGAAGGCCACTGTCAAAGAAACCTGGGCTTCCATACCACCTCAGCAGTGTCACAAACTGATCACCTCCATGCCACGCCGAATTGAGGCAGTAATTAAACCAAAAGGAGCCCCTACCAAGTATTGAGTACATATACAGTAAATGAACATTCTTTCCAGAAGGCCAACAATTCACTAAAAATGTTTTTTTTTTTTATTGGTCTTATGAAGTATTCTAATTTGTTGAGACAGTGAATTTGTGGGTTTTTGTTAAATGTGAGCCAAAATCATCACAATTAAAAGAACCAAAGACTTAAACTATTTCAGTCTGTGTGCATTGAATTTATTTAATACACGAGTTTCACAATTTGAGTTGAGTTACTGAAATTAACTTTTCCACGACATTCTAATTTATTGAGATGCACACACACACACACACACAGTCAAATCAAATATTATTCAGACACCATAGAATTTTTGATAGTTTTTTTTACTAGTCGGTGCAGGACACTACAGTTCATTTATGTAAGTGAGGATAGCAAAATAAAGTAAACTGTGACATATTATACCCAAAAATTCTTCATACAGTGGACTACCAATAAAATTGATAAACATTTGGGACCAAAAATTTTATTTGACACTTTTGACCACTTTGACCTGACCATGTTTTGTTACATACCTTTCTATCAAAGTTATCTGACATTGTCAAGATGAATTTGTTATGACACAGTTTAACTCTTGAGTTCTTGTCATATTTTATTACCATTTTCTAAACTATAGCGAATAAACTGTGATAATGTGAGAAATGTTGAAGGTGTCTGAATAAATTTTGGTTTGACTGTATATACAGATATATAAAAATGTCACGTCATTGACCCAGCTGGTAAGGACAAAAACTGAGACTGACAAAGAGATAGCTTTACTGATTTTGTCACTTTATCATGTTGTGCATCAAATGATGTTAAGCTGGTTTCAATTCGATAAAGCACGTCTCCGATACTGAAACATGACTGCTGTGATTTACACCAAACTCCCAAAAACAAGGAAATTATGGTCTGTTTCCGTCATAAACCCTCATGCCATGAAACCAGTGGGACTAGTAATGACAGCCAGTAGATAAAGCTGAGATTCACACATATAAACTGAACAATTACTCTGACAACACTGAACACTGTGGAGAAATAATTCCCACATGTTCACTACTGGATTTATTTCCTCACTAGCTTCTACCAAATGTACACTCTCTCGAGTTTAAATAAACTGTAGTCTAGTCCAGTATAATAATGTCGATTTAATTATAAAATATTTTAATTCAGCAGCTGACATAATTTCTTAACCGTTGAAATGAATATACAACAGCATCAACAAATCATACAAGATCTCATACCTTTCATTGTGTTCCTGATAGACGAGCCGGGACTTCTCCAGCAGGTATTTCTCCACATACGCCCTGGATAAGAACAAACACCAAATTAGACAGGGGTTCAAACACCTCTACAACACTGCAGACAGAGATACATGCAGCTCTTACCCTCTAACAGTGCCACTTTCCTGATAGTTCACCTGTATGAACTTCCCAAAACGGCTGGAGTTGTTATTATGGGCCGTTTTAGCATTGCCAAAAGCCTGTGAACACAGGAAAAACAAACAGCATAAGAGAGGTGGCATAAATGTATGGAGGACTTAATAAAATAAATAAATAAATAAATTCAATATATCAAAAAGAAATAAATATGCTATGTCAAAGTGGGGTTCAGTTGATAATTCAACTGAAACTTATTTGTTTGCTTATTAATTAAATTTTTGACTTAATTTTCAACTGAAGCCCACTTTGAAATATTATAGCTGCCACTAAAAAAAAAAAAAAAAAAAAAAAAAAAAAAAACACACATGCATACGCATGATTTACAACTTAAATAAGAGCCCTAATGCATTACTTTTCATATTGCAGTAATTACAGTACAATTACATTTTTGTCATTAAAAATCCTTAAAATTGCCATAAAAATCATTTGAAAAAAATGCAACACAGGCTTTACAAGACACTATTATAGAAAAACAAGGCAGGAAAAAAAAAATATGTTTGACAAGCCAACAAACCCACAACTGTAAATGTGTGAAGAGGTTGGCCATACCAGTGCATTCACACACTGTAGAAGTCTTAAAAGCACAGACTGTTTAATTGTAGGGGTCAGTGAAAGGGTAAAATTGTTATGAAAAACAATTACAAAGAGTGTGATGCAAGACACCTTGACTAACATTGTAAGAGGACTGCAACAAGAAAAAAAACAAAAACAAAACAAATGTTTTGTAAGACCACACTAAATCTGTTGTAAGTGTCCATTACATCACCTTTCGGCCTGTTATGAGCCTGCCTGGAGAGCAGGAAGTTATTCAGTTGTACATAAACACTCTCGTTATTTGTAGCTCCGCCACAAGTAAACAAATTCCTCAGTGGAACGAGCTGCCGATGTCCGTCTGGAGGGACAGCGCTCGCTCCCGGCACCCACGGCCGCTCCAGAGGTCAATCTCACAGCCAAGTGCGCCAGACGCACACCGCCCTGTTATGAGTCAGACTTTCAGAGTGGGTTTTACGGCTCTCAGGGGAAGCAAGGACAAGCCATTCCGCCACAGAAGAAAGAAATTCTGGGTAGGGAGGCACCAGCGGCATACAGCTGACAGCCATGAGCTACTGTAACAGTCCATGTGCGCTCTCAGCCATCATGACGCATCTAGCCAGCTATGTTAAGTAATGTCTTGAATGTCTAGAAAAGGTTATGTCAAACACAGAGATAACTTTACAAATGGCCTCTGGAACCTGTGTTGGAAAAGTTTATTTAGCCCTTCACGATGAACAGCACTTGCCAAACATCAAGTGGATGTTGCACAGTTACTCCTCTGACATATTAACGAACAGTACTCCAGAAATTCATCATCCACTCCGCACACTAAATGGAAGAGGCCTGGACGCTCCAGGAAAACGGGTCAGACAAGGACAAAAATCAGGCGTTAAAAGTGTCACCTCAACTCTTCCTGTGCAGTCAAAGACACAGCAATACTTCACGGCTATCACAGGCCTGATGAAGCCAAAAAACTTTAAACTGACGTGGAGAAAATAGTGAGGATGGACTGCCAACCTTTTTAATACTCAGCATTCCTGTTACTAAAGGAAACAGCCGCCATTAAAATCTGCTGAGATTCACATATCATGTACAGGGGTGTGTTTTCCAAAAACATTCTTAGCACTTCTGTGTTTCATAAATGAGAGTCTTTGAAATTAAAAATGTAAAAGTATGATCTTATTTAGGCTTTGTAACAGACATATGTATGTATGTATATATCTGTAATTTGTTGTTATTATTATTATTATTATTATTATTATTATTATTATTATTATCAGGGCTGTCAAGTAATTAAATTTTAATTTAATTATTTTATGTTGTGCCAATTAACTAATCGAATGAATCGTAAATTAATTGCACATCAATTTGAGCTGAGAAATTACCTACAAAACAAAGTCATTAAAGTGTTAAATGAGAATAAATTGAATAGACATTACAAAAAACAGGTTTAGAAAGAAATGTTTTGATTCAACAAAATTTATGACAAACTTTTAAGGCTACAATTTGGACATGATATTGTTTTCAGAAGCTGCATCTGAAGAGGTATTTAGGTATATTTACAGAGACTGAGTTGGCGTGAATAGCATTTACACTGCAATTAGAATTGATTGATGGGTTTTGAAAGGGCTTTATTGGGTTTACCGAATACTGAAATATGAAAGTTTTTTTATAAAATAAATATGATGTGTGAAAATAAAAACTCATTCATTCACTTGAAACTTTTCCATTATTCATTTAACCAATTCATTCAAACAATTGATTCATTCAAAAACAAATGACTGTCTTTATTGAACATGTCACTAAATCATTAGCTCACTCGATTCGCTCAAAAATGTGGATTCATTCTGTAATGAAACACTGCTGTGTGCAGCTCGGAAAGGCACAATAGTTCTGCTTTTACTTTCTTTGGAACTTTTCATGGTGAAATTGAACAAAAACAGACAATACTGTGTATAAAATTGAACAATATTAACTTATTTATTGAACTGTTGTATAAAATCAGTATCACATTTGCAATCATGTTGATATTCAGGAAAAAAAACAGTACTCTTGCTGGTTTGATATTGCTAAACTATATCATATGATATAAATATAAGACAAAAATCCACACAGGGACAGTTTTTGCCCTATATTGTGTATTTTAGGTGCATATAACTATATTCTAATCGGTTTCATCACACAGGTCTCTGTGTGGGTGCATTAAATGCGCTAATAATTTTAATAAATGATTATTATTGTTATTATATTATTAAAATATTTCACAATGGTCTTTTTCATCCACATTGGTTGTAATAAGGAGTCAAATCACTTTCTGTTCACACTGTTTGGCATTTGCAGCATTATCCTTAATTTCTTTATTTGGGTGATAATTAGCGGTTGGAATTTAAAGCGCATAATATTAGCTCAAATAATCACATTAAGGCGACCGTGTATATATTGCAAAAGCCTGCTATGAAAGGGAATGGTGTATGCTACCCCATCATGCTCTGCTGCTTACTGGCAGAGGCAAATCCTCCACAGATGAAATAACAACACAAAAGGCTTTTGTCTTGAGTTAAAGGTCTTGATCTCATAGGAGAAGTTGGGGGAGTGAATAAACGACTGAGAAGCCGAATTCATCACAATTACCGAAATCCGCTCTGACACATATTGAACTGAGAATAATATGACATCAAAAGCAGGAACGGGAAGTTTGTGGCTTTTCCCGGCACAAGACACAGGGGAACGTTTAGCAAACATATTTTGGATGAGCTCGGCGTTCAGTGTAAGAGCTTGAGAATTGATCTCAGGGGCTGAGAAATTAAATCTTTAGAGCATTCTGTCACTCACACAAACACACAACAACCCGCTCTGATCTCATGCCACATCTTCTAATGGACCGCATCAGGTAAATATTATCTCTTGGCCGGAGAGCCATCACAGGGGAAATACTCTCAAAACAGTGTCAGTGTGATAAGACCATAATCCTCTCCACGTGTGAGCGCAGAGAGCTTGCAATGTGTGTGGGACCATAGAGTCTCAGGTGCCTCCCTTAATGGCATATGTTTATTTCAATAGATCAAGTATTCCCCAAAGGTTTTTTTCAGCTGAACCCCTTTGACCTTAAATATTTACTTGATGTAACTCCTGAGATGTTAATATTTTATTAATTTAACATAGCATTCATATGTTCAGTTCTCTGATGTCAGTGGTCACAATACATGCAGGTAAACAAATAAAAAGTTAAAGAATTTTTTTACCTTTTATATTTTAAGTGGTTCATTTTGAATTTCTTTTATTCTTTTATCATTTATTGATTTTAAATTTACAGAATAAATGACATTTTAAAACATATTACAATAGAAAACATTTTATTTTCTACAACAGAAAATAGGTTCTAAACTCCAGTAATATTTCAATAACATTATAGAATATTATAATATAATTTCATAATATTAATGTGTTTTTACTGTATATTAAAATATATTTCAAATAAATGCAGCCTTGATGAGCATAAAATACTTTCGAAAACGTTTTAAAAAACTATTTTAATTTATTTAATTTATTTTAATTTATTCCAAACCTTTGACCAGTAGTGTATATACATTATTTATTTATTTATTTATTTTTTGACAAATCATTTTGCATACATGCACTCCTCTGAGTTAGAGCTTATTGGTGGATTGTGTGTTTAGGCACAAAAATTGACAGTATCGCAAAAATCAGCTGGGGTTGTGTCACAGGGTCACTTCACTTTCAGTGACTACAGAAATGTTACTTAGAAACGTGTTGTGTGGCTGTTTTGGATACTGTAAATCCCCAGCGGTGAAGTGGGTTTAGTCTGACTAACACCACTGGATATAGTCATCCTGCCTGAGCACTTTGTGATTTCTCTGAGGTCAATGCCAGCCTCACCCAAAACTCCATGACAAAACTCCATCAGTTACATGTGTCAGACTGTCTCTGTGAACACAATATATCACTGCTAAGCTATGACTGTGACTACAGCTAAAAATGATCACATGCTTTTGTTTTTACTAATATAGTTTTATTAATATTTTGATCATCTTATATTTTTAAATTTTCAGTTTTATTTTAATTTTGTTATGTGCTGTTTTACTTTTTTTGTAGTTTTTTTTTTTTTTCAAATTAGTTTTATTTCAGTTAATAATTATTTTAGTACTTGAACTTGGGCCAAGCCAGCATTTTTTTAATTTTCATTCCGTTTTTCATCTAATATTTATATCTTATTTTATTTTGCCTTTATTTCAATTAAAAAAATAGTTTTTAACAGTTTTAGTTAACAATACTGCTGCTTTGAGATAAAGATTTCACAGCGAGCATTTAAGGGCCTCTAAGAAAGCTTCATGTTTTGAAATGTCACATGACTGACTCACCTTGCAGTAAGTGTTTTTCTTGGATTGGACTCACAACACCTTCTACTAAAGATAGAAATTAAATAAAAAGGTGCTAATAAATCAGTCTTAACATCAACAACTACTTGTGCTCATTGTAGAAGCCTGGAGACACACGCAAATTTGTTTCCTGGTGAAATGATCAACTCCTACACTTTGAAACTATATGAAGCCAGCCAATCAGATTGTAGCTTGCCATATTTAGAAAATTCTTGATATTTTTGTGCACAATAAGCCTCATACAATAAATGAAAGGTCAGTGGGTGGGTTGTGTAATTCATAGGAAAACACAAAAAAACAGCATATCTGGGTGTGATGTTTTATTGCACTTGATAAATCACTCTCAATAGGAATGAGCTTGTCATCATATCATTAGGACAGTATTGTATTTGGTTGGCTTCCAAGTGTTTTGGCACTCTGTCATCACCTTTATGCAGTACAGACTATCCAGAAAATTACAACAGCACTCATTTTCCTCATTTCCTCTTTCGGTTTCAGACTGCTGTACTGTTAAGTGACTCGGTTTCAGACTGCTGTACTGTAAAGTGACTCACCGCTTGGCCTACGCCAGAAATAGAACATTTTTCCTGGATTACAGTGCAAAAGCACAAAAGGAAGCCCTGAATGGCTGCACTACAGTGTTTTGAGCAACCTAAATGAAGTCAATCCTCCTGAGTCTCTTTAGATTATCTGTGGGATGCATTTAGTTGTTGCAATGGGAGTGGTAGCTCAGCTAATGCTGTGCTCTCTGGTCAATAATAATTCAGTCTGCCACTCTATGTGACCGGGCCTGTTCAGGGTCAAACTGAGCTCATTGATTCAACAACACAGCCCGCCCCAGCCCAACATACTGTTAAATGAAAAAACATAACCAAAAAAAAGTAACGATCCACAAGATATCATTGCACTAGGTTAACGGGACTAGTACTACAATTTCTTCTAATAATTTTCAACACTTTCTAACCAATGATTCCAAACATATCAATAAAATATTAAAGGATTAGTTCACTTCCAGAATAAAAATGTTCTGATAATTTACTCACCCCCATGTCATCCAAGATGTTCATGTCTTTCTTTCTTCAGTCAAAAAGAAATGGAAGGCAACCAACAGCAAGCAGGCTGAAGGTCCAAATTGCAGTTTCAGTGCAGCTTCAAAGGGCTTCAAGTCAAGAACGAGCATTTAAGATTAAGAAGTACATAAAGTTTTTATTTTTTTAGAAAATGGCCAATAGTTTCACTAGATAAGACCCTTATTCCTCAGCTGGGATTGTGTAGACCCCTTTGAAGCTGCATTGAAACTGCAATTTGGACCTTCAACACATTGGCCACCACTGAAGTCCACTATATGGAGAAAAATCCTGGAATGTTTTCCTCAAAAACCTTCATTTCTTTTCGACTGAAGAAAGAAAGACATGAACATCTTGGATGACATGGGGTGAGAAAATTATCATGAATTTTTTATTCTGGAAGTGAACTAATCCTTTAATGTTTTGGACCATATGCCGCTATTTTCTGGCAAATGTGTATTTATGACTTTATAGCTGTATAAAGTATACAGTACACAGTAGCTCCAAGTAGAATCCTAAAAAAATATTTATTGTAAATTGTTTTATTTTTTTTTAGTGATTCACCAAAATGATTTTGTAGAAACAAACAAAAAAAAAGTAGTTTATTTAATATCAATAATCAATAAATCAAATCAAATATATTTACCAATCTGAAAAAAAATTGTGTTGTATAAATGCATTTAATTTGCAAAGGCAATTTTTAAATCAACCTTTTTAATTATATAATTATTTTTCTACTCCCAATTCATTGTTAAAAAATATAAACATTTAAACAGTTGCTGTAATAAAAACTTGTTTTTATGACAGATTTACTTAAGCATTAAATAATCAAGATAACAGGTTATGATGAATTTGTAATACTGCGCATATATTTAGAAAAATACTCCTAAAGATTTTTTGTAGTTGACTAAAACAAACTACAGATTACAGCACTTGCATATTATTGCTTTTTTGTTGGTTTTGTTTGCTTCTATTGTCCTCATTTGTAAGTCACTTTCGATAAAAGCATCTGCTAAATGGCTAAATGTAAAACAAATGAATGGCTTTCCTGAAGTAAATGTAATGTTACATGACAGTTTACAAGCGATACAGTCACTGATACAGTCAAAACACAAAAGAAACATAACACTAAAATGAGATAAACTGCAAAGAAATAATTCAATGAAAAGTCTTGTGCTACAGATCGGAATATGCATTCCAGAGCAAACGCTGACAGAACAAATCATATACACGCTAGAGAGCACAGCACCTGTGTTTCTCTCCAGATATTCTTAAATCTGCCAGAAACATGGAGAGGGTCTTTGGGACCATTAGAGTTGGGACACAACCCAGACGTCTACACTGCAGAAACCCTGGCATCTACGTCTGCTACATAATTATATAACCCCCCACCAAAGCTCCCGGTATAACTGCAAACTCCAAACTCTGGATGCAATTAAAACCTCTGCACAGAGTTAAACCTTCATACATCTGACATCAGCCAGCATTAAGTATTTATGTGATGCTCTTGGCACGCAAATGCATCTGTGCATTCAGATTAGTCATCTGCAAAACTGGCCAAAAACAGGAAGCAACAGCAAATCTAATTACCAACCTTGATGAAGTGTAATGCTGCTGGACTCTAAAATACAACACTACTTATGAAAGTCAGTATGTTTAATCTCAAACATCAAACACAATATGTAATGTAATGCAATAAGTCACAAGACTCCAAGCGTTACAGTGACTTTACCATGAATAAATGCCACAAAAACCCTTAACCACGGTGAACTGTAAATCACTGCCTTCAACTGCAGTTTTTTTAAATAAAATAAAGACAACAGAAATATGAAAAAAGATATCCACGACCCTATTACAGAATTCAGTCATTGCACAAATTCAAGTATAATGATTTTACATTAACTTTAAAAGTGCTTAATCTAATAGGATTTTAGAGCCTGAACCATCCATTTATAGTGAAGAAATGAACAAATGTTAGCTCCAGAGATGGAGCATGAGACAGAAAGACAGACTTATGATGCCTCATGACAGAGCTAGAGGGGACGCATAACTCAAATTTCAATAGTGCTCCATGTCTATGCAGTGGTGCCTTGTAGCAATTAGTCAGGGATGTGAAACGAGGGTCTGTGTTCATGTGAGTGATGATCAGTCTCGTGTACTTGAGTCACATATCAGAGGCATCCTTCATTTAATGTGAGATGTCCAGTATTGCAGCAGACAGAGCTGACAATGAGCATATTTAGGGCCCTATGGCTTCCGTGATGTGGAAAATGAGGACACAGTCAAGGAATTCAAGTCATAAAAATGGAATTTACAGTTTAACATGGTATGTCTCGGAATTTGGAAAATTTTGAATGAATAAATGAAAAGTAAGGTTAATTAGATTATGTATGTGAATATTAAAGTCCGAAAAGACTGCTATTTAAATATGAAGTCTGCATGTTCTGTGTGTCTCTGTGTGAACGAGTGACATGGTTTCAAGGACACATGATGTCACCATTTCATTTTAATCTCATTTTAATCACCTTCATCTGATTAACACTGTTTTTGATTAAAAATTTCTTAAATCATGAAATTTCTGAAAAGGAAAACATTTGTAAAAACGCAAAGAAATTATTAAATTGCTAAAGTTTTATGAATTAAAATTGATTATTCAAATTTAATTAAACCATTTTCATTTTAATAAACAAGATTTCATAGGGCCCTAAAATGTATTTTTTTGTTAAACTTGTAATAAATTGATGTTAAATTCTACCTAGTCTCATAACGAAAACATACCTCTTGGAACTTTTTGCAAGACGCGAAATATGTACCAATAAGTAGGGCTGTGCAAATAATCGAATGCGATGACAACTAATCACAGAACCGGCTTTACTGACAAGATGCGCGTGACCATCACATTCGATTATTTGCACAGCCCTACCAATAAGTCAATAAGTACATATCACTGCAGTTTCGAACAGAAATTAACACTAGAGGCGGTAAAACAATGAGCACTTGTAATCGTTTTCATACATAGTTATGATTATAGCTCTATATGTTTCGCTTTCCGGACGTAACATACTTGCTTGTTAGCTCAGCTGGCACAGAATTGGACTTAGGATGCGGAATCCTTGGTTACGAGTCCCGTCAAAAACATGACTCACAATGAAATAGCCAAAAGATGAGTGATCGAAAAACAAGCTAAAACGGCATGCTTGTGATTGCATTTTTGTGTCACATTCGCTTTTGCTCATACTATCGGTTAGGTTTAGGTTTAGGTGTAGTGCAGATGTTACGTTATTTTAAAACGTCACGGAGCATTAGATTTATAGCACCACTCGATGGACATTTCAATTCAGAACTGTGGTGACACGTACAAAACCAACGTCACATAAAACGTACCATATATACGTTCATCTGTACCGGGGAAAAAAAAAAACAAACACTCTTTTAGCACCACCCAGTGGACATTTCACATTGAAAACGTGACGAAACGTTCATGACGGTACGTATTTCGCGTCTTGTGAAAAAGTTTCCAGATTTACGTTTTTTGTCATGAGCCCAGGTTGGTTAAATTGTATAAATTTCATAATCTCAATTAATTCATTATGCATGCTTTTTAATTACTAAAATTTAATTTAACCATTAAAATTTAATTTTAGAAATACTAACATTGATAGAAGCTTGATGGAATTATCACTGGCCTGATAGATGATAAAAATTCATCAACACAGAACCCATAAAACTTTAAAACACCATAAAACAAAAGAGTACATACAGTATTTGGAGAAAAGAAAAAAAAAAGAATTTATGGCACTCTAATAACAGAAGAGCTGTTTTGTGTATAACGGCATCCCTCATTCAGCACACGTAGGGAAGTTTAGTCTCTTATCTTTCAGTGGTCTGTGAGTCACGGCTCAAAATCGCCTGCTTTCCTTCAACCCTGAGCTGAAAACTACATCCTTTCCCTCATCCTGTCACAGACTGCTCTCTCTCTCACACTTACGCTACACAAGAAGAAAGCGTGACTATCAGAGTATTCTTTAAATATCTTTTTCTCCTAAACATACACACAAAAACACACACACTTCCCGGTGATAGCAGTCTATTCAGAGTTAATTAGCGTGGCTGGTATTTTAAACACAGCGCCTTGACGTGCCCTTCCAAAGCCATGCCTCACTTCCTGCTTGACCACAGCATGACTGGACAATGGAATTGTTCTTGTCATAATATTTAACAAAAAATATTTAAAAGCATTTTTAAAATAGAAATTGTTGCTCATTATTAATCAGCCAATATATCAGTTTTATATATAATTTTTGAGTTTTACAATTCAGGATTTTGAGAAATGTCTTTCAGCTCATTAGCTCAGTTTAAAAGCTTTAATGTCTTCTAGTCAGTGCAGAAAAAGTGAGGGAAAAAAGATTCAATGTTGGCTTAGTAATCAGGTTTTCTGTAGCCCTAAGGGATATAGTCTTTTTACACCTTCATAGTTTCCTACAGGTGAGTGTGCACATTTGATGAGTTACGTCAAGATTCAGTGTGAAGGCAATAACAACATACAGAGACAGTTTTTGTATTTGTAAGGTTTGTATGACTGATTATTACTGCTTGAGGCTGAATTCACTCATGTAAGATGATTTGTGTTTATCAGTTTATAATGTGTCAAGCCTAGTGTGCACACTGTATATAAAGCTTTATTTGTGTAACTCTTTTTAAGAAGTGTTAACAAAATGCTTTACACATGAATGCATTCACAGAAAAGAAACAAACAAAAATGTACATATATCATCAATTAAGAATCAGATAAAATAAAATAATCCTCAAAGAAAGGCCCTAGTGAAAAAATGTGTTTTTGAGATACTTTAACTGTGAATAAAAGGCCAATTACTCAAACAGAGCACTTATTTTAATAAATAAATAAATAAATAAATAAATAACTAATATCTCAAACTGTTGCATGTATTACTAAATACTTTTGGAGAAGTATTCCTGCAGGAGGTTGGGTAGGGATACCCATAATCCCTTTGCACTTGAAAAGTTTAATTTTGTGTGTTTAGTCAAAACCTGGGGAGTTATGAGGATGTGTACATTTATACACATCCTCCATACACAAGAATAAAACATAAAACATCCACTTTGGGTTTTGATGGTGTCTTAAGATTTTTTTAAAGTCACCATTACTGTTATTAGTGCTCAACTATCATAATGCACTCAACAACCAACTGCTAAACAATTTTGAGTTTAATGGACTTTATTTAGCTGTGAAAAAATATTTCTTAAAAGTTAGAAGTTGAATTAAAAAAAAGAAATTAAAGAAATTAAAAAAAAATGTTTTGCAGCTAGTTGCTTAATTTAAGTAAACTCATCTTTTTTATTTATTTATTTATTACAGTGTAGTTGTTTGGTTGAACTAATTTTTAGTTCTTGAGTTATTTGAAATAATGCTTATTAGTAACAGTGCCACTGACCTTAATAAGCCCACTAAGCTAAGAACCAATTGAGCCTCTATTACACTGTTATGGAAAATACTTTTATGGTATTTTTTGTACTTTATGTAGCACGACCACATTATAATTGCATTTCAAAGAGGATCATGAACATCCTGGCTAACATTAATTTTGGTACTGCGTGAAAGAAAGAAAATTAATAGAGGTTTGGAACAGTATCAGGGTTACATGACTAAATTAACAACATTTTCATTTTAGGGCGATTTATTTCACTAAAGCACCTAAGATATTTGCCCACATACTTATAACAAGTTCAGTATCTCAAGACTACAATAGCACATACTACAGATACTGATGTGTTCCGTGTCACTCTAACGACTATGAAACTGTGTAAACAAAGTAAGAAGAGCCTGGAGACTTCAGCCTCTCATTCAGGCATACTTCATCCTGTGAACTTGAACGCTTTGTTGATGATTTACAGATGGATTCTTTCAAAACAGGTGCACAGAGGATCCAAGAAATGCTTAATAGATGGTTTGCTGGGTTTGTTTTTAAGCTTTGGGTAGAAACTTATGTCAAATTCCCATCAAGGTCTTTGCATTGAAAGCCTGCAGGTTTACCATTCTTCCTGATATGTAAAGAGCCTAAAATTAGCGCAGCTGATGACCGAGCCAGGATGTGGGTGGCCACAAACAGCTGCTGTCACCACACGAGAGTCACAGCCATACAAGCTCAATGACAATTTACAGACTATCAAATGTCAGCTGATGTTGATCATATTTAGCTAGTCAATATGACAGTGGAGTAGGGCTGCAACAAACAATTATTTTGATAATCGATTAATCTAACTATTATTAGAATGATTAATCGACTAATCGTCGATTATTTCACTGATTAATCAGTAGACTTTGATTGATTATTCAGCTTTTGCAATTAGTTAAAATATTAAGTTATATATATTCTGACATAAGCAAAGGTCACTTCAGCTTTAGAAAAACATTATGTAATTACAATTATTATACAATTAATTGGTAACACTTTACAATAAGGTTCATTAGTTAACATTAGTTAACGAACTAAGAATGAACAATACTTCTACAGCATTTATTAATCTTAGTTAAAGTTCATTTCAGCATCTACTAATCCATTTATAAAAATCACAAGTTGTGTTTTTTAACATTGGTAAATCCACTGTGAACTAACATGAACACACAATGAACAACTGTATTTTTATTAACCAACATTAACAAAGATTAATACATAAATGTAATAAATGCATTGTTCATTCATGTTAATACATTAACTAATGTTAACAAATGATACCTTATTGTAAAGTGTTACCAATTCCTTATACAAATATTTGTATTTGGCACACAAAATGAGGTGACAGAGAGATACTTTCTCACCATTTAATTAGCTACATGAAAAAGTAACTGAATGACACATCTTGCACATTCTGCCTAACATCTCCTTTTGTAAGTCATATAGATAAGAAACACTTTAGCCCGATTCACAACGGTTAGCTTATAATAATATTTTCTAATTTGGCACTGCGTCATTACGTCACATCTGTAAACATGAAGTTTTCCCGGCTACTAGGCTATGGCACGTGAGGATCCTCCAGGTGGTGGATCATTTATAGCCTTTTCTCACAGCTTGAATAATTAAACTTATCATTTTGATGACGGATTGTAATCCAGAAAGGATTGTGTGTTTGTGAAACACGTGAATGAAATTAAATTATATTCCAGTTTTAAATATGGTTCTGATTACAGATAGCCAACGTGGGATTACACAAGTTTTTGTATTTTAAATAGAACAAGTTTGAAGGAAGATTAATTTGCTTTTTGGATTAAAAGAATTTCTTAATATGAAATTTGAATGGTATGACAATTAGATATTAGACTGTACAGAAATTGAAATCTACACGCTAATACTATACTCATAGTCACGCAATGCTGATGTTGTTAACATTAATAATTTGAGAACAAAGTATAATAATAATTCTTTGCACAGTTAGATGTGATATGAGCTAACTGACCTTTAGATTTAATCACTGTTGGTAGCGCGATTTATTGTAATGCTTTTTTCCTCAGTTGGGCAGAACAAACGTGGCAGACTTGTTACTTACTTGTTAAGATGGCAAATTACGGTGAAAATTCTGATTTGGGTCATATATTCCAAGACATAGGCAGTAAATATCCACACCGGTGCAGTGACTGACAACTACACATTCACCTCAAAACATTAGATTCATCCGCGCTGGAGCCGTGCCGGAACACCGGATCACAACCCCGCGCACTGAAGATCATTCCGCAAGAAACTGCAATTCCAGGTTTTCAAACATAGAGGTAAAAGTTACAGACTGCAGCTTTAATTAAATTATTTCTTTTTCCCACAAATAAAACTATTTTATCATTAGATAGCTCCACACTGGAAAGCTGCTTTATAACAGAAAATCAAGTTATAATTCTAACTGAAAGTGACACTGACTCTGGTTTTTCATGTTTAATACCGTAAAGCTGCTTGAATTAAGGCCATCTATTGCATAAAGTACTATATAAATAAACATGATGTGACCTGACTTTACTGGAGTAAGTTACTGAACTGCAGAGCTCATGCAAACATCCACACCGTTGTAATCAGATTCATTTTTAACTGCTGCTTTCACACTGCTGTCAGTTTTTGTTGTGTTTATTTTGTTACTGAGAAGAAAGCGTGCAATATATATTTACATATTAATCCAAACGCCGTTCGGATGCACTTTCTCTGAAGCGCTGTGTGTCTTCTTCTCTTGAATTGCAACCAGGAGGGCTGAATTACATTCTTGCATTACTGCGCCTGGTCAAACCGTAGTATTGCAGGCTCTTACATTAGGTCATATGAGATCAAACGACTACTCGACAACAAAAATACGTTACCGATAATATCGGCTAATCGTTGCAGCCCTACAGTGGTGATGGACTATATACTGCAGCATTGTGCTAAACTTTTTGGTATCCAAAACTGGGGTGGTGTTCACTCATCCAAGATAAAGAAAATGAAAATCTAGGTTTAAAATGCATACAGAGTTGTAAGAAATTTAATATTTGAAGTCACACTAATTTCATATGGCTTTGAAAACCTTTTACACCAATTAAAAACAAAAATTTAAATTACTCTAAGAATGTCTTGTGTATTTTTTACACCATGAATATATGCGAGTTTACATGTGTTAATTAAAATAAATAAAACATTTTCGGTTTTATTTACTTATTATTCATTTATTTTATGTTATTTTACGCATATAACAAGTCTTATTTTTACCTACTGTATCAAAAGATCAGATTGTTTTGTTTTTTCTTTTTCCTGTAAATTTTTGAACATTAACATTAATAATTTTAAAGAGTTTTTTTTTTTCTTCTTCTCATTATGAATCAGAACGCCTTGAATTTATTGTCACCCAAAAAATGTGAGATATGTTTAAATTGCTTTTTAAATGTATTTTTTACTGATCTGGAAAAAGTTTCTTAGCACATATAACATTTTCCAATGGGGTCAATACAGTATGCAAGTACGTGTAGCATTTTATTTCCTAATTCCAGCTGCACTGAAGCATCTCAAGAGAGTCATGTGAGGAAAACAGCCACCGAAAAAAAAAAAAAAAAAAAGGACGGACGGACACGCACACAGACACACAATCCAATAGTCTCTTATTTAAAACTGAACTTTTGACTTGTGTTATGTAAGAGTATTTTGTTTCCTAAGTGGGTGAGAGGCAGGATTTCATGCGTATGGAGCCATTATTCTCAAAGGCCGAACTTTCAAAGAGTGATACTCCCAAAATTAAAATTTTATCTTGATGCAAAATGCCTTTTTTTTGTTGTTGTTGACCTAAACAACAAAGTAAACATTACGAAATGTGAATAATAAACAATGAAGGGGTCAGGTTGAAGCTAAGCCTCCTTTTTTGGACACAAAATTCCCTGTGCATTCCGCAGCAAACAATGGTGTACTGTTTTCTCAAGGCGATGTAACAGGAGCGAGCTGTGCTCTTCAGCTTCAGAGGCCACAGGAAAACTCACTGAGGGAGCCGTCTTTCTCCTCTTCATGAGGTTTCTTGGAAAGGTTTCCTCAATGATGAGGAAATCACATTATCCCAGCTGAATGTTGTTAAAAACTGGAAATGTGTCCATTAGGACCTGCTACATTAACTGTCTTTAGATCAAATCATCACACTACAAACAGCAAGTATCTTTAATGATCTTACAAAAGGGAGTCAGGAAAAACCAAGTTACCCAGATTTCATTTATCACGTGAGGAGAGTGAGTCGAGCTGACTGACAAGAAGAGAGAGGTGAGACAGGCAAGACGATGGCAGAAGAGTTTCAAAACTAAATCTAAAAGCGCCTGTTTTAAAAATATTTTGGATTTTGAAAAGCCTGTTGACCTGCCATTTATCTAAGGTGATATTGGCACGTTATTTTTAACATTCGTTTCTCATTTATTTGGTTCCACAGTATTTGCTGATTTTTATTTTATTTAAACTGTGATTTCCCCCCCCATTATTTTACATCAAAGTGTATGCAGTCCGTGCCTCCAAACTTTCTTAATCGTTTTGCTAATAAACGTTCTACGTTTTATAATTATTTGTTCCTCAGTCTTTACTGATTTTCAGTTTTGTATACCTATTTAAAATTTGTAAGTTATTTGTTATTTTATATTAGGCATATAGCATGGTGTATTTTTATTTGTTTTGTTAATAAAAGTTATAAGTTGTATTTTGTTGTTGCTTGAATTGAATTCAAGCAATTGATGCCGAATTGCCACTAATTTAAAAGTGAAAGTAAAATGTGCACAGTGCTTTTACAAGCTATTTAAAAGTGGAGGAAAGTGAGGGATTGCGTGAAAACTCAAGCGACCTAAAAATAACTGCAGCTTGACGCCGAACTGCCGCTAATTTAAAAGTGAAAGTAAAACGCGCACGGAGCTTTCACAAGCTATTTAAAAGCGAAGAAAATAGGGAAAACTCAAACTCAAAAATTTTAAATCAGACAACACTATTTCACTGGCTCATACAGGCACGAAATCAATACTAATGTTTTACAGGTGTTTTGCAAACTGTAATAGAACAGCCAGCAGTGTGACAGATAAAGCTTCTAATGATCCATTAATCAGAAATGAGGGAGCCGCCTTTTCAGACAGGAAGACTGAGGCTATTAGGACTGTGTTCTCTGCTAATGCATCAATAAACCCATCTGTTATTGACAGCTGAACAGCATGACCCCAAACCACTGTTTAGACTGCACACTACACTAGCTCTGCCATTCTGTCTCTCCTAAACCGACACTAATGATTTAGGGTGCTCAATGTTACATCTAACATTATAAATGACAAGCAAAATAGTTACTTCAAATTAGACCTGAAGAAAATGTAAATGTTCCTAGTCCATGCAAAAGCCACCGCCACGATGCTAGAGCATTGGTGTGGCTGTAGGGATGCACAACATATCCATACCATAAAGGTTACTGCCCAATATTGGGACTTAGTGGATTAGTATTGATCGATATTGGATATTTAACTGTGCATGATCATTTCCCCTATTTTTACATTTAGATTACATTTTCTAATGTTAATTTTGTCTTTATGTAGAAAATTTCAAAATAAATATCCATTTTTTATTCAATAAATTGTGTTGTAATGGCTAATTTCATTATTGATTTTTACTGTTTTATTTTTAATGACAGACAAAATAGCAAAGTGGAATCCATAACATGAAAATAATTATTATAGTGTGTTATAATTAAGCAATTGTAATTATTTATTACAAATGTATTAATAAATATATTTGTGCATCCCAAGATGGTTGCTAATATAACTATTTTTTTGTACAAAATGGTTAAATAGTTTATAATCAGAAATTCACAATCTATTTACACAGTATTAGCTAACCAATATCTGCATTATTTATTTTTATTTTGTTTATTTTTATTTTATGTATTTATTTATTTTTTATTTGTATTGGCCAAAATTGTCTGTTTAATGGTTGATTTAATGCCCATTTTAAGATTTAAATCATAATCTAAAAATGTAGTACAGATTCATAATATTGGCCATGTATCTGTTACAGGACAAAACAAGAAAAGAATTGGTGCATAATGTCTGCCAGAATTGCTATATGGTTTCTAGGATGGTCTGGTTTATTGTTACAGTCAAGCCAGCCCACCCGCAATAAGATTCTCATCCCTAGATATCAGTAGATCAAGCTTGACAAATGACTATGTGATATCTTTTAGACATTACACCATATGCCAGTTCCTGGCTCATGCTCAGAATAATGCTGTGCTGCATTGGAGATGGGGGAATATCGGGATGAGTACAGGTCATTGCTTAGTGCACAGTCACGGTGGGAGGAAGTAGAAGAGGAGGATAGGGGTGACTGCTTATCTGGTAGCTGTTTCCAAAGCTGTGAAGTGCAGTGGTCCAGATAAATCATTGATCCAGTGCTCAGAGGCAGTTAACCGACCCATGAGCACTGACTCACTCACACTGTGCTTATTCAATTCCTTCAGTCACCCACCAGCCCAAACGGCTTATTAGAAACAAGAGCACATTGTCCTGCGGAGTGACCCCATCTGACTGACACTATTCTTCCTCCTGCTGTGCATCTGATAGCACAAAATGATGCAGATTTGGATAATGTTGCAAAGGGACTGGATCCAAGAGCGGCTATCCTTTAACACTGAGATTTTGTCGCACAGAGGAACTACAGCATTGTGTATATTGTGTGTAATTTAAACATTTTATACTTTGCAAGCTGTCTGCACACAGATGTGCACGAAACGAAGCACAACAGAAAAATTATTAGACCCTGGCCTTTACAAGAATGTGCAGATTTCTAAGCTATATAATAAACGATAGATTTAGAACCATTCACATGGGGAAATGTGACCTTGCCCCTGGTCAACAGCTGCAGTATGTCAGATGGCATCAACTGTATTGATTATGAAACTGGCAGAGGGTTGGATGAGACAAAGATCGGTGACAGTGTACATGTGTGGGCACTGAACCTGAGCACTAACTGTTCCAAGAATAAAAGCAGGGCACCACATTATGATGTCAACAAATATTGTGACTACTGCGGTATGATAAACAAATGCATATAGCTGTTTCTTGGATATCAAAGATAGGCATGAAATCACACTGAAAAGCATTTTTCAAAAGTAAACGGTTTGTGCAAAAACTGCAAACTAGTGAGCAATAACTTCTGACTCCAAAAAAGTTTTACCAGTGCTCTGCTGAATAGAACTTCACACTTCTTTTTTACGTTAACTCAAATCTGAACCTACAGCTCATATTCATATTGGGATTTAGATCCCCTTTTGGTCCAATTTACAGTACACTTACAATACATTTAGTTGGCACTTTTATCAAAAGTGGGTTAAAAAAATGTGGCCAACAGCAATCTTCAGTGCCAAGTTACCTGCAGGCACGATAAAATGGTAAAAATTTGACAATGGATACAATTCTTGGATTACCGTCTCGGTTACACTCACATGAAATTTGCAGTGTTGCGTCGTCATGAAAATGTAAAAAAATTCCCAAAATTCAAAATTCCCACCTTGCAGAGTACTCACACAGATAGTTCATCATCTGTTCATTTGTTCTTCAGAAGACTTGGATTAAACTGCTTGATTCATATGATTACGTTTATGATACCTTTATGAACTTTTTGAAGCATTTTCGTAGAATGGAGAAACAGATGTCTCAAGTTCCATAAAAAAAAAAAAAAAACTTTATTTTTGTCAAAGATGTTTTATAGCTTTATAACAACATAAGGGTGAGTAATTGATGAAATTGATTGATTTTCATTTTTGCATAGTTAACACTGAATAGAGTCAGTATTTTTGGTAACACTTTATTTTAAGGTGCCATAATACAGAGTAATTACCTAATTAAGTACTTCTTAGTAGTCATTGTACTTACATGAAAAAATATGTACTTACCATTTAACTAAGCTATGGAACAGCCTGTAATTGCAGTTTGTAATTATGTAGATGTGATAGGCAGCTACTGTTACAATTATGTAACAGGCCAAGTCTGTTACACAGCTACTTGTACACTTAAGTACAATCTTGATACACTTTATTTTAAGTAACTTAAGTTTGTGTAATATTATGTAATTGTAATGCAATTAGAAATGTATTACATGTATTTAAGCTGTGTACTGGTGGGTTAAATCAAACTAAGGTGCAGCTGGATAAGGTGTACAGTATAGATACACAAAGTACACTTAAGTACAATCTTGATGCACTTTATTTTAAGTAGCTTATGTCTGTGTACTTACATTTATAATTACGTTGTATAAAGTCTGCAACACATATGTAACAATCTTTTGGTTACATAAGTAGCTGTGTAACAGACTCGGTCTGTTACATATGTGTAACAGTAGCTGCCTATTACATGTACATAATTACAAACTGTAAGTACAGGCTGTTCCATAACTTAGAGACATGGTAAGTACATATTGTTTCATGTAAGTACAACGGCTACTACTAAGTACTTAACTAGGTAATTACTCTGTATTATGGACACCTTAAAATAAAGTGTTACCGTATTTTTATTTTTGGTAACACTTTAGTATAGGGACCAATTCTCACTATTAACTAGTTGCTTATTAGCATGTCTATTAACATATTGGCTGTTTATTAGTACTTATAAACCACATATTCTGTATGAACATATTCTACATCCCTATTACCTTACTATTAATAAGCAGCAAATTAGGAGTTTATTGAGGCAAAAGTCATAGTTAATGGTCTGTTAATAGTGAGAATTCAACCTTAAAATAAAGTGACCAAAATCTCTTTTACTTCTGACTTTTACTTAAAAATTGTCATTTTTGCAACTAACCTTTTAACTTCTGCAACACACTCTGTAGGAATCCCTCGACCAATGAGAATTTCAAGCAGAAGGGCCAGCTGTACACTGTTAATGTCATAGTTCAGAGACGTTCTGTCAGTCCTCAGAGCGTCTCAGAGTTATGCGTGCATGTGTTTTTGAGCAAGACTCTGGCACAGTGCCAATGGAGTGGCATCTTGGAGCATGCAGTGTTGGTTTGGTGCTAGGGCAAGCCTAACCCCAGTGAACCCATTACACAGTGCACTTCTGTTTCTGGCTACCGTTACATCACCCAGACTCTGACGCTGGTACAGCAGAAGAGCAAAGCAGTCACAGCGGTTAAGACTTAAACTTTTTAAAACCCAAGTAATTGCTCATGTGAAGCAGGTTAGGACTAAACACATTAAAATATATTCAAGCGTTTTTTTTGAGGCACATACAATGCAGTTACATCTAAATATGATGTTGAACAAAAGACCACATTTCAAAGTCAGTCAGACGGACCTTGGCAAGCTGAAATGGCTCCAGAGCCCATACCATATGCTGTCAGTCAAAGGTCTGGCTATGCAAAATTCTAGTGGGAGTTATATGATAGTATGATTGAGATGTTGGCCACTGTAAAAGGGTTCTCTGCCACTACACTTCTTTTAGAAGCGAGCAAGTTGGTTCACTTCACCCTTATGGTAATACATCTGGGCAGCTTCATTTTTCATTAACATAGCAGCTATCTACTTGAACAAGAAAAGGCCAAAATCTCCATAAAATCGCCAAAGGTCAAGTTTGAACTTCAATGTGTCAAATCACAAATAAGATTAGACAACAACTGTAACACATTTTATTTCTTTCAGGTTTGTCCAGCTCATGCATGGGCATGTTCTAGAGCAATCTTACTTTCAGGTCACTATCATCTGATTGTTCAGTCCACATATTATGTAAACTTTACTCCACCCAAACAGGACTACATCAACATATGGACATTTGGGAATCATCAATGAGTGATCATGGATGAGACACATGAATGAAGGAACTGGTTTAAAGAGAGCATATACTGTAGCTCAGAGACAAATTTACTGTATGTGGCCAAGTGTAAAGGGAATGTTCAGACCCAACTCTGATCAACCAAAACGAAGTGACCAAGAGTGTTCTGGTCACCTTAGTGACCCAGTTTTTGGCAAGTATTAGGTAAATTTGCCCCTTTATAATCAGGCCTATCTCTGAGTAAACAGATAACAACCCCTTCATCACACATACACACACAAGTTGGGTAAATACAAGTTACCTCACACCAGACCTAGTGATATTGATACAAAACAACCTTTAAATGAACATCTAAATATAAATAACTTTTAGATTTAGAAAACATTTCTCTCAAAAAAAAAAAAAAAAAAAAAAAAATACACTGAATTATCATCCTAAAAGATAGGTCACCCAAAAATGAAACATATAGGGCCCTATTAAATCAGTTTTATTTTTTTCCAACTTCCATTTTTATTTTTTTCCAAAATCTGTTTTTTCCCATTTAATTTTTTTGAATTCCGTTTTTTCCCGTTTTAATTTTTTCTGGATTCTGTTTTAATGGTTAAATAAAAATTATTCATAAAAAAGCATGTCTAATTAATTGAAATCATAAAACAATATTAAACAGCATTTTATTAAAAGTTTAAAAAAAAGTTACATTTTTAAGGCCCTATGAAATGTTTAATTTATTTATTTTCTCAAATTCAGTTTTATTTTTTACCAAATTCAGATTTCCATTAATTTTCTGGATTCCATTTTAATGGTTTCATTAAATATTAATAATCAAACGCATCGCTAATTAACTGATTTTATTAAAAAAGACAATTTATTATTATTTTCTTTCTTTTTTTCAGAAATACTGTGTTGTGTATTTACATTTTTCTGCTAAATAAAGAATTTATTTATTATTAAGCAGCTGAATAATAAATCAGATAATCAGATAATTATTAATATTAATATAATAATATTATATTTTAATAATAAATAATAAATCGAGCAGCTGAATCCTTAGCCATCTTCAAGAAACGGCTAAAAACCCATCTCTTCCATCTTTATTTGACCCTCTAACTCTAGCATTCTCTTTTCTAATTTTATTTTATCTATCTCCTTTCTTTTTATTAAAAAACAAAACAAAACAAAACACACACACACACTTGACCCTCTATCAATTGCATATTTATTCTCTAACTGCTAGCTTTTCTTAAAAAACTAAATCACTAGCTTTCTTTTCTATATTCTATCTACTTGTTTAAAAAAAAAACAAACAAAAAAAAAAACCTTGCTACGTGTACTGTATTAGGCTAACCGAGACTTGTCATATCGCTTGCATGTTATTGCTCTTTTGTTGGTTTTGATTGCTTCTATTGTCCTCATTTGTAAGTCGCTTTGGATAAAAGCGTCTGCTAAATGACTAAATGTAATGTAATGTAATGTAATATTTACCAGAAAAATTATGTTTTTATAATAATTTTAGTAGTAGTAGTAGTAGTAGTAGTAGTAGTAGTTTCATTACATTACAAGTAATATGTAATATAATAAAATGGTAAAATGCTCATGAAGTGACTCTCAGAGCTGTTCTAGAGATTATATTCATGTACTCATATTGAGGCAGCAGAGGCTGAAAACACTGCGAGCATCACACAGACTTCAGTATGTGTGTAGTAAATGAAACCATGCGTCTGTGCCATTCGTAGACACAGAACATGCAGGATTCATATTTAAATGGTATTTTTGGAGCTTAATACTCACAGACACTAGTCCAAATCACGGTTTGATTTAAGTGTACTTGACCTACGTATGATATATCAATCCAAAATTTGGCAAATTCTGTGACACTCCGCATTATACAGTAAATTCAGTTTTTATGACTGGATTCTGCAATTCCATCAGCATTTTCTGCATAGCAGAAATCACAGGGCCCTAAACATACTCTATATGTTGTTTCAAACAAAGTTTCAGACTTTATTGCTTCAAAGTCAATAGGGACCTCAATGTTCTTCAAAATATCTTCTTTTATATTCCACAGAAGTAAGAAAGCCATACAGGTTTGAAACAACACAGTAATTGTCATGAGCAAATGACAATGAGCAAATGAATTTTTGAGTGAACTACCGCTTAGAGATCAAGTGATAAAATAGCAACAACAAACACATTAGTTATATGTTTCTTTGCTAGTGAAGAGAAGCAACTGTGTGCCATTCTCACCTTGTGTAAGTGTGTGTGGGTGTGTTGGTAAATGAGTGCAGGGTGTGTTGTTAATACTGTGTCGGTGGGTGTAAACGTGAGTTTTAAACCATGATGCTCCATTGCTCATCTATTAGTCAGCAACATATTAAGCAGGAATGAGCTCTTCCGTTGATGGCCACGGTCTTTAAATTGCACACACCCTCAGCCATGTTTAAATGATAGCCGTAGCTACGGCCTAAAAAGGCTGACAGGCTGCGAACACGTGTGGGAGCAGGAAGAGGAAAGCCAGACCAGACTGCAGCAGAACTGTTTCCTAAACATATCCAGGAATGTAGCATACAGCCCCTAACGGACAGGAGATGAAAAATAAACCACAGATCTCCATAAACTGTCTACCTGACATGTCTCAAACCAAGGGCAGTTTACCAAGAGGAAAGACTCCCTCAACTTTTAAAAAATGGCCAAAAAGGGAGCTATAAAGGAAAAAATCTACTTCTCAAAGCAATCTCTTTAGTGTAGAATGGGAGTATTTCAGTAGAGTAGGGAATCCCAGAATGCATTGTGATAAGCTCAGTTAGAAATTCATCCAAGATGGTGGATGAGTTGAATAATTATAATTAATAAAATAGAAATAATTATAAATGTCTTTCATTCAATACCCAAGATATCTTTAAAATTTCGTTCTAAATAAAAAATGTGTTTTGCTCAAAATGTGTTGAATTTTATTATTATTATTATTTTTTTATTTTTTTATTTTTTTTTTTTATTATTATTGAGTTTTTAGCTTAACAACATGCTATTATCAGTCATGTTTTCTGGGTGATTCATGTGAGGAGTATTTTCTATGAGTTGCTACCTATACAGTCAAACCAAAATGTATTCAGACACCTTAAATATTTCTCACATTATCAAAGTTTATTTCTATAGTTTAGAAAATGGTAATAAAATATGACGAACTCAGAGTTAAACTGTGTCAGAACAAATTCATCTTGATAATGTCATTAGGGCTGCACGATTATGACTAAAATCATAATTGTCAATTATTCCCTTGAGATTGTAATTGCGATTACTAATGATTATTTTGAACAGATTTATGCCATTGTTTGAAGCTGCATGCCATATTTTTATATAAAATATATATTTAAAAAAAGCCTGAAAACATTCTTCCTGAACTTTTATTGCGTTTCTATAGCATTGAGCCTCAAATGTCAACTATACATTGGTTTGGTTTCTTCTTTAAACAAAAAAGGGTAAAATTATGGTATAATACTGTTATACTAAAACTAAAAAAAAAAAGAAAAAAGAAAAAATGTTTTACAAAAGCTATATTTCATTTACAATTAAACAGATGAAATTTCAAATTACAGTAACATTTTACAGTACAATTTATATTATCAGGGCTACAGACTAACATTCAAGAGCACCTGATTTGGTAGCACTGAACATGTAATATTACAAGTTTTGTCTCTTAGAAATGCACATTAGAACAGGAGCTTGAGTTGGGATACAGATGTACATTTAACAGTACCATTGTGAAAACTGTAACAGCCTCATCTTTTATACATAACCAAAAGTACAGCACCTCATTACCATGGTAAAAAAAAGTAGCCCAATTATTTGATTTCTATGGTGTTTGCACTGAAAAACAGTAGCCTAAAGACATTCAGTCAATTACAAATCCCCATCAACTGATAGAATAATTAACAAAATAATGTAATTATATTCCATTACTCCTTTAACATATTTAGTACATTAATAATTTAATAATACTCAATATGAATATCCTACTTTTCTGCCACCGTACCATTGTTACCGTTAGTGTTACTACAGTAAAACAATGGTAAATGTGGGTGATTTGTGGATTGAAACGTCTTCTAACTGGATCGTTGTTGCACTGTTTCTGCTGCTTTCTGCAATAGTGTTGATGAGAATAACAGCTCTGATTTATTTGGCTTTAAACTAGTTTAAATTAAAGAGACGTGATTTGTACTGGAGAACTCTGTGCTGAACTTGAGTGCTTCTTCCTGGATTTCACAGTGTTGTTTAGTGTGTGATCGCGACTGGTCACTGTAATAAACGCATACGCTCTAAGCTCGCGCTGCATTGTTTTCTTTTGAGGCGAGCTGATAAGGTCAGTGTGGCGCGCAGTTCAAATGAGTACCGCTGTTTTGTTCTGCTTTTGACACGTTTGGTGTTTAACTTATCTATCATGCGCAACAGAGTGACAGCGACTATCAGTTAGACAAAATGTCTTTTATCCAGTGTGTTTTGAGTTTGTTAAACCCCGTGCTGCAAACATCTCTTAAGCACACAGAATAAAGCAAGTGGGCATTTTTAATTGTTTATTTATTTGTGTAAATCGCAGCTTTGAACGATTAATCATGGCATCCATAATCGTAATCGCGATTAGAAAATCAATTAATTGTGCAGCCCTAATGTCAGATAACTTTGATAGAAAGGTTTGTAACAAAACATGATCAAGTCAAAGTGCCAAATCAACTTTTTGGTCCCAAATTTTTATCAATTTTACTGGCAGTCCACTGTATGAAGAACTTTTGGGTATAATATGTCACAGATTACTTTATTTTGCTATCATAACTTACATGAACTATAGTGTCCTGCACCCACTAGTAAAAAAATATTAAAAATTATATCTGGTGTCTGAATCATTTTTGGTTTGATTGTATATCATGTTAATAATCAACCCAGTCTCAATGGAAAAAAATGTACTTGTGGCATCATTTCAGCAAACTGATATTATGATGCTTCTTGCATGTTTTGTGGCACTTTCAAAGTGAAATGTCCAATGAGTGGTGCTAAAAGCGTGTTCAGTGTTTACTGAAACAGATGACCGAACATATGGCAGCATTATCAGCCTAATAATTCTCCCATGATTTATCAGCCAAATTTGACTAAATTAGCAAGATTTCTTCTGCAGTTGTTTATCAGATCCTCGAGATGGTTTAAAGTCTAAAGAAAACAGCTACTGTATCCCTATAAACCCTTAAATATCTTAGAAATCCAAAGAAGCCATGTTATCAGGCTTGACAGGGCAGGGCTGGATCACATCCACAAACTTCTGTCCAACTCTACAGATCAGCATGATTTAGTTTGGAGCATTTCCCCACCAGAAACGTAACTATTCACCCTGAACAGCAACACACTACCCTCATAATTCAATCAGTGAGCTGCACAAAGTTAAACTATTTATTAAACAGTAAAGAGAATATACGAAGAAGACATCTTACGCTTTTCTGTTTTGATGTTATGATGTTATCATGTTTTGATATTATGATAAATGATTTGACTGTTTTTCCCCATACAATAAAAGTCAATGGGGTCCAAAACAACACTGGACACCAATGACCTTCATTGTATGGAGCTAAAAAAACAATGCAGAAGAAAAAAGTCATCCAGTTTGGAATGATATGAGGGCTAATTTCATTCATTTCAAATTTAATTTCTTCTGCTGAAATGTAACTACTTTTGAGCATGAACGAATTGTTGAAAAATCTAGATTTTAAACATTATTGCTATTCCAAAACTATGATTTTCAGCTTGTGTGGAACAAATACATGTTTTTTTGTAGAATTTCACAGCCCCTTTGTTCTATAAACCTCAACATTTTTGGTAATTTTAGGAGAACAATAAAACCATGAGAAAACCATGAGTGAGAAAAAAATGACAGATTTTTTTTTTTAAATTTGGGTCTGCTATCTCTTTAAATGTACGCACTCACCCACACATTGCATAAGTGTGGTCTAAAACTGTAAACAGTACAGCTTTAGGGCTGCATTGCAGTTCTGCGCTATTGCTTGCTAAGAAACAGGTGGTGACCAGAAACACAGCCCACATTAATCACATGGGGCCGGCTGGCTGCTGGGGGAGGGGGAAACCAACATACTTTAGTAAAACATCCCACTTGGAACTCTGAGAAAGGAGGCCAATCTGATTAGCTGTGACGATGAGACAAACACAGGGATTCCCTCCAGTGTCCCGCTGAGCGTTACAGGTATCTGTCGAGTGCACGCTGAACTCTCAGTGACCAGCATGGATACGCCTGACAACAACCGCCAATGCAAACAAAGCTATATGCAAATATTCTGCACTGTAAAAATTATTTATACATAATTATGAAGCATCTCTGTTTCCTGCATAAAGAAATATAGACATTAATGAGGGCAGACTACAGTAGAAATGAAAAGACTGATGAAAGACAATTGAACAATAATATTGTACAAGCAAATGCCACGAAAACATGTCCAGGTCACATTTCACTCCAGAATCAAAAAATAGATAAATAGATTAATAAGTTTACAATCATTAGGATATTTTTCAATGTGCAGTACTTTTCATGACAACTGAGAACATTTATTAGTGATATAGTGTTGCATTTGTAACAGTATCATTCTCATTATAGAAACTACTTAATTTTATAGTTGCTATGGTTTTACTATAAACATCATGGTTACACTATACAATATTATGATTTTTTTTTTTTAGAGGAGTATAAATAAAGACTAATATAAACACAACCAAAAGCAAAAAATATCTATATATAGCACATAAAATGCTTCTGAAAGAAGTCTCTTATGCTCACCAAAGCTGCATTAATTTAATCAAAAAACAGAGTAAAAACAGTAATATTGTGAGGTATTATTACAAATAATAATTACTATGGCAAAGCTGAATTTTCTGCAGCCAGTGGCACATAATTTTTCAGAAATATTTCTAAAATGCTGATTTGGTGCTCAAGGCACATTTCTTATTATCAGTTTTGAATATGGTTGTGCTGCTTAACAATCATTATTGTGATACATTTTTTCTTTGATGAATGGAAATTTCAAAAGAACATTTACTTGGAAAAAATGGAAAAATGGGACATGGTAATCTGACAACGCAAAAACTGTAATGGTCCTAATATAGGCTTCATTTTATGAAAGCAAAATATTTCTAATGTAGAACATAACCTAGTGTGCATGTTCTCTGTGTTCAGAACTACATGGTAAAATATGAAAAATGTACAAGAAATTATTCATGGTTTGGGTGATACATCTGCACCGCCATCCCCTAATTGGTATTTAGTGCTGTGTTCAATACACCAATACGACGATGTATCGTCACAGAGATTTGACGATACGAGTATCGATACAGCTGGTCCTTTATCGATATTGTGGCACTTGTGCAGCAGTGGGCCGCGCTTAATTTGAATACAAGAACACCGTTTAAAATGGAGTAGAAAAGTGCGAGGTTTCTAAAAAAAAAAAAAAAAATTAAAAAAAAAAAAAAAAAATCAATAGAGCATTATATATAGGCTATAGCAAGGTTTAATCTGGCCGCAGAGGAAAACAACCGGGGTTGCCTGATATAAAGAGACGTAATCCCCGAAACAGAGCTTCCCACTTGCGCAATATGGAAATATCTGCTAAATGTATTACTTATCTTTGTAAACCTGGCAACCATGTGTACGCACGCTCTCTCCACTGTGGATAAACGTGCTTGCTTTCTGAAAACACCGGTTAGCTAGCCTCTACTTCCATATTCTATTCTCAGAAAAGTGTAATTCATCAACTGTTCATTTATGAGAGAGAGAGAGAGAGAGAGAGAGAGAGAGAGAGAGAGAGAGAGAGAAGGGCTGTGTATATATGAATTACCATCGTTTTGCCATGTTTCTCCATTAACAGTGAAGCTGTGGCTTAATTCCTTTAGAAACCATGATGTTACTCCTTGAACGATTAAGCCATTTTATTAATAAAATTGCGGGGCAGCGCTAAAAAGTTTGTGTTGCTAAATCTCTGTGTGGCTGCAACGTGATCTGTTTGAGTGAATGTGTGTGCATTAGTTTACTCTAACTCTTTTATTTTTTAAATATAGAGAGCGCATTAATCTGTGCAATGATAACCTACCAGCAATGTTAAGATGATTTTTAAAATATATTAATATGAGTACATTACAATATAAATTTATTAGAACGAGTGCATTATTAATTATGGGCTTAAAAACAAGATACAGGCAATCAGAATATTGTACCTGGTGGGGAGTGCTCAATGTAAACATGAAACATATGCCATTACCTATATTGTACTGTGGTGCAGTTATGGAGGCCCTTCATAATACAGAGGTCAACTGCCTGCTCTGCCAATAGTTAGCAACGGCCCTATAGTATGCAGTGTTTAATAAACAGCTGTTTTACTAAATTATTCTGAGGTGAAATCAGTGAAGTCCCGTATCGTGATATGTTTTGTATCGTGGCCTCTGTATCGTGATATGTATCGTATCGTATCGTGACTTTGCTGGTGATACACAGCCCTATTGGTGACCACTTCATTAAACTGTTAAACTTCAAAACAACCTAGAGTAAGAGTAAAATGCCCATGAAATGTAAGCTATAACTCACTACAAATGTATCTGACCAACACAAAGGCCATTACAGTTTCTTTGATGACTGTTGTGGACAGTTCAGAAGTCACAGCAGTTACACCGCAGGCAACATTCCTTAGTGACAAGAGCTTATTTCTTAGCAGGATGGTAAGGTTGATCCTCTTACTGACAGTGTGCTTCATATGGTTAGAGGCCATAAATACACCGAAAATGACATGACAAGTGTCACACAAGAGCTGGTTAAAGGTGACATGGATATCTAAACAGCATCTAAAAGCACATTGCATCTTAAACCATGTCCTAAGCAGACAACAACTAATTTTTGAGTCCACAATGTATGTTACAAGTTACAAGACCACTAGCAATAAAAACAGGCTGTTCGTACTGCATTCCATACAACTCGGAAAATCTGATTTTCCTATTTTTTAAAAAAAAAAAAACAGCAATATCACAACTTTATTTTATTTTAGCATTTTTATTTATTTTTTTATTATTTTTATTTATTCATTTATTTATTGTTATTTATTTATTTGTATTTTTTTTTTTTTTTTTTAATCTACTGGGGTCGTATGGATTACAATCATGAAAGAAGTATGTGCTTTTTTGGACCTTTTTGGAATTTTCTGGCACTTATTCACTTGTATTATACCGTATGGACACAATTATATTTTCCTAGAAAAAAATCTTTATGGTGTTCATCTAAAGAAAGAAAGTCATATAAACATGGGATGGTATAAGAGTAAATGATGGGAGAATTTTCATTTTTGGGTGGCGTTTCCCTTAAAAGGTTTAACTTCCATGGAAGTCAATGGCTACCGTCAACTGTTTACCAACATTCTTCAAAATATCTTCTTTTGTGTTCAACAAAAGAAAAAACTCAAACAGGTTTGGAACAACTTGAGGGTGAGAAAATGATGACAGAATTTTCATTTTTGGGTGGTGTATCCCTTTAAGGCAGCTACTCTGTGTGGAGATGCTAAAGAAAAATGCAAATGCAGCCTTTACAAACATCCATGCATTATGGACAAAAAGAACATCTGTGTCTGACTAAAACACTTCAGCATCACTAACACATCACTAGCAATATTACAAAAACCATACAAGTACAGACTTCTTAAGTTATTGCTAAATGCAAACATTTGTATCATAATTTTTAATTTCAACATGTTGAAAAGGCTGGATGTGACCTTCCTAAATGGCATGAGCGTAATTTACAAGTTCCTGTGGCTACAAAATAGCTTAAAATGACACATTGTTCAATAAAACAGGACATGCTTTTAACGTGGAGATTTATGTCTTAGTGTGCTACTCAGAGAGAAAAAAAAAAAAAAAAAAAAAAAACAAAAAAAAAAAAAAAACTTGATTGATTTGTATAAATAAGGCACAGCTGTAAGGAGAAGAAAGTCATTCATTGGCATGGACTGTGTGTTTACTATCTAACGTTCAACAATGCAATTCATGCTCTGGTCTGAACAGTCAACAGTCAGACCTTTTACAACAATAATAAACCATGCCAACAACAAATGAGCTTAATGATTTGCCATTTTCTTTGTCAGACCTACTAGCAATTCAGTTTACAAAGCTCAGTCTTTTCCATTCGTTCTTTCCTTGTATGCAAGCACAAGTGCTTCACAATTATTGAAAAAAAAAAAAAGAATTTTTTTTCATAAAGAAAGTTAGGCACAACCACACAGACTGGAAGAGATTTACTGCACTGAGAGAAACAGACAGTTTCTGGTGTTGGAGTGAAACCACACCAGGACCAAAGGTCTGCGGAGAGGCATGCAGGAACCCTGGGAATGCAAGTAGGATGGATCCTTTTTACAGATTGTGATGGTGTATTTCCACAGTTATAAACATTGCAAATCTAGCTTTTTTATATTTAATTATTTATTTATTTTTAAGTGTAAAGCATTTATAACGTTAAATTAAATTACCATGACATTAAAAAAAAATACTGAAAGCATGTTTCTAATATAGCCTAAATGCTGAGGGAGTGATGGTAAATTTGACATCGCTTTCTCTTCTGATCTTCTGACTGCCTTAATCTCTTTACATTTATCCTGCTATTTGATCAAATGGAAATGGAAAACTCATATTTGTTGTAATCTCCATTCACCACTTTAGAAGTTTACTCAACCACTTCTGAAAACCCCAGATATGTAAAAAGGGTCCATTGGTCATTGAAGACCTCAACTGTCCAGTCTAGATAATATTAGCTTGCATATTGACTACAAAAACAGGTGAACCAAAATTCTACAAAATAAATGGTAACATGCTATCATTATATTATATTGTGTTATATTATATTACATTTTATATTATGTAAACCAATACAGAACACAGTAATTGAGCAGAATGTTTATGTTAAGGCCAAAAAAATAGCAAGCTTGAGTCGGATTGGCTGGCTAGAAGCAACAGCAATGTGAACCAGACTTCGTGCTGATAGTTAGACGTCTGGCTCTGTGAGACTAGACAATGTTAAGCACTTCAGATAAGGATTTATCAGGACACCTGCACTGCGTTAACAACAGAGTTCAGTGTTTTCAGTAGAGAACTGATAAAAACCGATTTTAATTGATTTGACAGATACAGTCCAGAAAAGCTGGCTTAACCCTTTCACTCTTACCACTGAAGATCCTGAATAGATGTAACCCTACATGACAAATATAAGCTGTGTATGTGAGAGGTGGCACTGAATGTTGCCATGCTCAAATCAAATTTGTGGAGAAGATTCAGGCTAAAAATTTTAGGTTAATTTTGAGGAAGTCTGAGTTAAATTTACTATTGTGATGATATGATTTCTCATAAATATTTATTACATTACTTGACTGGACAGGCTACCAAGTAATATCTACATGATACAATAAATATTCACAAATTATTCCTTATTTATTTTGTGCTCAAAATCAGCTATATAAAGTACATTTAAAGGGAACAGAAGATGTGGTCTCTTTTTTCCCCAAATATATAATTTCAAATATACACCAAAAAAAACACACAGCAGTCAGACTACAGTATATCTTGAGTGAATCCTTCATGTAATAAAAGACAAAAAATAACCATTTAGAATATTTCCTTATCCGTAATTTGGGTTTCTAATTTGTGGATTATGAATGAATGATGCATGAATGAATGAATGAATGATGTATTTATATACATGTTTATGTTCAGAATACATGATTATGTTCAGAAAAAAAAAAAAAAAAAAAAAAAAGTCAGTGCCATGGGTAAAATACTTAACATACTTTGGTTTGGATTTGTTAATGAAAAGCATTGAGTTTCCCAACACATTCTCATAGCAGTTCATAGGCTAATTCATCTGAATTTTTCCTTCTAAAAATCACACGTACATATGTACAAATCACATCACACAATTCATAAATCGCCACATCTTAACATAGCAACTCATGAGATCAAGTTGGAGTTTCCACTACATATTTTTTTTTAATACTTTCAGATTATTTCACATCAATATAATTTGACTGTATTAAGAAAAAAACTGGACTTAGCTTGTCTCATCTTTTATACACATACTGTACAACTTAATAAACCTCAGCCAACACGAAATGATCAAGATACTGTTGGCTTTAATACAGAACATCTCTGCCAGGATAATGAATACTAATATACAGTAAATCCCCCAAACTCTGCCGCCCCACCCAGTGCTAGCAGTGATTCACAATAATCCCAGTAGCGCATTAAGACTAATGACAGTAGGTATTAAAGATTCATTACAGTCTGCTGAGGAGGAACGGCCACGCTGTGACCCGGGTTGACTCTCATATGGCTCTAGCTGGAATGTTTCTGTTGGACTGAAAAACACCAGGCCTCACTTAGGCCTGGAAACGAACCCAATCAGCCTGCCAAACTCCCAGAGACCCTTACCTCACACACACCATCACACAATCACACAAATACCTTTAAACCCACCGAATCGCTGAAGTAAACTACAGAGTTGAGGACCGTGCCAAGGTTTGGATATTGCGAAAAACTGGACTGTGACGTCAGAGAAATTTAACGACCAAAAAGTTAACTACTTTTAAACCAGAAGTCCAAATACCGAAAATAATTATGGAAACTTTTTCAAACATGCTCTTTTAGGAAAAACTGAATCCTTTCAACACACAAGGTGCTTTCAAAAATATTCTGTGCAATTATTTGATTCCAAAAGAGGCCCACTGTGTGGCTACAACTGAAATTTCTGAATAATGAAACTGAAGTCTTTACTAACCATCTGATGGCATTACAACGCAACACCTCTATGACTAAAGATACCAGCAGCGCACAAATCTCAAGCACTGAGTCAACATCTCTTTAAAAATGACAGCAGAAGGTTTGTTGGATGAATAATCCTCACTACATATTAGCCAACTCATAACACAGACTCCCAACTATCAACGCTACTGCTCTGGCAGCAAGCCAGCGTGAGATGAGTCTTTGAAACTGATATTCTCACTCGAGCAGAAACGTTAAGTTTCAGAGAAGATTATACCCATTACAAAAGCCTGCTAAAGAAGAAGAAAGTGGCATACAAATTAAAGCTCTTGCATTTGAACTGCCAGGCAACACTTCATTGCCATTTCCAAATACATGAATGCCTTTCTGAACTTCTGTTATATGCCTTGAAGAACAGGCTGCATCACATCAATGCGCCTGAAGGAAAAGTTTTAAAGGCATAGTTCACCCAAAAATTCTGTTATTAGTTACTCACCCTCATGTCGTTCCAAACCCGTAAGACCTTCGTTCATCTTTGGAACACAAATTAAGATATTTCTGATGAAATCCGAAAGCTTTCTGACCCTGCATAGACAGCAACGCAACTGACACGTTCAAGGCCCAGAAAGGTAGTAAGGACATTGTTAAAATAGTCCATGTGACATCAGTGGATCAACCATAATGTTATGAAGCTACGAGAATACTTTTTGTATTAAAAATAGCGACTTTATTCAACAATTTCTTCTCCTTCATGTCAGTCTTTGACATGAGAGACGGAAGAGAAGAAATTGCTGAATAAAGTTATTTGTGTTTTCTTATCGCAAAAAATATCTTAATTTGTGTTCTGAAGATGAACAAAGGTCTTACAGGTATGTAACAAAATGAGAGTGAGTAATTAATGACTCATGAATGATTAAAGAGTAAGTAATAATTTTTGGGTGAACTAATCCTTTAACATTTGTAAAAATTAAGCTTCAAATCAATGCACACTTGAATCAAACATCCAGAAATAAATTTATTTTTTCTTAAGAAATATGTGAGGCCATCATAAAGTTAATGTTCTGGAGTTGCCAGATATGTCTAAGGTTCTCCACCTTCAGTGTAAGTCTATGAAAAGTGTAAGTCTGATAACTTAAGAAAGTAATACATCTCCTCGACAAGCCACATGATTTTAGGTATCACTCATGTCGGACGAATTAGCAAACTCTACTAGTTTAACTAAACATTAACACTGCACACCTGTACACCAGCCTTAACTCCCTTGTACTTAAAGAGCTTCAGGCACAGAGTGTGTGTGTATAAACTGGCAGTGTTGCCATTAGAAAGAGTGACAGACGTGTCATGTCAATGTGAGTAAAGAGGAAGAGACGTCTGTGTACTTGGTCACTCCACACGCTCCGCATTAATCAGTAATGAGCAGATCCACAATCTCACTCTGCAAACAATTAAAGCCCATCCTCTCCACTCAAGAGCCATTCAATTGTGCCAGATGGTCGGACATTAACCCATATGCTTAAACATTAGCCTTTTTGTAAGCATGTGGACGGCAAGTCAAAAGTCAGATTATATCAAGTGTTTTAGATTGAAATAGACAAATAAAATTCCATTTCTACCAGTACGCACTGCACATTTTAGGCGTCTCACTAATCTGACACAACCAGTTTAGTTCATAGCACTCTACTAAGCTTAATCTGGCAAATTAAAAAAGGGAGATACTGCATATGTGCCATGCAGGACGGCCTGCCTTCAGGAATTGCGCAATAAAATAAAATTTTAATGAGAATGTGTGTCCTTAATATTTTATGTAGTAACAATTTCATTAAAATCAATGAGGCACTCAAAGCTGTTCTGCATTGTCAATATACTGTAGTCCCAGATGACGCAGCAGTACATTGTGCATAAAACACATTTAGCCATGACTCTGGCACAATTCACAAAAAAATACAATTCTGTCATCATTTAATCTTCCTCATGTTGTTTAAATCTACAGTATATGACTTTCTTTCCTCCATGGAGCACAAAAGATGATGTTGAGCAGAATGTTCATGTTGTTCTTTACCTTACAATGACCGGAGGCTGTCAAGCACTAATAAAGTAACATAAAAGTGTTCCATACAACTTGTGCGCTTTGTTGCAAATCTTCTGAATCAATTGGACAGCAAATATGATTTAAGAGCTTCTGCAGCGGGGAAGATTTAGGGGAAAAAAATGGAACTAGAATATGGATCTTGAAATTTAGCTTTTTTCCTCCTTTTTGGAGCTTGCAAGATCCAGTGATGTATAAACAAAAGAACTTAAAACATCTGCTAAACATTTCCTTGTATGTGTTCCACAGAAGAAAGAAGTTAATAATGATGACATGATTTAATTAAATTTTTGTATTAACTATCCTTCACTTTAAAAGGTCAAAAATTTCATTTGGCTCAATTAACTTTAAATAAACTTTAGTTGAACCAACATAAAATTTACGTTTTTGACTTCAAAATTTTTTACAGTGTTTAATTTTAAAATAGATCACAGCAAACAGTTAAAGAACTAAAGTCTGATTGAATGAGACACAATATATGCTGAACATCAGTGGAACATTAATAGTAACTACATTAGTGAAGCGATATATCTACAGTCTTGACAAATAATGAACTATGCTACTCAGCAGAAGAGGTTTACATGTGATAATTATTAATAATGAATGTCCTTAGTTATTGTCCATTATGTCTATGTATATTGATTTTATCATGGTCTTTTACGGTTCAAGTAAGCTTTAATAAATGCATGCAAACAAATTCTTTTGATTCCAACTTTTAACCTCTCATTCTTCCAGTAACAAAAAACCCTTCCAGTAAACTACACACAGAAAAGCACTAACCACAGTAACTTTGATAATGTTATCAAAACAGCATCATGTGTGTCTTGGTGACAAAAGTCATGTGGAATTACTGGCATCATTGGAATCCACAAGAGCAGCTTTAAAACCCATTTTTCCGTCTACATTATGACTGTAACATTGTATCGCATGACCTATGCCTTTCTAAACTATTATCACTCAAAGGGGTTATCTAGGTTACAAACACACAAAACTGGAAGCAAATCAAAGAACGTGACAATTGCACACAATACAATAACTTTATTTAAGGTGTGCCGTTGAGTATTTCAAACACAGGCCAAAGAGCGAATGGCTCTCAGACCACAAAGATAATGCCTCAGGATTCAAAAGACTCACCAAGACAAATGACAAGTTGGTGTGACAAGTTTTTCTGTTCACACTGAAATGGAAAATGCTGCATGAAGCAACACAATCAAAGCCAACCATATATGCATGACGTGTTTAATATACAGATACCAAGTGTGACATGACAGGAATAGCAACCATGTGACCGACAGAATGTCTAGACATGTTGCAGTGGGTTATGACAGAATGTAAGGTTTCCTAAAGATCGGATCTAAGCTCAAACCTATAACTTGCTGCAAAATGGTATTAACTTTCCTGTTGTGTTCAGGTCAATCTGACCCACACTAAATTTTCAAACTGCTTCAAATAGTGGTTAAATGATTTACTTTGTGAATTTTTCAACACATAGATGTGCTTTGGAAGGCTGTACAAATTTTGTAATGACTTTTGTGTTGGGTCAAATTAACCACACCCTGGTTTCCATGCCAAAAATCAACACATTGAAAAACAGCAAAAATCAGGGTTAAAAAAAAACAACAACAAAAAAAACAACTTTATAGCAGATTGTCGAACACTTAAATATGAAATACATGAGAACATATGAAATTTAAGCTTCAAAGTTTACTCAAAATGGAAGGATCTAAGGAAATTCACTGTTTCTTTATCTAGCTGAGTTTCACCATCAAAAAATATGTCAAATGTTGTTTTTGGTTGTTAGTTTTTTGGACCTCAATTACTAGACTGTTGCAGCACAGGTAGTGTGAGAAACTCATTGTACACTCACAGGAGTTTGAAAACGAGACATAAAAATGCAGAGAAAGCATAAACAACAAATACTACTTAGACTAAGTACAAATAATGTTAGATACTATTTGCACCTCAGTATGCAAATAATGACTACAAGTAGTCATGACAGAAAAGTTTTTTTTGTTGTTTTTTGTGTCTTTGCAGATAACTTTGAACAAATTATGTGGGTCAAAATGGCCCCTAACACAATAGAATTAACACAATAAAAATGTATGTGGATTTTTAAATTTCTCATATGTTTTATATTTTGGTATCTGACAAGCTACAATAAAGGGTTTTTGTTTTTACATGAATTTTTATTGTTTTTAACAGTGATGATTGCTGGCAAATTGCATGGAAACCAATGTGGGTCAATTTGATCCACAACAAAAGTTGTACCCGGTTTTTGATTAATAACACCTAATAAACAAATATTAAAATTTAACAAGACTTTCAGACAATTCATAGGTCTATAAAAACCATTGCCAACAACCTTGTGATATATTAAATTCATATAATCAGCTCTTACCTCCAGCACTGGTCCGGCACCCAGAATGATCTGCTCAACTCCACTAGCAAAGCCTTTCTGACTTAGAGCTGTGAGATGGTGGATCAGGAAGTTGGTGCTTTGAGTCTTGCCTGATCCACTCTCCCCAGAAATAACAATGCATTGATTCTGCTTACTCTGCAGCATAGCATGGTAGGCCACGTCTGCCACCGCATAGATGTGCGGCTCCAGCTTGCCCAGCTGGTGATTATCGTACATCTTGACATATTTGGGGTTATAGATAGGGAGGAACTTAAAGGGGTTGATGACTATGAGGATGCTGCCCACATAGGTGTAGATCTTCTCCTGCTTGAAGCGACTGCGCAGGTTGTCCAGCAGAGTCTTCTCGTTGAGATCCGGCAGGTTACAAAGATCATCGAAGTCCTTCTGCAAGGGCTGTGGCAGGAAGCCCCGCTCCACCATGCGCCGCCGCTCTTCTGTGACCTGCAGCCACATCTGCAAGTTGCCGTAGTGAATGGAGCCATCGAGGTTCTTCTCTCGCAGCAGAAAGCGGTAGTCCTCGTTGCTGAAGCGGTTCTCCAAGGCCATGCGAGGCCACAGCATCATGCGCTGGACGGGACAGTCGGTAGGGTTGAGGATCCATTCTTCCCCGCCGAACTCCTTCACTTCTGCCAGGACGTAGCATTTCGTCCGATCTAGCTGCAGCCGATCAATGACCTGCTCGATGACCTCCGCGGCCGAAGTGATCTTACGGGCGGCGACGGGGCAGTAGATGGTGCCCTCGGCGATGACCCCTGGGTAGATGCGCAGGGTGAACTCAGAGTCCTCAAAGCGTCGTCTCCCGCCAACATCATGAACACTCATATTGGAGCAGCAGTTTCCATCAGCACTCACTGTACATCCTTCAAACGGGCCGGGTACTGCTTCAAGACATTACAACTGCCAGAGAATGAAAAAGAGACAATGAGAATAAGTAAATAAAAAGTACATATTAGTGTTCAAGTGGGTTTTTCAATGGGTTTTGCAATATTTATTGAGCAAGGTGGACGATGGCTGAATCTGATTTGCATATTTTGTGAGACAACACAATACTGGGAAGTTGTTGAACAGTAATTTCACACAATATTTAATCACAAAAATGTGAAACCATTTAAGGATTAGTTCACTTCCAGAATAAAAATTTCCTGATAATTTACTCACCCCCATGTCATACAAGATGTTCATGTCTTTCTTTCTTCAATAGCAAAGAAATTAAGGTTTTTGAGGAATTTTCTCCATATAGTGGACTTCAAAGAGAACCAATGTGTTGAAGGTCCAAATTGTACATTCACTGCAGTTTCAAAGAGCTCTCGATTCCCAGCCGAGGAATAAGGGTCTTATCTAGCAAAACAATTGGTCATTTTCTAAAAAAAAATAATAATAAAATAAAATAAAAATGTATATACTTTTTAACCACAAATGCACTTCATGCATTACATAATCATGTTGAAAAGGTCACGCATGGTTAATTCTTCGTCTGTGTACTTCGGTTCAAAAAGATAGGGTTGGGCGAAAAACTCCATCTCATTTTCTCCAACTTCAAAATCATCTGACATCGTTGTTTTACCTTTTTTTTTTTTTTTTGTAGAGGCCGTTTGACTTTCTTTGCACATTCCTTTTGTAAACACTGGGTCGGTACTTCCACCTAAGTCACGCGTGACCTTTCCAACATCACTACATAATGCGTGAGGTCGAGCTAGTGCAAGACGAGCATTTGTGATTAAAAAGTATTTAAATTTTTTTTTTAGAAAATGATGATTGTTTCACTAGATAAGACCCTTATTCCTTTGAAGCCCTTTGTAGCTGCGTTGAAACTGCGATTTGGACCTTCAACTCATTGGCCACCATTGAAGTCCACTATATGGAGAAAAATCCTGGAATGTTTTGCTCAAAAACCTTAATTCCATTTCGACTGAAGAAAGAAAGACATGAACATCTTGGATCTCAAAATAGTGGTTAATTAATTTGTCTGTCTGCATCTTCCAAAATCATTGTAAACCTAATTACAGGGGTTGGACAATGAAACCAAAACACTCGCCAATAGTGTTGGAGTTTTCATGACTATGTGTGGCCTGGTTGACAGTCATCACTGATTTACATTCCATCAGGAAGGGCAGTGTGTGAAGTTTGAATTAGCAGAGCAATAGCACAGCTCTACAAAAAAAACATTGTAATCCACACAACATCACTGGAGACATGTCAGAGTTCAAAGGAGGACAAATTGTTGGTGCATGTCTCGCCGGTGCACCTGTGACCAGGACAGCAAATCTTGGTGTATCGAGAGCCATGGCATCTAGGGTAATGTCAGTATACCACCACGAATTACGAACCACATCCAACATTAGTAACTGTCAACGCATGAAGAAGCTGTCTGAAAGGGATGTCCAGGTACTAACCCGGACTATATTCAAAAAAACATAAAACCACAGCTGCCCAACTCATTACAGAATGAAATGTGCATCTCAAATCTATTGTTTCCACCAAAACTGTTAGTTGGGAGCTCCACAGGGTCAATATTCATGGTTGGGCTGCTATAGCCAGACCATGAATTCAGTCACTCATGCCAGTCACTCATGCCAATGGCAAATGTCAGTTTCAGCAGTGCAAATGTTGGCCTGCGGACAATGTGAAACATGTATTGCTCTCTAATGAGTCCATCTTCACTGTCTGTGTGGAAAAGCCCTAAAGAGGCTTACCAACCCAGACTGTTGCATGCACTGTTTGGGCAGCAATATCAGATGGGCGCGTCCCTGCCAAAAACAACCAAACCATTCTGGAGGACCATGTGCTCCCAATGGTTCAAACATTGTACCCTGAAGGTGGTGCCATGTATGAGGATGATAATGCACCAATACACACAAGAACACTGGTGACAGAGTGGTTTGACAAACATGAAAGTGAAGGTGAACATCTCTCATGGCTTGCACAGTCACCAGATCTGAATATTATTTAACCACTTTTTTTTTTTTTTTTTTTTTTTTTTTAAGAGGAGTGAGTCAGGAAACGTTTTCCTCCACCAGCACACATAGTGACCTGGACACTGCTCTGTAAGAGGAATGGCCCAAAATCACTCTGGCCATTATTCAGGACTTATATCTGTCATTCGTAAGACAAATTGATACTCTGTTGGCAGCAAAAGAAGGCCCTTCATCATAGTCATAATTTACTGTGGTCTAAAATAAGTTGTTTCAATTTCATTGTCCAACCTCTGTAGACTGCAGACACCCTTGGCACCAACAATATACAATGCTTTTGGGAAATGTAGAAGTATCTATCACGAGTAAATATATCATTAATGCAATAATAAATAAATGGACACAAGCAACAAGTTTAATTTGTAAGGATGATTGATATATCTGTAACCACATTGGTATCGCCCACTATTAGCATTTGAGTAAGACCAAAGATCAGTTTAAACAACATTTTTTACAGATATTTATAATTTTCCTATTTTTTTGTCATATTTTACTACTCAAACAGTTACTGGTTCTTTAAAAATATATAAAATTCTACAAATAAGCAGTGCTCGACAACATGACATCACTGTGCTTTCAACAAGATGTAACATTGTTTCAAGGATATTTGAAATACAAATTTTCGTAACAGCAATGCATTCTAAAGAGAGAAACAGACTACAAAACAACTTTGCATAGATAGTATGCATGCAGTCTTTTTTGATTTTTTTTTTTTTTTTCATCATCCATCAAACACACTATGAATTTGCAGACATTGCAAAACATACATTTCAGTCTGGATATCTAGATATTGTGTATTCATAGACATTTTCTCTTTTAGAGCAAGAGTACACTAATTAAGTCAGTAATCTCACTCATAATTTTACAAAAACTAACAAACCAAACGATAAAGTTAAATGATTAGCTACCATTTTTAAGTGATTAAAACAGACTGATTTAAGAGTTACTATCAAGAATGGGCAGATTTGTGTTTCAATACACACTGGGTCACTATCTGCTCTCAACAGAGCACAGAAAATCAGCCGGCTGCCAAAAATCACCAGCTGCCACCTTCTCTAACAGACACACAATAACTTGATTCACAACCATCCACTTAATAATGCCTGAATAGTCTCCAAGGGTTACTATTCATTACAGAAGCACTGTGTACACGGACGCAAAATAAAAACATGGTAATTGATTTGTTAAATTACTATAAACGGTGCATAAATGTCAATGTTTAACAAAGCTATAAATGCCCAACAAACAAGTTAATTTACTCAAATAACACCCACAGACTTGTATTTGTTTGAAGCTAAACAAATCATGACTCTACCTTCAGTATTCACACAATCTGATGTGTTATTTCAGCTGAGGGCACAGGCTATCTTTGAAACAACAACTCAAACACTAACAGCCTTCGGTGTTTCAATACAGGAGCCCGTTCAGGAGCAGGGCTTTATTTATTTGTGCTTGTGAGGTCAATGTGGCTCCTGTCTGCTGGTGCCCGTCTCTCGTCAGGATCCAATGAGCCCCCCTCTTGTGCGGCTGAGACTGATATCTGGAGTCCAGCCAGCGCTCTCAGGTGCAGAGACAGGTCTCACTGAGCTCTCTGTTCAGTCCTCCATAGTAATATTATTGATATAACAGACACAATGTACACAGGGACATTTGCAGCACACTGAATTATGTTGGATGAGCAATGGGCTTGTATTTAGACATCTTTTAAACATCAGGATTGTTTTAGGGCTTAACTGCAGTCCAAGACTTGTTCAAGTAGAATGTTTGGATACCATTTGTGGAAAAATAGCTGTTAAGGAAATGGATACCAGAGAGTGTTATGGCAAAACTAACAGATCCTATCATCCTGTAGCTGGTTTCCAATACACTAGCTATATTTCCATCCACCTATTTTTATGCGCATTTTGGACTATCACATAAAAAATTCGATGGATGGAAACGCCAAGATGCGCATAAATTCTGAAAATGCGCATAAAAAAAAATTATGCGCACAACTGAGTAGGATAAACTTTTTATCCGATAAGAAAAAATGCGCATAAACTACGATGGAAACACATTTACCGAATAAATTCCTCCATGCGCATCAAAAAAGTCATGTGACTTTGCGCTATGAGACGGGATAACTTGACTAACCAGCTGACCGATCTCGTTCACAGCATCTATAAGTTGTTGTAGTGACTCTGAAAAGCCTGAGCAAAGTCTGTCATCAAAGTATTTCTGTATAATAAATACTTTGATGTGTTCCCAAACAGCTGGCATCCTCTGAACGCAGTGACAGCATTTATTGTGTTACGTCTGCTCTCTCTGAGGCACAAGTAATTTATATTATATATGAAAATTATTATATTCAATGGCTTCTCCTATATTCTTAGTGATATTTAGTGCCAGTTTACAAGGAAGTGACGATTTTGTTCTCTTTGATTCGTTGGATGGAAACGGTGCTTTATTCGCATATGTTTTATGCGATATTCCAGTTTTGCCCATAATTTAAATTCGAATCTTTGGATGGAAACATAGCTACTGGCTATGTTTAGGAATACTAGCATAGCTTTTTGTGTACTGTGCAGTATATATTGTCTGCATACTATTTTAACCACATGTGAAAAACATGAAACTGCAAACAGATTTAATTTAGCAAGAAGTGTGCAGTCATCATCCGGTAAATAAATCCTATCACTTTATATTTCTTATCTAATTTTTTAAGCTGTTAAAAGCAATCGAGATTTAGTTTTTGACCATTTAAAAATGAAGACACCAAAATGAACGTTTCTTCATATTTTTTGAGTTACAAGCATATTTTTTGAGTTACAAGCATATTTTTGTTACTCAGACATGTATGCAATTGTTTTGACAGGGGGAAACAAGATCCATTTCTAGTTTCAGCATTATTTGTTCTTCAGAAATTCCTCTTTAAAAGTAAAAATATCAGCTGTGACCCACATTTGGTTTTTGACCACTAAAAATGTGTACAATTTAACAACTTAATTTACTCATGGGCCACACTGAGATCCTCTTATCTCTGCATGCGTGTAACTCAATGTGATTCAGTTTCAAACTTTACAAAAAAGAGGGTTTTTTTTATTTTATTTTTTTTCCCCATATTTTGAATGGTCACTATTGACATATAATGCAATAAGGATTGCTAAAGTCAAATGATTTTAAGTCTTTAAGTTTCTGAAATGTGGTAGATTTTACACAATATTAACATATATATTTAACACTAATAATTTAATAAAATCTCAAAAGTAATATCTATCTTTCATGCTGCACATTATAGTGTTGTGACACCTACATTTAATTTATTTAAATCTAATGATTTTAATTTAATTTTATTTGTTTGGAAATTATATGCACAAATGAAATGCACAATGACTGCAAAAATGAAAGGTGAATTATGCACAAATGAAAGGTGAAGTGCAATGCACTATGGGATAAAGAAAATGTATACTGTATATTGTGCATAGTATGCATACTGCATTCTCATAATAGTGTTTGCAGTATGTCATCATATGTAGTAAATATCATATTATTAATTTAAATATAATTATATAATAATAGAGTATTTAACAAATATGTCAAATATTTAACAAAAATGAACACTAAAATAATATTACATCATACTTTCTGATTTCTGGCTCACAACACAGCATAAAATGAACATGCACACACAAACACTCATGTCCACCTCAGTGCACTCTGTAATGCCTAACCAGATTGCATAAGGAGCCATAAGGAGAGTATTAGAGGTGCACTTTGCTGAGCTCTCTTGAGGATTTGGGGACCTCGCAGCAGAGCAGATGGTCAGCATACTACTTAAAGGATAGCAACAGATTTAGAGGAAGATTCTGCTCCCAAGTCCATGCTGCACCTTATTTACCATACCAGCTCAATCAACTAATGGCTGCAGCCTGAGGACATCAAGAACTTCACACTTCACAAACTTGATCTAGTCAAAAATAAACCACATATTTAAGAAATTCCAAGAAAGGAGAGGATACGATTTTTTCCAAACAAACACAGGTTGGGTCACATTGTAGACGTACCAGACATTTTGAGGCTGACAAACTTGGCAAAGATGTTCTATAATCTTCCCTTAGTATCAGTAGGGCATTCTTGAACAAAATAACGATGCGGACAGTGAGGGTTTCAGTCTGTGATCAAGAGTGTGAATCTCTCGGCAGGAATTTGCACTTCTTTGTAACCAATCTTTATCACATGTGAAACACTGAGGACTTTCTGAAGCATGTCCTTGAGAATGCATGAGAAGTGTTGTAACTGTCATGGAGAGTGGATGAGTGTGGCTGGTAAAGTTGGAGGCTTCTGGGGCCCAAACAAATATTAAACAAATATAACATGCAAATTATATTTTAAAGAAAACAAAGACTACTTTTGTACTATTTAATACAGTAATATTAGTGTATTACAGTAACAAGAATATAATGAGAATCACCTGCAGTCAGGTTCTGGAGGTAAAAAAAAAAAAAAAAAAATTTAGGATTTTTTCTAATTAGGATTTTTAAAGACACAAGCTATGAACTTGATTTTACTGTATGCTTCTGCTGAAGCCAACAGCCTGCATTATTTCAACATATTTTTCAAACAACTGTTTAACGACTCCATGTGAAAAACTACATTACCCATGATTCTAAGAAATATCCATCAATCAGAAAAACGAAATAAAGTAAATCACACCAAAACTCTACACTCTCTCTAATCACCAGTGTTGGGCACGTTACTTTAAAAAAGTAATTAGTTATAGTTACAAGTTACTTCTCACAAATAGTAACTGAGTTAGTAACTGAATTACATCATAATAAAATTAACTAATTACCAGGGAATTTTTTTAAAAATGATAAAACATTGTACACTAAGCTACACTATTTTAACGTTTCTGTGGGACAATGTGAGAGACACCTGTCAAATTCAGTATATTATTGTAAATATTATCAACCCTCTATGGACACCTTGGCAATAGAATCGCCATTGGCTAGTAAATGTTTTAGTTTACTCACCAGACTAATATTAATTATCTGATATACTAATATATATATACTAATATTATATATATATATATATATATATATATATATATATATATTTATATATATATATATATATATATATATATATATATATATATATATATATATATATATATTTATATATATATATTTATATATATATATATATATATATTTATATATATATATATTTATATATATATATATATATATATATATATATATATATATATATATATATATATATATATATATATATATATGTGTGTGTGTATGTGTGTGTGTGTGTGTGTGTGTGTGTGCTTAAGATAAAGTTTGTCATTTAGTGTTTAAATAAAAAAATAAAAAATAATACTGATAATAGTGTTGTCAAAAGACTAAAATCTACAGTACGAAGTCGGTAGTAAAAAAAAATGAAAACGTCACAGTACCAGGTTGTTGTTTTTTTTTTAAGTAACGGTGGTACCGAGTACCAGGTCAACCCGTTCTTGACGCGTACAGCCCTATGATTTCCGCGATGCAGAAAACGCGGACGGAATCTCGGAATCCAGTTATAAAAACAGAATTTGCAGTTTAACACGGAATGTCATGGAATTTGTCAAAGTTTGGATGAATTAATCAAAAGTAGGTCATTACACTTAATTCAAATCACCATATGGACTAGTATTTGTAAATATTAAGCCGCAAAAGTCAATTCAAATATGAATTCTGCGAGTCTCTGTGTGAGTGAATGAATGGCAGAGACGCGCAGTTTTGTTTACTACATACACTGAAGCGTGTGTGACGCTCGCGGTGATTTCAGCATCTGCCGTCTCAATGAGGACATAAAGACATAAACAACATCTCCAGAACTGCTCTGAGAGTCACTTCACAAGCATTTTACCATTTCATTTGAGTAAAACTAGTGTCAATTTAAAGGTATTCACGGCAACCCCTCAAAATAAAAGTTTGTTTTTACTTAAAGACGTGCCAAAAATATATTATTATTTAGTAGAATGTATGTGATACTACGACTACTGTTGAAAAAAAATTAATAAAACTTTATTTTTTAAGAAATAATCACACAATATTTCTTCCATGTTTTAATTTTAATAGTAAATCTCCTATATTTACCAAAAAATAAGAGGTGTTTAAATTTCATTAATTAAAAGAAATTAAATTTGGGTGAAAATTTTTACAGTTTTTCATACTTTTATTACTTGTGGAAAAATTGAAACAATTTTAAATAAGTATAAAGAATGGCATTGATTTTTGTACATTTTATTTTTGTTTGACTTTAATAAAAATAGTGTATTTTTTAATTAGCATGTTTTTGTGTTTTGCTTTGGTACTGAAATTGGTACCGAGAACCGTGGATTTTCACTGGCATCGGTACCGAATACTGAAATTTTGATATCGTGACAACACTAACTGATAAGATAACAAAACTACTACGAATTCTACTACTAATGAAAATATAAAACGCACTAAGGATTAATGAGCTGCTGGGTTCATGAATATTAATCACGTTGCCTGCGTTCGCATCGAATTGATTTGCTGAAATCAAAACAGGGAAGACAATAGGTGAGCGCCAGCCAATAAGATTGTCGTTTGAGCATTAGTTCCGCCCACTACCAGAGAAACCAGCAGTTCTTCAAAGCTGAAGAATTCCAAAAGAACTCCATTATTTTAACAGGAAAATACAACAAAGAATATCGTTTACATGTAGCGCATCAATTCTGCATGTTACGTAAGACTCTCTTGCTCTGTATCTTTCTTTGCGTGTGTGAGACAAAGAGAGAGCGAGTTGCACGCCATCACACTGGAGTTTACAGTATGTCAAATACTGGTACACTGCGCATCCATTCAGATGAACTGAAAAATAAAATTATAATAATATTATAATAAAATGATAGTAACGGTGCATTTTATTGTCAGTAATGGTAATGGCGTAATAACGGGGGAAACAGTAATTTGTTTGATTACCCATTACTGAAAAAAATAACGTCGTTAGTAACGCCATTTATTTATAGCACCATTATTTCCATCACTGCTAACCACTCAAATATTTGTCTATATGTAAACATGCATCTTTTGCAAAAAATGTATACTATTTTTACTTCTACATACACAGTTAAAATTAAAACCAACCATTTTATATTTAACCATATAAATATAAATAATATATAATTAGGGACGGGTACCAAAACCCGGTATTAAATGGGCCCCGGGGCTAAATTATGAAAGACCAGTGTATCGACAAGCTCTGACGCTAATAGTTCTGCTATTGGTACTGGAGAAATTAAGAAAATACACATACGTGAACAGCTGGTAGAATATCTGATGTGTGTCAATATGCAGTCACCTTCTGATGATTGGGCCATTAAAAAAAATAAATAAATAAATAAATAAAAAATAAAAATCACTCACAGCTCTTAATCTGAGTAATGTTAGCTTTAATAAGCATTAATCTATCAGATTATACAGTGAAAACTATGCAGTGCTATTTTACGTTTGGTTATTTTATTAGATTTCTTTTGTAGGCTGTATTACTTACCTGAACAGTAATGTTAGTAGAACTCCATGAAAAAAAGTTCAAGCACTGTTTATTTAATTTGTATCTTTGTTTTATTGTATTTGTCAATTTGTTTTGCTTTGTTTCTTTGTTCATGTTCGTACAGTATCTTACCTTATGGATATAAAACACTAAAAATGCCTGCACACTGGTGCATTTACAAATTTATGTTTTACATTAATTTCATAAAATTATATTTATTTTACATTTCAGAATATAAAGAAAGAAATGTTAATTAAGCTTTTAATTTGCTTAGGATATAGGATTTAGTTTATATATATATATAAAGTACCGATAAGAATACCGCTAAAGTACCGGATCGATAAGCAGTATTGGTAAGAGTAGTAATACTAATTACTATTACTAGTAATACTAGTAATAGTAATTAAAACCTTAACTATACCCATCTCTATATGTAATATATGTGATTATGTCATTCAAAGTGCTTCATGGGATTGTAGCTCACTAAATCCATTAAGTACACAACCTTATGGTGTGTGCAGACTACAAGCGAATTTAATTATTTGCGTGAGCAATTACATACAAGTCAATGCAAAGACGCAAATTCGTGCCAGGTGACGCGAATAACATGAATTGGGCGACGATATACCCCTGCAATCATGTCTTCTGAGCAAATTTAAAAACTCTAGCAAAAAATTTGCATGACGCATTGTCACGCAGACCAATCAGCGAAGAGCTTATTGACACGTCCAGTTTAACGCATTCGGTTTGGAGGAGAGCATTACGCAATGACTTTATTTGCAGAAGTGACACGGAAAACATCCCACGAGTAATCTAGAGCAATAATGCGAATAATCGCTTCGTATTTGGTGTGCATACACTATTAGTCTTTTTGTCCAATTTTCAATCACCTCATTTCTGGCTGGTTTGATTCATAGCGTATAACTCTTAAACATACATATATACATACACACACACACACATATATATACACATATACACATATACACATATACACATATATATATATATATATATATATATACACACATATACACACACACACACACATATACATATATACATATATATATATATATATATATATATATATATATATATATATATATATATAAATTTATTTATTTTTATTATTATTTTTTTTAATCCTTATGGGGAAAAATGAATGGGAAAATCAATTCTGGAACCAAGGCTGCTGAAAAAGTAGTGGGAACTGTTGCACTCTATTACTTGCAAAAAATGTATATAAAAAGTAAACAGTAAACTTTGGGGTGGAATATGAGCTGGAGACATTATCATGAGATGTACCAAAAGTTAATTCTGTGTGGGCTTAGTTATGACATACTGTTCTGAATCTGTGCGGTGAACCCGTTGGAAACTCCAAACCATCCATTCTCCACATCAGTTCAGTGACTCATTTGCTGGACACTTGGAGACAGAGCTCCATTCAAACAGCATTGCCACGTCTATGGCACTGCAAGTGCAAAGGCCTGAGTCAATTAGTCAAACAGGCCCTTTGTTCCAAAACTCAACGCTGCTTGAGATCTTTTGCAGGGTAACAGTTCCTGGATCAGCTATCCCTGATTATGGAGACAAGAATGTCTATACAATAAGGGCATATGATCTCACCACTGGCCAACCAGCAAAGAGCATAGAGACCGAAGTATGTATGCAGTTGAAACAGGGACTAATGAGGCATGGAGGACCAAATGTTCCTGCCTGAACATACAAGCTTACGTTCTGCTGCTTTTACAAGCGCTTAGAAGTCACTGTAAGAGTCAATAATGTTCTGAGAGAGCAGGAAAGAGGAAATCACACTTTTAAACACACAAAAACATCACTGGGACAAACCCTCAAAAATGCAGAGGACAAACATCCATAATGTCGATATGTTCACTGCCTCTGGGCTTGGGTTTATTATTGCTGGTAATATACTGCAATAATAAACCCAAGATATACTGTTGCAAAACAAACATGTTTCAAAGTAAAGGAAGGGGACTGTTTCATAGTACTGCTGCCAAAAATAAAGACACAAGGGAAAATATGCTGAACATAAAGTGAGGGAAAACATGCATTACTTTTGAGAAGCACTTACACAACATCAAAGACATATATACAACCTAGAAGTGACCCAGCTGGAGCGGTCTTTAAAAGGACAGTTTACCCAAAAAAATACAATAAAATTCGAAGAATGTAATGAAATATTTAAGAGTAAACAGGGTAACATTTTATTTTTGTAGGCCAACCCGAAAGTTAAAATTAATTTTTCTGAAGCCTAAATAACAATCTCCAGAAGCAAAAAGTTAAAGGCTTTAAATGAACTACACCATGGTCGCATTACTTCAACGTCACCACCATTAATCTTCTAACAACTCTTTCAGTCTTTTCCCTGAAAGTTTGAGTTAGAACAGTTTTCAAGAGAGTGATAATAAACAACAAGAGGTTGTGAAAGCAGACTAGTGAGTAGATGAGTTTTCCTGTTTAGCTTGATGTTGTTTAATGTCCCTGACTAACAACTGACTTCTGAAAGACAAGAAAACCCTTTAAAAAAAAAAAAAAAATCATAATGTGTATTAATGATGTATTTTAACCAAAAACCCATTCAAAAAGCCCACCGACTTCAGGACGATGGACCCGGACTTGCTAACTCATGCTAACTCATTTGCGGGTTTTGACCTACAAAAATACATCACGCTTGGAGTAAACAGTTATTTTTTTTCAGTTATTTAATTGTAGCCTAGCTTCCAAATACTATTCTTGTTTCTGCATGTTATAGCCAGGTTTGTCATGATACATGCGAGAGCCAAAGAACTTTGTATATAGTGCCATCTTCTCAGCTGTAAAAGTATTGTGAATGTGAAACAAGAGGAAGAAAAAAAATCAGTGAATAATGGCTTAAATCACACAGCCATTGCATGCCGTTAGAAGACTTATAACAGTGCACTACTTTTATGATGCTTGGATCTGGTCACCATCCACTTTCACTGTATGTAAAAGAGGAGCCTGGACATTTTTATAACTCTTGTGTTCAACATATTTCTTAAAATGCCTTTTGAAGGTCTTATTATCGTAATATTGCAGTTTAAATATACATATAACTTTGTGGGACTCAAGAACATGACAGAATTTTCATGTTAGAGGGATTTATCGCTTTACTAACAGTGGTCATGCCAGAAACTCATTAAAATACCAATTAAAAAGACGATTATATATATCAGTAATGAAGACAGGGCCATGCAGAAGCACAGGATCAGAGGCTTTACACCAGAGGACGAGACTGGGCTCATGCAGGGGCCTGTCTGGGAAAGGACCAGGTGAGGGCAGTGAGGCCCAGGCTGTCTTGGAGATAAAGCAGAACTGCAGGATGAGATAATTACACAGATAATGAGCCGCTGGCAGCTGGCCCTTTGATTTATGACAGGGGTAGAGGGGTAAAAGAGGCCTGGGAGGGCATACCAGTTCAGGCACCAACTCGCCCCATGGACATACTCCCCTCACAAATGTCTGTGTAATTACAGGCCAAGTCAAACAGCCACACATGTTCAGAGATGAGAGCTTGGGCTACTGAAGATCTTGCCTACAGCTAGCCACACTAAGAGGCGGCAATGACCTTGTCTGAGCAATTTATAAGGACACTGGTAACCAAATGACCACAGATGTAATAGACAGCTAGTACAAGTATTTCACTTTGATTTTAAACAGACTTTTAAGAAAAAAAAAATCTATTGTGAAATTCTTAAATTATTCATATGCATTCATATATAAATATGTAACAATTTACCTACATAAAATCAGATTTATTCATAGAAATAAATCAAACTTGCAAGTTGTGATACAAGAATAGAACAACAAAATTAGTCTAAAACCTAATGGTGAAATAAAACAGCGAATTACAATTATTACACTATTCATAACGTTAATGTTACACTGCCATGAAAACAAGCATCTAACTTTTTACGTTTCCATAAATTCAGGCATAAAAATACTTGAATATACACTACCAGTCAAAAGTTAGGTAGGCTCCGTTTTTTTTTTTTTTTTTTTTTTTTTTTTAATGAAATAAGCCTTCTATGCTCACCAAGGCTGCATTCATTTGTTAAAAAAATACAGTAGAAACAGAAATACTGAAATATTATTAAACTATAAAACTACAAACAATAAAATAACTTTTATTTTCTAAAATATACTTCAAAATGTCATTTATTCCTAAGATAGCAAATGTTCAGAATTTTCCACAGTTTTCAGTATTACATGATCCTTCAGAAGCCATTATTTCAATCAACCAAACTCAGCTTTGCCATCTATAAAATAAAATTTTAAAAGTATATTCACATAGAAAACAATACTTATTGTACTTATTTAACAATATTACTCTTAATTAAATCTTAATTATTCCACACTTCTGACCTCTAGTATACAGCTTAGAAAAGATGGATAATTGTATTACTGAAGAACTAGAAATGCAAAAAGGCTACATAATTTCACTCTAAAAAAATAAATATTGATATTATCTGTTTAAAATATTGGGATGAACAACAGCCTCTGTCTTCATTAACCACTAAATCATCAAATACTCCATATCTCATATCTGATTTACTACATACCGACAGTCAATCAATAACAAATGCAGCTGAAATGTATTATGCATTTTACAGAGTAACCAAACAAATGCATATGTTGCTATATTGAGCTCAATTAACCCAGATGAGAAAGCAGGACAGCTGTACTGATAAGCATCCGAGTGAAACAAAGAACAGAGCCGTGTGTGTAACACTGTAACCTGCCTACAGGGCCTTTCTTGTCTTCATAAGCTACAGATACAATATTTCTGCAGGCCTCCAGGCAAATGATCATTAATTAAGGGGAACTATAGATTTCCTGAGCTGAAAGTGAAAAACAAGATCCATTTCCACATACTACGCAGAACACTTTTTATTTTTGGACCAGAAAAATGTAACCTTTCACATCAGAGGTAAAATTTCAATATGGGCCGAAGGGGGAGAAAAAAAACAAGTTGGATGTTTATCTCAAAAGCCTGTTTGAGATTGTGAAGATGATACGCAAGGTTTGTTTATGACAATAAAGATTTTGGGGGGTTTGTTATGAATTCCAAGAGCTCTCTACATGAAAAGCAGTTAAGCAGAATTCAGGATCTTGCCCAGAGCTGCTGGTGTCCTGAAAGTAGTCCAGCAGATAAGCCTTTATTTTCCACAGATGGAGCAACGTATAATGATCCAACCATCACACAAAAATTCCTCTGCAAGGTAAAGGTGGTTATTTTTAAGGTTAGACATTTGGCTGGATTTGATTACAAAACGTTTACATAAAATTATATTTTGAAGAATGTTTTAATAGTTTTTGTGTATGCAATGAAAGTCAATCCAAAAGAACTGGTGAGAAAAAGATATCAGAATTTTCATTTTTGGGTGAACTATCTTTTTAAAGTCAAGGATGCACAATATAAATCAGGACCATATCAGTAAATTAATAAATAATTGTTGTCTGGACTTTTATAATGCATTTCTGGTGCTATTCTGTCTTGGTGCTCCACACAATATGCTAGAAAGACTAAATGTTTTGCGCAACACCAGTATGAGTAAATGACAACAAACAGTTCATTTTCTAGAAGGGCAATCTTTAACTACCCAGCATATTGTTGCGGCTGGGACTGTAAAGCTACTCCATGTGGATGGGTGTCAAAGCTGTTGGAGAGGATGACAGTAAACTGAGTGTTCAAAGCACAGGCAGACAATCCCTCCTCTCACTCTCTCCCACTCTGACACAATTTCCTGTGTTGGCCTGTGACATTTCACTCTAGAGACCTTATCTACAAGAGCCACTCTTCATAGAGAGCCAGCAACACACAGGCTGTTTAAAAAGAGCGATTCCCTCCCGTTTCCCCTCACTGCTGCATCACAGCAGTACGTCTGCATGTTTACTTCTGTACGTCTCTTCTGTTTCCTGTTTGCTCGTCCCGCCCTGTACTTTACTTTCCCTCTCTCTCGTTGGACACATGAGGATGAGGCCGCTGATCAGAGGACTGTCATTTCCTGAAATCACTTCAAAGAGAAAGTAGGACTACTTCACCATTCACAATCTTCTAAGCACTTCATTTGTGATGAAAAAGTACATACGGAGTATTGTTTCAAAATCATTAAAAAAAATCTTGCCAACCCCAAATGAATGGTAGTGTTCAAAGTATTTTATATTATATATATATATATATATATATATATAGAGAGAGAGAGAGAGAGAGAGAGAGAGAGAGAGAGAGACAGAGATAGGTCTATTTATACACTGTGGTCATATTTTATACTAAAACTTTTGACCAGGAATGTATACAGACAGCAAACAAAGAACAATCCCTTTATAATCACTGAAGCCGTCAATCGTTTTAGTTCAGCACAACTCTCACGAAAACTCCTGGTATAATCAATGAAGCCACTCACACTGTACAATGAATCTTATATTTACATTGTTTTCTCATTTTGTTGGTTATAATGAAAGGGTTAGCGAACGTGTAGAATTCAGTCAATGATCTCACAATGAACAAACTCTAATGAGTGGATGCACCACTGACTAACTTAAACACTTCTGATTGGTCATTGGGTTCTAAAAAGATATGTCTGTAACTGAGTACAAACCTTAACACTTCAAAAACATGTTGTAAATGGAAATCTTTGATGCTCTTCACAAAATACTCACACAAATGTACACAGAAGCGTTTGAAATTAGCACGTACCAAAATGACCGGTATTCTGTATTACCGGCACTGCAGAAAGACTGATATAATAAAATAAATAAATAAATAAATAAATAAATACATTTACATTAAGCCTTACAGCAGACAATTATATCCAAAGCGACTTACAAATGAGTACTACAGAAGGAAGCAATCAAACCAACAAAAGAGCAATAATATATAAGTTCTATGACAAGTTGCGGTTAGTCTAACGCAGTATACGTAGCAAGTTTTTTTTTTTTTTTTAAGAATAAATAAAAATAAAACAAGTAGATAGAATAGAAAAAGAATGCTAGTGTTAGAGTGACAATTTTTTTTTATATAATCATTTATATAAATGGTTTGTATACATATATTTATTCATTCATTTTTTGTTTATAATAAATAAAATAAAGCAGACTTAGCACGTATTAACAATCCATAAAAAGACATAACATACACACACTAAAAATTCATAAAACATTAAAGGCCAAAGTAAGTTTTGAGATTGGATTTTAAAACAGAAAGAGATGACACTGTTCTAATAGATTCTGGCAGATAAATCTATATTGTTTATATGAAATTATTATGTAATAAAAAAAACAGCTGTGGCAGGTTCAGCCTTGAATTTATTACAATTTTAAAATAATTAAAAAAAAAAAAACTCCTTTTCTATAGAGTAAACAAATGGGCTGTTGGAAAAAAGCATACTTCTCATTAATATATACCCTACTACAATACTAAGACTAATTCTAATCTTGCATACTATTTAGGGTAGGCAGAATGTGAATTTGGACACTTTCCAGGACTGAGAGAAAGGGAGGAAGAGAAGTAGATGGTAAAGAGTGTTGGGAGGATTCCAGAGTCCGTCTCTAGTCATTCAGCAGCCTGCTGGGGAGTCACAGTCTCCCATTCCGCAGACGGACAGGAGGGATGACACCATTCCTCACTGCGACTCCCCATCCCAGCACAGACTGAGCCTCTGGATTTGCAAAGCAAATGCATCACAGGCCTTCTCAGACCGTTACAAACCACTATGAAAAGCATCTGGGAGGATATACCTACCCCTGCTGTTCTCTCATCCACTCCAGGATTAAACCACAGGAAAACTGCTTTTCACCAAGGAATATCCTCAGGCAAGAAGACGGGGAATTTCCATGCGTTATATAACAAGCAGGTTGATTCTGTCACTTGACAACATTGTGTAGGGTAAATGAAGCCAAAAAGAAACACATTTAAGCAGTTTCATCACAGTCAGGGAGCCAACACTGGAATATTTATGTTAGAACTGCAAGCAAAAGAGACACAAGCACTTCAACAAATCAGACTGGCCGACCTCACAAAACTCAGTTCAAGCTTGTATCAGCCTGAAGGGATTCAGAGTGAGCTAGAGCAGGAAACATGCAAGTATATAAGCCAAAAACTGCAGAGAAACAGCATGTCCTTCAGTTTGTGTCAACATTTGGACACAATGCTATCAACATTTTTTTTTTTTAATTACTTTATTAGGAAAAGAAAACAATGGGTTGGAGTCGTTAAGACTGTCGTGACGAGTTTTGGGGGTAATGTGTGTTACAAAATAGGGTTACCGTTTCAAAGTAGCGAGTAAAGTAAAACATTATTTTTTATCACAATACAAAAGTACATTTCTTCAGAGTAGTTACTTTTATTTTTAGATTTTTTTTTAATTGCATAGTGGTATCATTATAGAAGAGACATTCTTTGTGAGAAAAAAAATACAATAAAAGCTAGCTTCTATAAATACTAAGTAATTTTCTTCGGAGTTACACAATGATGTAACGTTACTTTTAATGGAACATTCCCAAACATTGCACATTTGGTTTAAACATTGTCCTAACCAGGAGCAAAAATGCTGCAAAGCCACACAGTTATAATATTTCAATGTTTAACATTCAATGCGAAACACTTTCCGAACCACTGAGCTTTTAATCAACGCAACAAAAAAAGAAACCAAGAGATCGCGAAAATATCTTGTCGTGGCACTTTTGTCATGGTCATAGTTGGTTAGAAAATGAAGGAGATCAAATGTCTCGCTTGTGGCTTGATCACCACTGATTAGGAGACTATGCAATGCAACACATGTACATGACTACTGTAGTGTCATTTTTCATCCATTGTCCACTAAAATAATAATGTGATCCTAAAGCACAATTAGATCACAACAGTTTACCAGCAAAATATCAATACTGAAACTTTGATCCGTCTATTCATCATGCCAGTAAAAATTCCCCCGGGGTGCACAAAGAGATGCAGGGTAATGCATCATTACTATTGACAAACAGTAAGTACAGTGCATTTAGATAGGCCAGTGATAGGGGTAATGGATAGTCAGCCTGACACTAGCACAGCCGACTTCATTCAAGCTACACAAGAGGGAGATGAATCAGGAACATAGAGGGTGGTCTGAACAGTCTTTGCAATGATAATTTGTGAAAACCCTAACCAAGGAGTGAATGAGTCATATCACAGAGCTATAAATCATGGTCTGACCTCTTGTATGGGAGAAATGAACATCATGAGCTCACTAAGGAAGTCAACTTACACTATAACTGTCATATACATCAGTGTTTCTAATCAAATGTACAGACTACACATCAATTCACATTCTTAATACATTACAATGATTTATCATTTTCAATTCACAGTAACACTTTAGGGACCAATTCTCAATATTAACTAGTTGCATATTAGTATGCCTATTATTAACTAGGGCTGCAAAGATTAGTCGACATTATCGACAACGTCGACAATAAAAATGGTCGACAAATATTTTTGTTGTCGAGTAGTCGTTTGATTTCATATGACCTAATGTAAGAGCCTGCAATAATGCGGTTTGACCAGTGTGGTCAAGAATGTAATTCAGCCCTCCTGGATACAATTCAAGAGAAGAAAACAGAGCTTCAGAGTAGTGATGGGAAGTTCGGATCATTTTACCGACTCAGACCTTTGAGTCTCGTTCAGCAAAATGAACAAATCTTTTTGAGTCATTTCGTTCATTTTAGCAAAACATAATTAAATGATTGGTTAAGTTTATGGGGCCGTTACGTGATGAATGAACGACTCAAACCCGAAGACTCGAGAGATGAACTAATCAGTTCTCTTTCCGGCTCAGACTGCATTGGTTATGTTTATGGGGCTGTCACGTGATGAACGAATGACTCGAAAAACCCGAAGACTCGAAACAGGTGAACTAATTCCAGCACAGAACCTATAGGATGTTGCACATGCGCGACTGAACAAATCACTCCCGAGACGACTCATTCTTCCCGAGTCACATTAAAGATTCGTTCAAAATGAACGAATTGTTCAAGAACGACCCATCACTACTTCAGAGCAAACGCAGCCGAACAAACCTGAAGCTGCTGAGCAGCGTTTGAATGAATATGTAAATATATACTGCGTGCTTTCCTCTCAATAACAAAATAAACACAACAAAAACTGACAGCGGAGTGAAAGCAGCCATTAAAAACACATCTTGATTACAGCGATGTGGATGTTTGCACGAGCTCTGCAGTAAAGTCCAGTCACGTTTATTTATATAGTACTTTATGCCTTAAAAAGTACTATATAAATAAATAGCCTTAAATCAAGCAGCTTTACAGTATTAAACATGAAAAACCAGAGTCAGTGTCGATTTCAGTTAGAATTACAACTTGACTTTCTGTTATAAAGCAGCTCTCCAGTGTGGAGCTAGCTAGTGATAAAATATTTTTATTAGTGGGAAAATAATATTATTTCATTAAAGTGATAGTTTGGTTTGCAAAGATCAAAGCTTGATCTAGCTCAGGACTGTTTTGATTATCATAACCCTATAAGGTATTTAACCCTTAAAATGGCAAGACCATAAAGACACATCAGAAAATTAATTTATTGCTATTTTCCATCTTATTGGGACACAAGTAATACAACTTGATAATTTTTTTCAAAACATGTCTTTTAATTTTGATTTTATTGTTTGTATCCCACAGGATCCTTTGCCAGTTTGGGGGTATAAATTAACTGAAAACAGAACACTTGTTTATCAATGCTTGTTACAACATGGTTGTAATTCCTGAATGCTTTGGAATACAGACCTAAGGTTGGTCTCTTTTTAAAGAAGACACATAGCAGATTATTGCTGAAGTGAAAGCATTTCAAAAAACGAAAGTATAAAAAAAGTTATAGAAGTTTAAATTTACAATAAAGATAATGTAGTATACTATTTTTATTTTATTTTATATAAAATAAGTATTTTATAAAATATGTTGAACTCTAAAATTTCTGTGAAATCAAAACCATATGTCTAACCAAGTTGTGTTCCAAATTTGAAGTTGATATCACAACAATTGTGGTTCCTGTGAGATTTTGTTTGGGCACTACACCAAAAATAACCACTGGGTTAACTCTATTGATTTTTTTTTTTTTAATGCATTTTTCTGTTACAAATCAATCACTTTCTGTCACAATATCACTTCTATTACAAAACAGTTACCAAATATGGAACCTTGACTGTCAGACCTTTCCAACGATATGTGTTTTATCAAGATTACAAAAAGATCTTATTTTCTAAAACAAAAGCCACAAAATCACAAAGTCTAATATATATATATGTGTGTGTGTGTGTGTGTGTGTGTGTGTGTGTGTGTGTGTGTGTTTTTATATCTTGATTTATACCCCTAAAAGGGGCAACGTATCCCCCGAGAGACAAACATTTAGAGACAGATTACAAAAAATGTAAGCATTTAATTCATAAAATTTCAATGTAAACCTAATAAGCTAATACTGAATAACAGCTTTTTAAACAGGTAAGTCCCCTCCAACATGTGTAAATATGTGAACTAGATCAACTTTTATTGGAGGGTGAGTAGATTTCCCGTTACAGTCAGCCATGCAGTTTTAAATGCTTCCTGTGAACAAAAAAAATAATGTAGAAACAAAAGTCACCTCATCTAAATATTCACAACAAACACCCTTTCAAAATGAAACCAAGAAATAAGACCTACACTTTCACTGCTTCTCCCCACAGCCTCTCAAATGTTTGTATCCCACAGGATAAGTTGCCAGTTTTAGAGTTAAGAGAGATTATTTTGTGAATAAAATAGTTTATCCAAAAATAAAACGTCTTATCACCTTTATTTTGTTTCTTATCCATATGACTTACAAAAGGAGATGTTAGACAGAATGATGTCATTCAGTTACTTTTTCATATAGTTAATTACATGGTGAATGAGAGAGTTTCTCTGTCATCTATTTTGTGTGCCAAATATATATATTTGCATAAATTAATTGTATAATAATTGTAATTACATAATATGACTTTCAAAAGCTGAAGTGGTTACCTTTATATATTTGTTAGAACATGCATAACTCAACATTTTAACTAATCGCAAAAGCTGAATAATCAGTCAATGTCTACTGATTAATCAGTGGAATAATCGACGATTAGTCGATTAATCGTTCTAATAATCATTAGATTAATTGATTATCAAAATAATCGTTTGTTGCAGCCCTATTATTAACATATTGGCTGTTTATTAGTACTTATAAAGCACATATTCTGCATGATCATATTCTACATCCCTAATCCTACCCAATACCTAAACTTAACAACTAATTTACTAACTATAAATAAGCAGCAAATTAGGAGTTTATTGAAGCAAAGGTCATAGTTAATGGTTTGTTGTTAATAAGAATTGGACCTTAAAATAAAGTGTGACCCAATTCACTTTTAATTTTTTACTGACCCAGAAAATTGCCATGCCAAATATTTACACAAAAAACTAATGTAAACCTAACAGGAACATGTCCACATTAATCAAATCAAAATTCAAATCAAATTAACATACCCGTATAGTCAAAATTAAACTGAAATACCAGTACAGTATTCACATACTTCAAAAAGGTCAAAGTGAATTACTAAGTCTATCGTGTGTTATTCCCATATATTGATGCTGCAGTGTTTCCCATTAATACTTAAACCAGGGGTTTTCAACTCTGGTCCTTGTGGTCCACTTTCCTGCAGAATTTGGCTCCAACCCTAATCTAACAGATTGAGACTGTAACTGCATCCGGACAATAAGCATTCAATAAAATACAGCTTAACAACAATTTCTTGCATTCCTGTAGTGCAAGGGTTTTCTAAGCAGGGAGCCTCATCCACAACCAGCCTGATTTTCTCAGTAACACTCTATAATAAACGACATTGATGTACAGTACTACATTACATAATGCTTTAAAGATCATTAATTATAAAGTAGAAATTAGTGAATGTCATCGAGTGCAATTAAATTTCATGTTTTAAAGGCTACATCATCTCCACAGACACTCTGGAGTCTCTTCAGGGACCTATGGATGCATACACAACAATAAAGTTGCATCCAGCTACATTTGACCCCTGCAAGATGGACATCACACTGGAATTGGAGCCATTAGCCAATGGCAGTCCTGCATACAGACATATGATCTGGGGTGAGCGGCACTCCGGTGCGTCTGCTGACCTCGGCATGTGCTCAGCCGGGCCTGAAAACCATTCAAACCTTGGCTCGGGTTCAAGCCCACGTCACATCTTTGCTATAATTAAAAAAGACCTTGGGTTTGAGGCAGACTCCTTTGACAGCATCTAAAGCCTTTCTGAATGGAAGCTGCAGTTGTGTTTCATTTACACAGCATCCTGTGCTATAATACAAACATACATTACAAATATAATGCATGTGTAATGCTAATTGCTCTGACGTTCAGAGCCCATGTTGACATCTACAGGCATGTGTTCTGGTCCCACTTGCTATTGCTATTGCTGATCAGAAAAATTTAATATTTCTGCAGTAGAGCCCAGGCCGAATGTTCTGCAGCCATGGTGCAATTTCAATGCAATGCGGACTCAAACATATTTAAAAATTCATAAATCTCTGCATATCTTGACATAATCTATCCTATACAACTCAGCACTTCAGCACACTAAAATGAAGCTTCCAATCAATTTCAAGAGCTACAACTAAAAATAACGAACAAGAGAGACTCAGAGAAAGTCAGTGAGCGAGTACAGAAAGGTGGAGGCCTGGCATGTAAGCCGCCACTCCGTCAATGTCTCCATGGCAATGGTCTTTTTCCTGTCCTCCCTATGGCGCCCGCTCCTGGGACAAAGACCCCAACATGGGCGGTACAGGAAGACTGACTCAAACCCAAAACCAAAACATGACATTATTGTGCTCATATTGACTGTAATGAGTATACCGCACCTTTAACACACTACACTATTTCTTGTATCCACTAAAAACAGATGCAGTAAACCGCCCTCCCTGAAGTTATAATTAGCTCCCACCTTCACCTAAGTTATGCTAGCTAGATTCTGGCAGGAAACAAAACAGGTATAGACATTCGATGTTGCATTGTAACTCTAACAATAGAGTAAGTGATCATGGTCTGTAAAAATCATATTATATGGATAGCCCCGCCCACAATGAAAGCTCACAGACACGTTTTTCTTATCATACCCGGTTAAGTCACGGTGTGAGTTGTATGGGCATTACAGGAAGAAAAGGAGATGTTTTAAGGCTGAATATATCAGTAACGAGGATTATGCACACACCATTTCCCCTTTAGAAATGTCTACTTCAGGACAATCTGCTAGACTGAGCAGAGCATGGCCTGAGGGCAGCAGCAGACAGGAGGAGGACACAAGGAGCCCAGCAGAAGGCGTCTCACCAGGCACATTGTCTGCCAGATGAACAAACACACACCAGATAGCTGGATTTCACTGATATTATTAACCCCTGAAGGAACAAATACACAATCACACACATTCGGAGTGTTAATCCATGAACTCTATCCTAATTCAGTCCATTACCATCGTTTATGTTTTTTAAAGAGGTCATGAATTGAATTTTTTATAATGTTTCATGAGGTGCATTTATAAGGGGTTTTACATCAAAAACTGTTGTAATTTAAAAATAAAAGGCCATTTTTACCCTTATTTCAGACCTCTGATTTAAACACTCCATTTAAAGGGATGTGCCTTCTTTAAGACTTGTGAAATGTAAACACACGGCTAAAATCTTTGCATATGAAATAAGTATTACATTTGGAACTCTTTTGAAAAATATTACAGGTGCTGAGATTAACTAACACTAAATAATATTATATTTAGATATACTGACACTACATAAAAGGTTGCAGTTGCTGAGCATTGCAACCAATCTCAGAACTCACTGAGTTTGCATTGAACTGAAGCGATTGACAGCTCTAGCAACTATAAAGGGAGCATTCTATGCTCACTTTCTTTATAATCATTTCAATAATAACAGATGGTTTCCATGCTACTAAGAGGAACACGAGAAATCAACAGACAATTTAGTCACTGGCTTGATTTACTGATGCATAAACTGCAATGAACGATTTTGCAACAATCACTTTCAACATTAGGACCCTTAAAAAGTTAATGTTGGACCTTCTTCATAACGCAAATCACTGTCCAAGAGTTATGTAAAGGTGAAATTTAAGCTGTAAAATAATAGTTAAACTACACTGAAGGAAAATATGGTTGCTCTGACTTCATGTCAGTCATCATAAGGCTATAATTCCTGTTTCCATTGCTGTGACATAGCCAAACTGTATAACTTTTTTTCAAATGAAAAAAAAAGAGAATCCAAACAAAGGTCTAAAAGTAACAGAAACACTGAATGAGATTCAGTTACATCACTAGTTTGACATGTTTCAAGTCTTGGACTCTGTACCACATTCTCATACTTCTACTACACAGTAAAAGGGAAAATCCACACTTTTAAAAATGTAGAAAGACACCAATATTGGTATACTGCCACATCATAAAACTGCGAGAAGGGGACGTTAATGTTTTTGATTACAGATTATGATGATGTGAATTTTTCAAAAGTTATGATGTACAAGGATAACTCGCTGCTAAAAAAGTTCACTTAGTAAGTTTTGCAGATTCAATTTTTGTTCGTTCCAACAGTGCCAACATTCTTTTGGTACGGAATGAATGAATGTTTGTGTACTAACTGAACTAACTGAAATGGCTGCTTCGTTTATGCTTTGCCTTGCTCTATTCTCTGTCTCATAGTATACAAGTTAATTATGGTATATGGATGGGTGCATTAGACATTAAACATGGACTAGATGAAATTCATTATGGAAGTTTAGAAACATTATATGATTAATTTCCACAAGGAAAAGTGCTAAGTGTAGAGAGAAAAACTGCAGCTGGAATCTTGTTGCATCACACATGGTTAGGACAAAGTTTTATGGAGCTTTAAATCTCACTTTTTTGACCTTTTGAAGCTTGACAGTATAAATCACCATCCACTTTTGTTGCATGAAAAAAGCAAGCTCTTTGTGTCATAACACTAATATCTAAAGAAAGAAAATTAAGGTCTGAAGAACATGAGTAAATAACAACATGTACAGGAAGTTTGCACCAACTAATTTACTGGTTATCTTCCCATTCTATTAAAGTTAAAAAAAAAATGTAAAAAAAAATTACTTACAGCCTTTCCCTTCATATGTAGCTTCCTGGTTTGCTGTACAAACTGGTTTTGCAGAGCGCTCATGTTAAGACGGTATCCAGTATTTGAGACAAGATAAGCCACTGATAAATCTTTCCTACACTCTTAGAAAAAAAGGTTCTTTGGAGTTCTATATAGAACCCTAGGGTTCTTTACTCAACTCCAAAGAACCCTTTATGCCAAAAAGGTTCTATATAAGGAGAAAGAACCCTTTTTGGCACAAAAGGGTTCTTTGGGCTGAACCATGCTTTATGTATGTTTACACATTAGGCGATTTAAAATGATTATACTACATTATATTTGTGTTTTTACTTCAATTTTACTTTGACACACCTTTATTCTGAAGAAAATAAACTTAAAATTTACATCTGCACTGAATCAACCTATTAATTTATACCAACAAACTGATCAGGTAGAAATACATGTGTACTAGCAGTGTATAGCAATCTGGACGTTTTATCTATTTATTAATAGGTACACGCTAGTCTTCTCTTTAATCAGCACACTAACATGATTGCAAGTTCTTTAATTATCATGTCATGTAAGATGCCGTGCAGCTCTTTTATTGACAAGCAACATGCTCATATGGAGTTTCAGTGTTTCATTTAAAAAGGCTATTCTTGTAACTCATCCATCCAAACAGATGCATAAAATGATCTTTGACATAAACAGCAAACAACTTGAATGTGTATCTATGCGCTGATCAGTTTTGTCCCGTCTGCACAGCGGTGCATTTCAGTCACACGCAGTGTTGCCAACTAATTTTCAGGAAAAGTTGCTAAAGGCAGGTCGATTTGTTGCTAAAAGTTGCTAAATGATGCTGTGATGTCATTGGATGATGATTATTATGTAACCATGACGCAAAACTGCATCATTGTGTAGAATACACATTGAAAGAATAGCCTATTATTTGAAATATGTTCATTTAGATTTGTTTTTAAAAATAAACATTTAATATATATTATTTGTAAAAGCAAAATGAACACATTTTTATTATATTTTTTATTTTTAAATAAAACATTGGATTATTGAAAAGTTACACATTTTTGATCAATTACATTTTATGTGTTCTCCAAATAACTTGTAAAACTACACATGATTAACAATTACAGTTTTAAGCAGTGAATTGGTAGTAAGTTAAATGCTACACTCTAAGGAAAGTCCATAAAATAGGGCACGGTGTACTTCATATGTTAATATGAAGGAATTTTCTGTATTAATTTTTCACCAGCATATATTAAATGACACAATGCATTTCGATAGATAGATAGATAGATAGATAGATAGATAGATAGATAGATAGATAGATAGATAGACAGACAGATTTTGAAGATCAACAGTGTACCTAACTGATTAACAATTATAGGAATAAACTAACAACTAATGTGTTTCACAAATGAACAATTATTTTTTAACAAGTGCAACTAGCAACTTGATTCACATTTGATGTGTGTACTGCTAGGCACTACTTAGTAACTGCTTGGTTAATAGGAAAAATGCATGCCTTTTTTATTATTTGAGTCAATTTTCAAAAGTTGCCAAATACATTTTAAAAATAGCTAAATTTGTTGCTAGGTGCTTTTTGGAAAAAAAAGTTGCTAAGGTAGTCTGAAAAGTTGCTAAATCTAGCAACAAAATTACTAAATTGGCAACACTGGTCACATGCCTCTTGCGAGGGTGATCACAAAGCGCGCGAGCGCCGCTGTTTAAATTTCAACGGTCACGGTGAGCTGCCTGCTGCGCTCAACGCTCGGGAGAATGACGATTACATTGGTAAGTGAGAACATTAATTCATTTTAGCTTATTTCAATTACTTTTACATAAACCCTTGTCATTTTTAGTTAGCATAACGGGTTTCTTTCAATAAGCTAAAAGAAGAAAGGTGGTTTTTCGCGTTGTCCAGGCCTGCTCAATTCTCCGCCGGGAGGTTTGTCATTTTTAACATGAATCCCTAAAGTATCTTGATAAAACTGTTGTGAATTGATCAATAATGCTGGCGAGAGTTCATGTTATAGCCTAACGTAATATTTTTTTGCCCTGTAGATTGTATTGGACTTATAGGTATAGGAAACGATGAAACAAAGTTTCAGTCAAATCACAGTCAGACTGCTGTTATAAACATGAATTCAGACCAAGAAGAACAAAGAGAGAAGCTGATGGAGATGTTTCCATTTTTTTCTGTGGATAACTGTGAGTATTTGGTGTTTGCAGTTATAGTATAGTAAAATATAAATATTTGTTTTGCTGAAGTAATTGTATATTATTCAATATTGTTGTAGATGTTCATCTATCTCAGAGAGCACTGTTAAAGTTATCAGAGTGCTGAAAAGTGGAAGTCAGAGGAAACATGACCAACCTGCTGCAAATAATAACACAAAAGGTACATTATTTCTTTTTCCTAACAGTACCAACTGAAACTCATCAATCAGCTAATCTGAAGTTAATGATATCTCATTTTTTTTCTATTTTCCACCTTTTATCATGCAAGTTCTTATGATTGATTGATAAATAAATAAATATTTTGCACTGTCACTGCAGGTCTGACTCTGGAGTGCAGCATTACTTGTTTGGTCATCTACATTCAGATGAAAACAACACTTCTCTCTAATTCAAGTACGTTTTAAGATTTGATTTAATTGTGAGAGATTCCTTTCTTTTTCCTGTTGTACTGTACTCTCCATAGGTCTAATAAATGTTTCTCTGACTTTTATCCCCATCTTAGGATGTCAAGCCTACTCATCGCAAGGAGAGTTAGCATCAAAATGGATGTGTCACTTACCAATAAGACAGAGATGCCAGAAGTATCATTTTGCTGTCTACTTTTTGTTCAGTATGGAGCATCCAAAATCCATCACTCAGTAAATTTCAATCATTACTATTTAGCCCTTCCCAGTGCTGAAATTGTCATGGGTCCTTTGTTTTTATTGTTTAAATGCTTATCTGAATGTAAAATTAATATTTAATGCTTATAAATAAATAGAAAACAATACTATGGTTAGTCTTTTAGCTCCCTTTTCAGAAATGTGGTTCACCATCTTTCATGGGTTACAGAACTGGGGAAAGTTGCAGCATACAAAAAAAAAAGTCAGACTACTTGGTTTATAGGAGAATGTGGAGTAAATACTTGACATTTATTTAAGGTAAAGGGTAATGACCTGGTGGTGAGATGCAAAATAAGAGTGTCATTAATATACTATTTCATGACAAACTTTTCACATTCTAATTTTACTTATGTATTTATTTATTTTTTTAATTATTTTTGCAAGTTAACATTCAATTGTTTTTTTGTTTTTTGTTTTTTTGTTGTTTTTTGTGGTTTCTAGCAATCAACATATTTGTGACTGACATGTTGGATGGGTGAGTAAGGTGGAGGGGGTTGAAAAAACAGTATTTCTAAAATGGAGAGTGCTATTTTAGGTTGACAGGTATTTTTTTTTTTAAGTATAAATAAATAAAGAAACATGGATTTATGTTAATCCCTGTAACTGTTGCACTATGAATTGCTTTTATATATTGCTTGTCATTGTAAATGCTAATAAAAGTGTCTTAAATGATCACACAACTCCTTGATGTCTTATGCTTATAGTTATTTCAGTTTTTCTAGTGATAAAGTAGCTATATGAGCTGTTTAAGTCTTAAAATTTAATTAAAATAAAACACCAATTAAATCCCAAAAATGATCCCATGATGGGAACCCCTAAAGGGTTCTATATAGATCCTTTTTTCCTGGCTACAAAGAACCCTAAAGGGTTCTTTTGATTGAATCCTTAAAAAGGGTTCTATATAGAACCTTTTAGGGGTTCCAAATATGTAGCGCATGATAGAACCTTTTAAGGTTCTATATAGAACCTTTTCTTCTAAGAGTGTACCCTTAAAACAGCCAGCAGTTTCTGACATTTTTCCTGCAGCCCCAAAGAGGCCTTACCGTCAAACACTGAAGGAGAGATATTGTACAGAGCAGGACTGGTGCTGACCACTTAACTCAAATAGATCAGGTGCAGTCTCTTCACACTATGATAAGCCCTATTTTTCTCTTACGATCATGTACTTTTAGTGAAATGACCCAGTTTTACAGTGCCCCCTTTACTAGGGCCCCTACGCTACAAAAAGTGACTTGTCAACATCTGTTCTGCTGTTGCACATTTATCAAGAGCAGACAGGTACCTACTCACCTACTTAAGCTAGCTAAGTATTACATTCAAACTATTTTAAAGCATCACTATTGCTATTGCTCATACTTAAGGTTAGGGATTTGAACAAACCCTGATGTGCTACAAACATTAAATGCATGTCTGCCTTAAATCCCACAGTTTGTTGAGGAAATATTGATTTTTACTTTTCTAAATGATTGGACTTGTGCTTGTCACCTCAAAGACAATAAAATGAGTGAAGAAAATGCCAGAGTCCCAAGTCATTTCTAAAGCCTAGAGGCTAGAAATGAAATAGAAGAACGAGAAGTTTCCAAATTCAATTCTTGAAAATTTGATAATGAACTGAAAAAAAATGACAGGCTCTGGTGTTTAAATGGTGGTTCTTGCCAAAGAAAAAAAAAATCACATCATGCATAACCATGAGCAATCATTGCTTACATTATCGTTCGTATTTTATGCAGCTAGTGTTATGTTGTAAAGCTTAATATTTGAATCAGTTCAAATTCAGAAAACATCTTTCCTTTGGGGATTTAACACAAGTTGGAATATTATTCTAACTTTAAGAACTGTATTTACGCTGAATTTTAAGAAGATTCTTTTTAAGAAGATTTTTTCTTAAGATAAGAACATTACGTATTTTGGGCAATTCAGAATATTCTTAACATTTTTAGAAAAATAAAAAGAAAATTGCAATGTTCACAACTTCAAAACATCATAATCACTTTAGCTATTTGGCTACATCTGTAAATTCAAATATACAACATGCGCTAAAATGCAACATTGTTTTTTGTTACTTTCTCCTAGACATCATTCAATCCTTCCTATTACAGGAGGAGGAAGAAACCGTGACAGCTTGCCTTCAGGATCCGTCCTCAGGGATACAGAGGCATCATGTAGAGACTCATCACAGGCAGATGAAACGCTAATGACAGTAACGGATTTAGTTGTTCTCGTCTAATTGAGGATCAAACTCAAGATGGCCGTGAAAAACCATTTAAAATCTTCAGCAATGGCACAAAACACAAAATCCTCAAATGAAGAGAAGTTAGCTAAAGCGATTATGATGGCCTCAAGTGCTTGTCTTGAAAGGTCAAATCTGAGATAATGTTGCGTTTCATAACTTTTTCAGTGCTTCAATGGAGTGGAGTGAAACATTAGAAATGGGACTATTAGTCCTCTAACAACCAACCAGTCAATTACTTGTTCATCTAGTAATTTCAGCAGTGATTTTATAGCAGTAATGCTTTAATTAGCATACCAACAGTGTTCTGGGCTTTAATTCAGCCCCACTGCTACTACAGCCAATTACATCTAGACAGATGTCTCTGCCCATTACACTGCATCTTGTGCATTCATAATTGTTGAATTTTGCCATTTAGAGTTAAAAATATTATAATTTTTAAAAACACATCTAGACACATGCATTCTTTTCCCCAGTGATCTATCTGTCTAGAATGATGTTTATGAAGGCAAGATCTTGACTTAAGTAAATACAAGGAAACCCATCTGAACAGGGTTTGTTAAATGTATACAGTTTTAATCAATCAGTAAGCTAAATAAGGCTTAGTTCATCTTAAAAAGTCATTATATACACTTATGTCATTTCAAACCAATAAGACTTTTGTTGATCTTTAAAGCATAAATTAAGATACGTTTAATAAAAAATTAGAGATTTTTGTCCCGCCACTGACAGTCCAGTCACCCAAAACATAGACATTTCAAAAAGTTCAGGGTAAAAAAGTTCCCATAAATTGACATGGATTAAACTGCTCATTCATATGGATTACTTTTACAATGTTTTTATGAACTTTTTGAAGCATCAAAGTGAATTAAAGGACAGAAATATCTCAGGTTTCATCAAAAAATATTTTCATTTGTGTTTCAGAGATATCTGATGGGCTTGGAATCACAAGATAGTGAGTAACTAATGACTGAATTGTACATTTTGAGTGAACTAACCCTTTAAATGTCAATTTCTATGAGGGAAAACCATCATAACTTTATTAAAGTTTAATAAATAATGTTCTCAGTGAATCATTTTGCTGGGAGTTTATAAAGGCTTAAAAGTCATTTTAAAGGGAAGTTCTGGAATTAGACAACACACGGACCTGATCAACATCCAAATCCACTCCAAATATTTGTTTGGATTGGACAAACATAACACCAGGCTTTGAATTTCAGATCATCTCGAAAACAAGCTCCAAGAAAAATTACAGCCTGTAAGATACATAAATCCAAGATGATTTATTGCTTGATGATAATTTAGGACTGGCACATATTGTGGTCAGTTTGGCTCTATGGAAACCCAATACACATATTTCTGAAGTCAAAATGCACAAAGTAAGCAAAATAGCATGGCAATCGCGTGAGCATCTTTATATGAAAATTGACCTGAATGGTAACCAAACAATGAACTGTCAACACACATTAGTCTGTGTTTGAAATACAGAAGGGTTTCAGACAAATGGTAAAAGAAATAATTACTGTTGTTTCCAGTTATTTACAGCCCGGGAACATGACCCATACTCTTTTTCAGCTGTCTGTCTGCTTACAGCTGTCCGCAATCTGCAATTCAGCTAAATAACTTACTGTCTGAAGAACAGCTGACATATTCAAAAGATAAACATTTATGAGATAAATACAATAAAAAACAGACAGTGTAACTCATGTTTGGTTTGTTTAGATGATGTAACGTTTATACTATGCCAAGAGGTTTAGTCAGAGCATATAACATATCCATATACAGTGTTTCTGAAGTATGGATTACTGCATCTCCTTCACAGTACAATCCAGGGAACTTGATGGCAGATAGTTCTATGGAAGTTTCCTCTTATTATTGCGATACAAAAATGCTTCAGATTTCTCCTACAAGCTACTGTAGGTTCATCATTCAGAGTCTCTAACAATCAGCTAGACCTCTCCAGAAGACATAAAGTACAGTAGGGCCCTATGAGTTCCACGATGTGAACAACGTTGACATAATTACGGAATCAAGTCATAAAAATGGAATTTACGAACGCATGAGCTTCATCATATCAAATATACACGTAAACTCAAAGGTCTTCACTACTACAACCTGCCAAAATAAAAGTCTAGTTTAAATTGAAGAAACTGTGATATACTTTACTATAAATTATTAAATTGTTCAAGTGTTATGAATTAAATTGATTAGAAATGCTTTTTGATTAATTTTATTTAACCATTAAAATGGAAAAATTAATACGGAAAACAACATTTTGAAAAAATAAAATTGTAATTTTAATAAATAGGGCCATAAAATGTAATGTTTAACTTTTAATAAAGGTGGTTAAGTTGTATAAGTTTCATGAATTCAGTTAAACATTCTTCTTGATTACTAAAATTTCATTTAAGCAATCCAGAAATTTAAAAACAGAAAGAAACAGTGTTTGGTAAAAATGAATTAAAATGGATTTCACAGGACCATTTCAAGTAGTCACTAAATTGAGCGTTCTCATCCGGCCTTACCTTCTCCCCCAGGCTATGTGATGCAACTTCTATTTCTGCTCTGCGTTAATATTTAATAACAAGGAATTTTAAACCCGTGAAGTGATTTTGTTTCAAACTGAAAGCCTCTTTAAAATCTCACAGATTTTAACAAAATTACATTATAGCAACATGGTATGCTTAAAGTAAGTGCCATGTAAATCGATGAATATAATAATTCAGGACTATGCTAACTCCACTGTACTATAGTACTGGCACAGTGCATTTTTGCAAGCACGTGCTTTTAGAACAGCAGTAAACTATAGTCGTGACTTATGAATCTGATTCAAAAGCATACAACTCTCTGACCATACAGGGAGGTTTTTAGCTAATTTCTTGGATGTCATATACAAGGCCAGACAGCTGTCAGAGTAAAGTCATGTCTTGGCATAATCTCTCAGGTCGCCCTAACAGCTGAGACAGACCCTTCACATTCCTCACATCACCTGTGCTGCTCTGCTGGGAAAACAACACTGCCAACAATAACAGCACACTTTCCTCAGCAACTCCAAATCACTTTGACAACACAACAAAAGTGACATGTGTCAAACAGAACAGAACGTAAAGTCATCCCAAAAAGTATTTAGACAGACAAAACTGTGTTAGGATTCATATTCAAATAACAAGCACTAATATATTGTTTAAAACTAACACAAAAAGTATTGTTACTGGAAGGAGTTCATAGCTAATGTGATGAGCTACACCTGTGGTTTTTCTGCTAGGAAACCTGAGTGAACTTGTGAGGAACTACATCCACTAAAATCAGACATCAGATGGTTAGAAGTCATTCAAAATAGCTCAGAAAAGTGACCTTAGTTTTGAAAAATAAAAGCTGTAGCATCATTTGTTTGTAGATGTCACTTGCCATCTAAATGCATGACCTTTAACTTGAGTGCCCACATACTTTTAGGGCCACAGTATCGACCAGTGAATGAGAGGAAAATGAAACATTATGACTGGGTCCGGATGACTGTGCAGATTTGGTCCATGATTACTGCAGTATTGAGGCTGAAGTGAGTGTTCAATAATACATGCACCATCCTCATCTCCACCCAGGGCATCTGTCACACTTTAAAAGGGGTTTAGTCTGCCGCTCTGAAACATCAGCTCAAAGTTATTCTAACACATTTCTACTAGTTACACCCTTCTCTGGTAACCCTGCTGACACTGAAGCAAAAGAAATATCACAATATAGTGTTTTGCACGTAACGTTATGCCACGCCAAACGTCCTGAGCACCCGTAGACATAAAGCAGGAGATGAAACTCTGCAGGGAACTTCGAGTCAGTGTCGGGTCATGGTAAATGGGAACGATACGTTTGTTTGTGCAATTCGCCGAAAGCACAAGTGAAAATCATTTTAACACACTAAACCTCACCTCTCTGAGCTCAATGTAAAAATCCCGTGTGCTGCGCTTCTCCTTTAAGGACAGATCAAATCCAGCGCAGCTCGAGTCCACTAATATCCCAGAACTGTCTCTCTCAAATTATCCTCTGCAACTTTCCCGTGTCCAAACATACGTGCCGCTGTGCCATTTTGACTAAAAAATGACTACAGTCTTTTTCCCATTGAAATTTCCCAACAGTGCGGCGTTTCTTTTCTCGTGGGAGTCGCTCGCTGAAACTCCTTTCTGTTTTTTCTGCTTAATCAGTGCTGCTTCTCATCAGCGGCTCTTGGAATCGGGAGGAATTGGGCGGGGTCAGCTGCGGCGATGGGCGTGGCCAGCTGCGGCGATGGGCGGTGGCTGCCTTTCAGAGACACGATACGTGTGTAGTTGCGTCATGAATATCAGCCAATCGCATTCGGGTATCGGAAAGAGGCGTGTACGTGAGATCTGCCCCTCAACACTGTCGCAATCGTGTAGAAGCGCGACGTTTTCTATAACAACAGTGAGTGGTTTACGGCACCTGCCCTCGATGCGGTTGTGGTAGAGGAAGGTGGACGTTATGAGAGCTTACTTTGGGGACTGTTTCTTTAGCAAGGTAAGAAACAATATGTTATCAAATTAGATGTCTGTTATTATTAAAGTTATGAAGAAAGCTGAGAGGTGGAATGTGTTTGTTTGGCCTGCATCAGTGCGCAGTGTAAGGGTGATTTGTGCTTTTGCAAATAAGACAACTTTACATAATGCTGAAGCACGTATAAAATAACAGTATAAATAGTCGTATATCTTAAAATTAATACAAGAAGTACAGATAAAAGTAAGGTGTACTAATAGAAATAAAGTAACAGGCATACAAAAATGGTAAGATAAACAGAAAGTACAGTGTTGTTTAATAAATCACCATTACTAAAGTATTGTGATAGATAGATAGATAGATAGATAGATAGATAGATAGGTAAACGTATAGATAAATAGTTTCATGTAACATAATAAACATCATTATTTAAATAACACCTTTCATTCATATAATGCAGCTTAACGTGCTTTATGTAGAAGCATAAACATCAAACACAACACAAAAGAAATAAATAAAAATAACATCAAATACATCACACATATAAGATTTAAAAACAAAGTAATGCATAAAAATATAATATGTCAGCGAAATAATACATAGAAAACTAATTAAAAGCTATGGTAAAAAGATTTTTTTTTTTTTTTTCATCTGTTGCCGGAATCTCCAATTATCTTAATATTCTTGACGGAATATAATTTGGCAATATAGAGAGTTGGCAATATAGTTTGATCCTTGCCATTATGGACTTTGCACGTGAAAAGGAGGACCTTAAAATCTATTCTAAATTTTACATTTACATTTAGTCATTTAGCAGACGCTTTTTTCCACAGCGACTTACAAATGAGGACAATAGAAGCAATCAACAAAAGAGCAATAATATGCAAGTGCTATGACAAGTTAAATTTTACAGGAAACCAGTGCACAGCAGCTAAAATTGGAGTTATATGTTCTCTCTTTCTAGTTTGAGTTAATAGCCAAGCTTCCGAATTTTGGATAAGCTGAAGTGTAAGGAGACCAGTAAAAAGTGCTTTACAGTAATCAAGTGTACTTGAGATAAAAGCATGGTATTAACATGGTACTATGTATGCAAATTAATAAAATCTCTCAACTTTCATCCCCACAGTAACTGCTGCTGTCATTCGGGTTGCCTTAAGGATGGATCCAGTGGTACTGAGCTACCAGGACAGTCTCCTGCGGCGCTCCGATGTGGCTCTTTTAAACGGACCCCACTGGCTCAACGATCAGGTCATAGGTTTCGCCTTTGAGTACTTTGCAACAGAACGCTTCAAAAGTTTGGGCGAGAAGGTCTGCTTTATCAGCCCTGAAGTCACTCAGTTTATAAAGTTCGCCTCATGTCAAGAGGAACTCGCCATTTTCCTGGAGCTGCTGAGTCTTGCGTCTCGTCGGTGGGTTTTTTTGGCTGTCAATGACAACGCTAATCAAGCGGCCGGTGGCTCTCATTGGAGCCTGCTCCTCTATCAGTGGAAGCAACTCATTGCATGCCCGGCGTACTGCAGCTAAGTTGGAGGGTTTTCTAGGCACTGGAGCAAAAGTGGTCTTTGTGGAGGAGCAATGCCCCTCGCAGCAGAACAGCTATGACTGTGGCATGTATGTGATCTGTAATGCTGAGGCTCTATGTGAGAGTGCTAGAGTCGAGGGCTGTACTTACCTGCCTGCTCAGATCATAACACCCACCTACATTACACGGAAACGGACAGAATGGTATTCGCTAATACAAAGACTCACCAAGGAATGACTAGCTGACCTTTTACATCATGCAACGGCACCGCATGAACTGTATTAGCCAATAGGCGAAGTGAACACACTTATTTATCGTACTCAATCCTGCACAAAGGATGCACAAAATAAACTGCATTTGAAAACAGCATGCACTTCTCAAAAACTTGTTTGCCAAACTCTTAAATCAATAGTTCACACAAAAATGAAAATTCCGCCGTCATGTTACTCACCTCCCTCCAAAACCAAAATGAGAAGTGAGATGCAATATATTCACATCGCTTTTTTTCATACAATGAAAGTATATTTGGACTGCTCTGTCAAGCTCCAATAATTACAAAAAAGCACCATTAAATTGATAGTTCACCCAAAGATTAAAATTAGCTGAAAATTTATTCACCCTTAGGCCATCAGATGAATTTGTGTCTTCATCAGAACTGATTTGAAAAAAATTTGCATCACTTGATCACCAGTGGATCCTCTGCAGTGAATGGGTGCCGTCAGAATGACAGTCCAAACAGCTGATAAAAACATCACAATGATCGATAAGTAATCCACATGACTCCAGTCCATCAGTTAATGGCTTGTGACTTAAAAAGCTCTATGTTTGTAAGAAACAAATCCATCAAGGCTTTGAAACTTTAAACCTTTGCTTATGGCCAAAATACCAGTCCATAATCAATTACAATTATCTTACTAATTCAGAGCTTTTCGCTTCACAAAACATGAATTGATGGATTGAAGTTGTGCGAATTACTGTCGGATTATTGTGATGTTTTTATCAGCTTTTGTTTGGACTCTCATTCTGACGGCACCCATTCACTGCAGAGGATCCATTGGTGAGCAAGTGACGTAATGCTAAATTACTCCAAATCTGTTCCAACGAAGAAACAAACTCATCTACATGGCCTGAGGGTGAGTAAATTTTCAGAAAATTTTAGCGTAAACTATTCCTTTGAATTATCAAAAAAGTAGTAGTAGTGAATCAAGCACTATATTTGTGTTCTTCTAAAGTCAGTTATTTCCCTCCACTGTAGCTCTTAATTCAAATATGTATTGGCATATATTTACATATGGCATGAGAAAACACATCATGCCAGATTTGATGTCATTGTTGCCAAACCTGACTGGTTATTATTGTGTACGTCATAACCAATGGTTATGAAGGGAAAGGAAGATTTTCACCGAATAAAGATTTGGATTCTTCTTTTCCTCACACAGATATATCATATGGCTTAAATAGACTTGAAATATATTGCACAAGTCGTGTAAACTATGTCTATAATGCTTGCATATATTTTTTGTTAATATTTTAAACTTGGCAGCCTCAGTCACTTTCATTGTATGAAAATAAGCTGTCAACATTCTGAAAAACATCTTCCATTAAGGAAATAGTCATACAAGGGTGAGTAAATGATGATTGATTGTTTCATTTTTGGATGTGCTGTTCCTTTTAAGAATACATCTGTATTTCATCTATTCATAGGAGAGAAGAGACTTGTGATCAGTGTGACAAATCAGTTTGCAGCACAAGTTGGTACAGTAGATTCAGAATGTATTATTGCTGATTAGTTTAGATTAGTAGCATGAAGTGAGTAACTGAATGTGATGCTTTTTTACAGGACCTTTTGCTCAGGGCTTATTTTGAGAACAGTTCAGATGACAAAGAATGTGATCTGTGTTATTACTGTCTAAGAAAAATGTAGTATGTGCTGTTAAACATGCAGGCTGAACAAAAGTACAGTAGAGTAGTTTTTATTTAACCAATGCATCCTCTCGCTGAGCTGAAAAGATGCTTCGTAACCTCACACCAGCAAATGCATGATTGCGTGACAGTATATTCTTCAGCTGTATAGACCAGTTTTCTTACAACTGAATAAAGCCGATAAGAATGAGCACATTATATGTCATCCCAATAAAAAAACTACATGCAGGGAACACACGTGTCTATTGCAGTGCAGTTCACTTTACTATACAAGTAATACTGACCTCAATTAAACCATCATGACGCTGTTGTGTGTCCTAGGGAGGCATTTCATCACAACTCCTAGCAGAATCGATTTCCTAAATTTTCATATCTTATTTTCTCTCAGTCATGTGTTTTATTAATAATGTAATTGTATTGTTTCATTGCTCTTTTTTCGTTTTAATTTGCGAAATATATATAGTTGCATAAAAGATGGTTGTGCTGATCTAAAGCAAGACCAGACTGTGTTTGGATACATAAAGCAACTTGGAACAGTATTTAAATACTAGATTAGAATTCTCTAATTTTACTGAATTACCAGTTCTACATTGAAATGTTCTATATTTCTTTTAATGGCTAAATCATTTATCAAATTGTTTTGTGACATTTAGAAAAATCTTAATGAAAAAAAAATGGCTTTAAGTGGAGACAAGGTTAAGTTGTCAGTCTGTTTACTCCAGTGAATATTACCATAAACCAGTTTCAAATAAATAAACCCATTAAAATCAGCATTACAAAAAATCTGTTGAACATTGTCAACATTATTGCTAAAGGAAAGAATAAAGTTAAACTCACATAGACATCTATAGTGGGATAAGTTGTCAAATGAGAACTTCCTGTTTATTGTCAGACATCTTTGAATTCCTTTGTTGTAATATGATATAGAAAATATATCATATTACCACATATGAAAGTATTTTAAAAATGCTTCTACAGTGTAATATACCTGTAGACCAGTGGTTCTCTACCAGGAGCTTGGGGTCCACCAAGAGGGCCTTAAGATGATTTACGTATATAAATAATAATGAATATAAATTTTTATAGTCATGTCAAACTTTAAAATATTTTATTGAGTAGAAATTGTGAGTAAAGTACATACATGCATATAATTTTAACACACATTTTAAGTCACATACTAAAACACTTCTAAAAATTTGCGTAACTACTAAATTTTAGTTTATTTCCCCCAAATAAAGGATTATTTGTTCCCTTTTATCACTACCGAAACAATGATGACATGTTTTGGTTGTGACTGTTTCGGTAGTGACAATTTTAGGGAATAACACCCAAAAAAAAAAAAAAAAAAACGATGTCACTACCGAAAATTCACCAAATGTTGCGGTCATGACTATTTTGGTAGTGACAATTTTAGATACTTTTGAGTCTACCTTAATGTTTAGTATTGTTTTCATAAGTTGAAATTTAGGGGTTAGGGTTTGGGACAGCCACCTCCCAAACGAAAGTACCCAATAAATGTACCCAAATAGATTTTATATATATTAAGCTACTGTTATTTTAAATATTATGGTGGGTTTCAATAGATAATAGAAGAATCTTAGTAAACATAAAACACAAGATTTGAATTCTTAAATGCTTTTGAATGTGTTTTTTAGTTTTTAGTAAATAAGCTTTGAAAACAAAGAAATATTGTCGAGCCATTCTGGTCTACGCAACAAACGACCCATTTTATATGAAACTCAGTCCAAAATGCAAAGGTTATCACCGGAACTGTGTTGATAGCTGTGGGGCCTCACATTTCCAGGTTTACTCTCAACAGTAGACTCTGTATGAAAGCGCTCTGAGCTCCTCCGGGGCCTCAGGTGTTTCACATTATCTCTCTGAGGGGGTCTTGACCTTCATGATCTCAGTTCTGGGACTGTACACCTCATCCACATCCTCTTAAACTGCACTGTAATGTACTGCAGATCTCCTCAGAAGTGTACACACATTTACACACATATTTTAAGTGTTATTACTTTTTACATGATGGTTATACATGACTTTAAAAAATTAAAATAGTTCTTAATAAACCGTATTTTTCAAAACCATATGAAACCAGAGCCTATTAGAACTAAACTGTGTGGATTCTGACAATAGATGACAAAGGAATGTCTAGTGTGATGTGAAAAGTATGTTATTGATCATCCACACCCATTTTGGGCCCTTCAAAATATTCTGTTACAGTATGAGGTCTGTAACTTGAGATCATGTGGTGAACACAAATAGCCTCTTGCACATTCTCCAAAAGGTATGTAACCGATCTCAATTTTATTATCATAGTCTCAGAAGTGCACACAAAGAGACAGAGAGTAAAAAAGCAGATAAGATTGACGTATGTAAAAGCATACCTAGAGAGGTGTCATTTGGGAATGTTGCTCTGGTATGCCCATTCACACTGCTGTCAGGGCATGACTGAAAGAGCACAAACAGTGACGCTGAGGCTGGAATGAGAGGGATCTCAAAGCTTTTACTCTGTAAACACTTGCTGGTGAGGTGTTAACATGGCTGCAGTAAATTTAACACCAAATGTTAAATGACCTCTGACCTTTTTGTTTATTAAAGCTAGAATATCCTTAGAGCTTTGGTGAATTCTGGTAATATATATATATATATATATATATATATGTGTGTGTGTGTGTGTGTGTGTGTATATATATATATATATATATATATATATATATATATATACACACACACACACACACACAAAGCAGTAAAAATCTGAGATACATTCGTGACGTGACTGTCAGAGGCTGCATTCAGGACAATTTATTTGTGAATAAAGTAAAAGGCCTAGTAAGTTGAGTTGAAATGTAACAAAATGATTATGACTATTTTTGTTTTTAGATATTTGTCTCCACCTAGTGTTCAAATGAGAACTGCATTAGACAGATGCTATTCAAATTACAGGCAATGACTCTTTTTATGACCTCGGGATTGCTGCCTGCTATATACAGTTGAAGTCAAAAGTTTACATACCCCTTGCAAAATCTGCAAAATGTTAATTATTTACCAAAATAAGAGGGATCATACAAAATGCGTGTTATTTTTTATTTAGTACTGACCTGAATAAGATGTCACATAAAAGACATTTACATATAGTCCACAAGAGAAAACAACAGTTGAATTTATAAAAATGACCCTGTCCAAAAGTTTACATACACTTGATTCTTAATACTGTGTTGTTACCTGAATGATCCACAGCTGTTTTTTTCAGTTGTTCATGAGTCCCCAAGTATTTTTTGTAAGATTATGTCAAACTACTTAAAGTAATAGTTCTCCCAAAAATTAAAATGTGCTGAAAATATACTCAGGCCATCTATTTTTTGTGCATCTTTCATTTGAAGATAAAACTCACGGTATGAATAAAGATGAATGTTAATTCTTTTTCAGAATAATATTATGACAAAAAAATATCGTAGGTTTCTCAAATCACATCACACTTTACAATGTTTAGAATTTTTATTTTATTACTATTATTTTTTTTTTATGAGAGCAAGAATTATTGTAGTTGTGTATTTGCACTACTTTATTTTACATGCCTAAATATATCTGCCTACATGTATGTCTGAATGTATTTGTATTGTTCAATTCAACAAAAAAATAATCAATTAATATGTTTTGCAGTAGTCTGAAGAGGTGAGCTCTTTAAGTAAACTTTCTACTTTAAAATGGTTTTAGCCTATTTCTAAATATACAGTAGGAAAATCCATGCTGACTAATATGCGTAAAGGTATGTACACTTACATTAGATGAAGATATTTCTTTTAGATATTTTATTCTGCATTGTACAGTTTCCTCATGGGGGCACTGTGTGACAGCATGTGTGACAAGTCTTACTGTAAAAATGGTATTTTTATTATGGCATGGCAATAGACAACTTCAGCACTTTGAACATTTTGACAAGTTTCAGAAAGTTTACTGAATAACCTAACATCCAATAATGAATAACCTATACATACCTTATAAAAGACTAATGAGTTGTCACTTCAGATACTGAGTTAATTGAAACCATGAATATGATAAATTATATTTTAATGGTTACCTTTTTTGACTTTACATTTTTAACTGCTTTAAAAACAAATTGTAAACCATGAAAAGAAAGTAATTACAAAAACCGAGAATTTTTTTTTTTTTTTTTTTTAATGTTTTAAGATTTGAGCAAAGACATACCATTGTCAAGACTGCTGACCGAGTATTTTTAAATGCTTTTTTAGACCAGACTCAACTTACTTTACCTAACCTGAGAAGAATGAATAAGGTTAAAGGTGTAAAAATGAAAGTAGTGCAAATTGCAAAACAGTATCTATTAGCAGATACACAAAGAAAGGATATGATATGATGTTATCCATTCTAATGCAGCTTAAACAATGACCTAAAGTGTGTTTATGGGACTTTAGGATTTAGTCACTAAATTGCTACTAGTTTTACTACAGAACAAAAAGTTAGGTCACACTTCAGTCTGGGGACCAATTCTCACTATTAACTACACATTTTGCTTAAATAAACTCTTAATTTGCTTCTTATTAATATTTAGTAAGGTAGTTGTTAAGTTTAGGTATGGGGTAAGATTATGGGATCTAAAATACGATCATGCAGAATATGGCATTATTGTGTGTATTATATGTAGTAATACACAGCAAATATGCTGGTAATATGCATGCTAATGAGCAACTAGTTAATAGTGAAAATTGGTCCCTAAACTAAAGTGTTACTAAAAGTAATTTGATTTTGAAGCAATAAAAGTCACTGTGAAAGCTATTTAAGAACGTAAAAAAAAAAAAAAATTTAAAAAAGCCATCTGAAAAACACTAATCTGTTGGACCGATCTCCACACTACTGTTAGTGACCTGTATTCCATACTGGCCTTTCTGAAATTTTGTATCCTTCCCACCGTGAGTGAAACGGATAAATCGAACTCCAGGTCCATAATTCCTAAAGACGTGGAACATCTGAAATAAAGCAGAATAAACACAGGGACACTTAAGCTTTGACTACTGCTTTAATTACAGGGGAACAATTGGGCTGTCTGTGTTATTCTACTCACTTGACGCCATGGGTAAATTTTCCCCTGTTGAAAGAAGATTTTCTCAGGCTGAAAGGTACTGATGGGTTTCTTCTTCTCATCAAGCAACTCTACACAAATCTCATACTCACTTCTACAATCAGAGAGTGGGGCATACCTGCAGATAAGACATCAAATAAATGTGGTTCTGTTCAAAAAATTGTGTTTTCTAATTAGATTCTGATTTAACACTGGTACCGTGTTTCTTAAAGGGCTAGATCACCTAAAAATGAAAATTCAGTCATCTTTTACTCTCACTCATGTCAGTTCAAACCTGTGTCACTACTTTACTTTCTTCTGCGAAAGGGGGTATAGGAATATAAATCGACGGGTCCAAATAACACTAAGATTTTTAATATCTTCTTTTGTGCTCCACAGAATAAAGTCAGTCACACAGGTTTGAAACGACATGAGGATGAGTAAATGATGACAGAATTTCCATTCTTAGGTGAACTATGCCTTTAATGACATTTAAATTCACATTCTGTGTGAATAAATTCACTTTTCCCTGTGTGTGCGCATGTTTTTATTTTTTATATTTTATAAATATATATATTACAGACTGGACTTGATATCGGGTTGTCTAAAGCTCAACCATACCAGTTGTGTCAGAGTTTATGCAGATTCCTAGATTAAAATTACAAAATAATCTGCCAAAAACATAAAACATTGAAATATGAACATCATATCACTTTGGGGTCTCATAACCACAATTCCACATGTGATGCATATGGACAGGTCATTCACAAAAATTTATCACATAAAATATGAAATCCACCACTTAAGACACTGTAATGAATAGGAGTTTGAGTGAACACTCACCAGTCTGATATTTTGATATGAGGTTGTTGTTGATCCATTAAAGCATCACTGTAGCCTTCTTTCTTCAAATCAATCAGCTGTTGCTTCAAACACAGCCTGAGGACAACGTTTATGGGTGATTCATGTGTGGATTTGGCTTGGTGATTGACTTATTTTTTCATATTGTAACATCAACTGAAATTAAATGAGCTCAAAACTTTCTTGAAGGATCTAAAATACCAAATATACCCATAAGACGTCACAAAACATTTTGTGACCGGAAATGTTCTCCTATTTCCTTCTGTTGACCAGCGGTCACCTCCATCCTCTACAATTTCCCATCCTCGAAGTCCCTCTAATGGGAACATCAGAAAAGAGACTTTACCTAAAGCAAAAATTTATTATAGTGACACTTATTGTACAATCTTAATTATGAGGCTTACCATCAGCTCTGGGGTTCTTGAGCAGATTACGATTTGTGAGGCTGAAGCTAAGAGGGGAAACACAGAAGTTAAGCTCACATTCTGACAATATTACAATAAACCAATAGCAGCTAACTTAAATGTCAGATATTACTGTTATAACCAGCGATAATGACTCTTAATTCAGCAGCACCCTAATCTGCTTCTGGAAAACTGAAATCTGTCTTGAGGTGGAGCATCTTGATGGCAGACCTGTTGTATGCATAACTCCGGAGGCTGTTCAAAATCCTGCTGTGCCACGCACATAGTTTCCCATTAAATTACATTTCTCCCAAATTGTTAACTTTCATAATAATTTAACCCTAGGCTGGATGATTGTGTATTGTTGCTTTTTGGCAAAACATTTGTTATTGGTGATTAGATTAGCTGTTTTGGACTTCTGTCTTGAACTGAATGCAACACACCGGTGTGCGATAACTGTGAGCTGACCTAGCCGCGATGCAGCACTGTGCTTCTCGTCAGGTGTGTAGGGATTGCGTGTTTACTGTTTATCGAAAGTATAGAACACGTGATTGTTAATGGCATCATAGCCCCTCCCACAACTCTGACGAATGCAACATGACTGCAGTATGACAGAACGTGTTAAAGTGTACTATGGTACCAAAAACTAATCATAAGACATCAGGTTCTAAGCCTTAGTCTCATTACCCATTCTGAAAAATTAGTTTATACATTTGATAAAGTGTATGATATCTCTCACTCTCATTTGTTGATATGAAATATGGTATGAGGATGATAAATGTTAATGTATTTTCTGAATAATTTTATTATTTCAACAAAACATTTCATTAATAAATGTAGGTTTTTCAGATCACATCTCACTTCACAATGTTTAGAATTTCATTAAAATTATTTTCATAAGCTCTGGTCAGAGCAAAACAAAATTAAATAGTGCTTTGATTTGTTTGTAAAGTATAATTCGCTGTAAAATTAGAGATAAACCTCACTCCCTGGCCTCAAAGGCACATTAACAGCTGATGCTAGAGGCTGTGGTCTTTACTGTCCTCATTAACACACCCAATGCCTTCAAGTGGGCAGAGTAGAAATAGTTCATATTTGCACTTTATTTTCATTTTTAATGTTTCGTTTCATGACATGCCAAAATATATCTTATATCTGTATTAAAAACACTACCTCTCATCAGCTGGATAGATCTCCACACTACTGTTAGTGATCCGTATTCCATAATGGCCTGCCCAGAACTGTTTATCCTTTCCACCGTGAGTGAAACGGATAAACCGAACACCAGGTCCATAATTCTTAAAGACGTGGCTCATCTGAAATAAAGCAGAACAAACAGGGACAGTAAAGCTTTGACTATTAGTTTGATTACAGGGGAATAATTGGACGGTCAGTATTATTCTACTCACCTGACACCACGGCTCACCATTCTGAAATGAAAATACAACTTTCTCAGGCTGAAAGGTTTTGATGGGGTTTTTCCTCTGATCAAGCAACTCTACACAGATTTGATACTCACTTCCACAATCAGGGCATGGGGCATACCTGCACCAGACAAACATCAAATAAAAGGGTTCCAATAAACAAACTGGGTTTCATCTTAGAACCTGATTTGTTTTGAACGCTGGTACTGTGTTCTTAAAGGGATTATTCACACAAAAATGAAAATTCTACTCACCATAATGTCGTTACAAATCTGTATGAATTTCTTTATTTTGCAGAACACAAAAAAATGTTTTTAAAGTTGATGAGTCCAACAATGGACCCCCAAACAACTGACTATTATTGTATGGACAAAAAAAAAAAAAACATTTTTTACAATACTGTATTTTCTTTTATGTTCCACAGAAGAAAGTCATATGGATTTGGAATGACATGAGGGTGAGTAAATGATAGAATTTTCATTTTTAGGTGAACTACCCCTTTAATGACATTTAAAGAGGTCATGAACTGAGAAACCAAAATTCCCTTGATCTTTTGACAAATAAAGGTCATTGCACTATAAAAACTTCCTGTAAGTTTTAAGGGGCGAGATTGGAAAGTGCAAAACAATTTGCCAAAAACATAAAACATTGATATATGAACATCTTATCACTTTGGGTTCCCATACTACCAGTCACAATTCCAGCATAAGGCACATGTGACCCATATAGGCAGGTCATTCACATTAATTAATCACATAAAATATGAAATCCACTACCTAAGAGTTTGAGTGAATGCTCACCAGTCTGATATTTTGATATGAGGTTGCACTTGATCCATGAAAGCATCACTGTAGCCTTCTTTGTTTAAATCAATCAGCTGCTGCTTCAAACATAGCCTGAGGACAAAGTTTATGGGTGATTTATTTGTGGATTTGGCTTGCTGATTGATTTATTTTCATATTGTAGCATCGACTGAATTAAATGGGCTCAAAACTTTCTTGAAGGATCTAAAATATCAAACATACTCATAAGATGTTACAAAACATCTGGTGACTGTGTCTGGAATTGGTTTCCTATTTTCTCCTATTACCCAGCAGTCACCTCCACTACGTACAATCTTCCATCCTCGAAGTCCATCTGATGAGAACATAAGAAAGGAGATGTTACCTGACACAAAATATCATTATAGTAACTCTAATTGTACAATTTTTTATTATATGAATCACCTTGTGCACTGGGATTCTTGAGCAAATTAGGTTTTGTGCATCTCAACCTACAATTGGAAAGAACTTATGTCTCATATTCTGACAATATTTCAGTAAACCAATCAAAACACAAAAAATAGCAGCATCATTTGCATTAGTTATATATAAAAATATTGCTCTTCTAACCAGCAATAACAACTCTTAATGCGGCAGCACCCTAATCTGCTTCTTGCAAGGGAGTGTCTTGATGGCAGACTTGTTATAAGTGATTCTTCTGGTTTAGATATTACATTATTCACATATACCAATACTCTCGTATAGATATCGGAAAGTCTGTTGATGTGTGTTGTCATAGCCCCTCCTGCAACTCTGACGAATGCAAAATGACTGCAGTAGGACAGGAGATGTTATGGGAAATGTACTGTTACCAACAATTAGCCATAAGACAGGTTCTCAACCTTAGTCTTATTATCCATTTTAAGGAATTCACCTATTTTTTTGTTTCTCTCATTTGAAGAGAGAAATAATGCTATTAATAAACATAAATGTTAGTCCACTTTCAGAATAATATTATTACAATTTTGACAAAAACATTTTATTCATACATGTAGATTTTTCAGATCACACATTGTAATGCTTAGAAATTCAATCAAATGATTTTCATAAGCTCTGGTCAGAGCAAAACAAAATTAAATAGTGGTTTGACTTGCTAGTAATGTATAATTTGTGCTAGAATTATTGTAGATGTCTATTGATGTTTTTCTTTTCATAACACGGTGCATGAGTATTTTCATGGCTTATAGTGCTTAAATGGTCAAATACACCCAATAATTGTCAAAATGCTTGTCTTTGCAAATATAGACCAATTTGGAGTAGACATCACAGCTACGTCACTTGCAGCTGCACGCGCATTGTGGTGGCAGAAAAACACTGGTAACAAGTGGAGGGAAATGGGTAAAATCCATGGAATAAGAGAAAAAATGTATTGTTGTGCCTTTGGATGCCAGAATCAGAATGCGCATCATTTTTATAGAAGAATGTCTTCAAAGACGCCATTTGAAGCTAAACGCAGACATTTAAATGGACAGACTATGGATGAAACCTGCTATGATTACCCTACATTTAAAGCATAAATTTGATTTAAACAATAGGTCTACATAATATTCACATATGGAGTTCATAGGGGACGTATTGTATTAACCCTACAGTTACACCATGAAATAATATTTAAACCTATAACATTTTACATAACATTTATACCCATTTTACCTCACAATTCAGAGTTTTATTTCTCACAAATGCAAGGTTATATCTCCAAGTTCAAACTTTGTAACTTGATTTAACTCAACAATTCCGAGTTTGTCAGTTCTGAGGGAAAAAATGCCAGAAGTATGGGACATAAACTCATGATTCTGAGCCGACAGGAAAAGAGAGAATGACTAGTTGATTTTTCTTATCAGAATTGTGAGATATAAGTAATAATTTTGAAATATAAACTTAAAATGTTTTAGCCTTAGACCACCACTTTAAAACTGTCATTTTCTGCTACCAGATAGGCTCTGTGCACAAAAACGGCATCACTGTTTGCAAACACAGAAATTGGTCTATTCATGTAAACACTATCAGTCTTCAGTGAACATAAACAGTTGGGAGAAAATTACATTTGTCAGTATATTGGATTCATGCATTAGGTCTTAAAGTGACAGCAGCCTAATATATCTGTTGCTGCCTGTGTCCTTAAATGAATAGTTCACCCCAAAATGAAATTTCAGTCATCAGTTATTCTCCCTGGTGTTGTTCTAATGCTGTATGCCCTTTTCTTTTTTGAACCACAACAGGAGAAATTGTGAAAAGTGTCTATATATAATGACAGTAAAAGGTAACCGGCCTCAAACTTAAAAAAATAAAAATAAAAAAATAAAATTAAAAAAATGATGCAAAAGAATCACCAAATAATCCCATATGACTCGTGCCAGACATTACAAGTGTTCTGGGGATATATAATATGGTTTGGTGAAAAAATTATTGTTATTTTCCTGACAATGTATACTGATTTCAGCAATATTTGTTGTGCTTCCGGAAACCTGGGTTTCGAATCCCAGCTTGGGGTTGCTTTTCTGATCCTGGCCCCTTCCACCTCACTTTTGTTGCTTTAATAAATTATTTTTTTATTTTACATTTGATTACTTTATTCAATTTCTGTACTATTTATTATTTCTATTAGACAGACCTAGCCGAAAAACTTGAACACTCTTTATTTCATTTCCACTATTATTTCATTTATTTAATCTTTTTTCTGTTTATTTTCCCCTTATTTTTCAAAATTTCTTTTTTTTTTTCTGTTTATTTGTTTTTAATAAACTTGAGGACTTTTAACTCACATGAGCTAGGCTAGCATTAGTTTTTTTTTTTTTTTCTGATATCGAGAATTATGAGTGTGTTATACATTTCCATCATCGTTGCATAAAATTACACATATCGTGATATAAGATTTTGGTAATATCGCCTACCCCTAAGCATTGCATGTCTATGGCTGTAGATTGGAACTGCTCTTTATTGGAACAGAATACATCTACAGTATAATAGAGCTTTGTGATGTTACACTTGACATATCTCCTTAAGACATATTAGAATTCATTAGAATTCCTTACCTGAAGATCACTTCTGTGCCTGTTAAATTTATGATTGTAAAAAAAAAAAAAAAAAAAAAATAATAATAATAATAATAATAATAATAATAAAATTGAAAAAAAAAATCACTCTGGAAAACACTACCTCTCTGCAGCTGGACAGATTTCCACACTACTGTTAGTAACTTGTATTCCAGATGATTCCCATCCCATCCCTCCATGAGTGAAACGGATAAACCGAACCCCAGGTCCATAATTCTTAAAGATGTGGGTCATCTGAAATAAAGCAGAACAAACACAGGGACAGTTAAGCTTTGAATATTAGTTTGATTACAGGGGAATAATTGGACTGTCAGTATTATTCTACTCACTTGACGCCATGGATAATCGTCCCCCTGTTGAAAGTAAACATTATAAGGCTGAAAGGTACTGATGGGTTTCTTCTCCTGATCAAGCAACTCTACAGACATTTGATAATGACTTCCACCATCAGAAAATGAAGTATACCTGCAGATAAGACATCCAACAAATGTGGCTCTGTTCAAAAATTGTTTATATATTATGTTATTCAACACTGATATTGTGTTCTTAAAGGGATAGTTCATGTGTGATTTTCTTTCTTCTGTAGAACATAAAAGAAGATGTTTTTAAAGTTGAATGTGTTCAAACCACATTAGACTCAATTAACCTTCATCGTACAGACAAAAAAAAATTATTATTATGTACAAAGAAAGTCACAGGTTTAGAATGACATGAGGGTGATTAAATGATAAAAGTGAAATTTTCATTCTTAGGTGAACTATCCCTTTAGTGACATTTAAATAAAATTTCTTTGTGGTTTACTTTTCTTTTTTTTTTTTTTTTGTTACATAAAATTGTGCAGATTATTGCAATAAAATACAAAAGAATCTTGCAATGATATAAAAAAACAATTCCAGTATAAGGCACAGGTTATTCATAAGAATTCATCACATAAAATATGAAATGAAATCCACCACCTAAGAGTTTGAGTGAATGCTCACCAGTCTGATATTTTGATAGGAGGTTGCACTTGATCCATGAAAGCATCACTGTAGCCTTCTTTCTTCAAATCAATCAGCTGCTCCTTCAAACATAGACTGAGGACAAAGTTGAGTTGTGTGATTCACATGTAGTATTTGATTTTTCTTCATATTGCAACATCGACTGAAATAAAATGAGCTCAAAACTTTCATGAAAGATCTAAACTATCAAACATACTCATAAGATGTTACAAAACATTTGGTGACTGTGTTGTCTGGAAATGGTTTTCTATTTCCTTCTGTAACCCAGGGGTCACCTCCATTCTGTACAATCTCCCATCCTTGAAGTCCATCTAATAAAAAAACATCAGAAAAGAGACACCTGATTCAAAATTCATTATAGTGACACTTATTGTACAATCTTAATTATGTTTCCTACCATCAGCTCTGGGATTCTTGAGCAGGTTACGTCTAAACTTAGATAGAAAGTAAAACAGGCGCCAGTCCTCTGGGGGTCTGGAAGCGTCACACGGCTGGAACCCCTCTCTCTGACAGCGCTCTCTCCAGTGTGCTACACTGTCCACCAGCTCCTTCCACTCATGACACACCAACCGACAGACCTGGACCACCTGATGTGCAGGCAGGTTCAGTAAGATCTCCTCAACCACAGGCAGAGGGACAGCTGACTGCTGACTTGAACACTGACAGAGGAAAAAAAGATTATCTTTCAGTTCTAATCCTATTGGAAAATCTAGATGTGGAATATGGTTGCTGGTTTTTAGCTCATCATCAGCTACCATGTGCCAAAAACCAGCTCATAGTTGTTTATTTCTTGTTAACCAACTAGGAATAGTTAGAAACTAGTAACTCAGATATATGATATATATGATGTTCTATTAATGTATCCAAAAAGATCACTACAGCACATTAACAGTTAATAAGCTAATAGTATGTTGCGTTTCAGCTGCTTGTATGCATTCAAACACAAATGTGTACAGAAGAGCTGACTTTTTGGTTTTTGGGGGGCTTATGTGTTGCCAACGCTCCAGAGAGAAACTGTCAGGGTTTGGTTGATCGACTCAGAGCACCATGTCATTATGAAGTTTGATCAAAAAAGCAAGAGCCGCCACATTTTTCTGGTTGAAAATTAGGGCCCTGGTGAATGTTAGCATATGCATGTTCTGCCCATACAGTGGAAAATTCAGAGCGATGTGCCTTTTACACACGTTGGAAATCTGGCACACCAGCAAAGGCAATAAGCAAAGTAGCAATTTATGACTTGATTCATTCCATCAAATGGAACAAGAAAAGCATTTTCAGTGAAGCTGTGTATGTGCACCATCCCACAAAGTAAATCTGGATGAATCAATTTATACTTTCAGAAATCACAGCATGAAAGATATTTCCCATCTGCAAGATCTGTGGTTCTCAACGTAGTGTTAGAAACACACACAATATATTGTGACCATAACTATACCGGCCAAGATAATGCTATCGTCTCATTAAGCCAAATCTGGAAGCGGTTAATAACAGGACATATTTTAGCCAATATTGTCTTTGATGTCTGATTTCTTAATTTTGCTTGTAAAATTCTATATTGATGCTTGAATGCATGCAAAAAAGCATTGGTCCGATTAGGCTCATATTGATAATGATGGCTTTTTTGGTCCTTTTTTTAAACCCAGAAGTAGTACAATTTGATTATTTATTTATTTATTTATTTTTTAATCAGTATCAGAGGTGGGTAGAGTACCCAAAAACTGTACTCAAGTAAAAGTAAAAGTACTTGAAGAAATATTTACTCAAGTAAAAGTAATAGTCTGAATAATTACTTGAGTAAGAGTAAAAAAAGTATCGGATAAAAAAACTACTCAAGTAGTTAGTTACTAGTTACTTTGGATCATATACTGAAAATAGTCTATTTTTATTTAGATATATAAATTTTATCTAAATATCTCTCTCTCTCTCTCTCTATATATATATATATATATATATATATATATATATATATATATATATACACACACACACAGTCATTCAAAATACTTTTAATGTTTTTTTTTTAATGTAATTTATTTCAGTGATGCAAATCAGAATTTTTATCAGCCTGATTTATTATCAATGCTGTTCTTTTATAGCTTTCTATTCATAAAAGAATCCTGAACAAAATGTCACAGGTTCCAAAAAATATTAAGCAGCAAAACTGTTCCCTGTTGAAAAAAACAGCTTTTGCTGGTAAGGTATGTTTTGAAGCATGGGATGCTGGTTTGAGCTGATTTAAACTGGTCCTTTGCTGGTTTATTCTGATCCTTAGCTGGTTTAAGCTGGACATGTGCATGACCAGCATAAACCATCATCCCAGCTTCAAAACATACCTAACCAGCAGATGCTGTTTTTTTTTTAACAACACTGATAATAAATCAATATATCTGAATGATTTCTGAGGGATCATATGACTCTGAAAACTGGAGTAACAGCTGTTAAAATTCTGATTTGCATCACTGAATTGAATTAGATTATATTTTAAATTATATTAATTATGTATTATAAATGTATATGTTTATAACCTCTGACACGGAGAAGAGTGAAAACTCCTCACATGACCTCTACTGAACATCTGAACATAACGAAACAAATACACATTGACGGATCTTCTTCCGTCTGTTCTGCACAATGTAAACAAATGTAGCCTTTACTTCTGCAAGCGTAAATATTGTGAAAATATCAATATTAATTATGTCTAGGCAAAGGCATTTCTCCTGGAACTAACACGGGTTTGGAGGGTGTTCATTTCATACTCTGTGACAGCTTATTTAATGAATAAATTATACATTGTATTTAATGTGTAAGGTACATGTACAACAAACTGGTAATGTCATAATAGTATCGTGTACTGTAATTGAATCTCTACCTGTGGAACCGACAGCACACGCGGTGTTCATCTAATAAAGATCTTCATAGCTAGCAAACCATAGACTTTGCAGATTTGCTTTCAGCTGACTGTAGATCCAAAGCCACGTCTTCAGCGCTCTTGATGTTACAACTCTGAGTGAGAACCGCTTCAGACGATCAGCGCGTGCGGCAGAACTGAACGAATCATTCAAACTGATTCGCGAACCGATTCACTGGTCTGCCAACTGGTTTGATCAAGCCTTCGAACAGAATTGACTCAAAAGAATGAATCATTTGCGAACGGGTATCGCTCATTACCCAGAAAAAAGTAGACGGCGCGTTTGGAAATAAATTGAAGGATTTTTAACTTGTATTACATTAAGGTAACGAGAGGAGCGTCGCCCACAGTAATGAAGTAAAAGTACCGTTTTTTCACTAAAAATGTACTTGAGTAAGAGTAAAAGTACCCATTTTTAAATATACTCTAAAAGTATTAGTTACCCAAAAAATTTACTCAAGTAAATGTAACGAAGTAAATGTAACTCGTTACTACCCACCTCTGATCAGTATTGATTTATAATGTTGGCCATCATTTATATCATCAGTTGTCATTACAAGGGCTGTCAGCACTTCTAACTGCTCTTTTACTATAGTCATGCAAAGTGTTGAGAAGGAGATGTAAATTGTATAAAAATGTATACTGTATCGGCCAACACTACTGATAAAAAAGCTATTGGTCCGGGCAGGCCCATATTAATATTGATGGATATATCTATGCTAGATTTTCCCGCAGAAAAATCATCCCATTTCCGCATTATGTCTGGAAAAGTTCCAATGTTTTGGCCCAAATCCACTGACAGCGCACACTGTCCATGCGACAGCAACCAAGAGCGCAAGACTGTCCCAGATCTGAAAGACCGCTAAGCTTAGAGCCCCTGTGCACACTAGACTCAACTCCATCACGCTTCGGAGCGGTGTTTGAAGCTAAAAGCGTTCGTCGTTCATCACATTCAGGACGTGACCCGAAATCTCGTGATGTCCCGTTTGTAATGGCAGTGATACAGCGAGCGACCAAAAGACGCAAACGGATCACAGGATGGTTCCATGCTCGTGTCATAAGTGTTCTGGGGTTATACGACAGGGTTTGGTGAAAAACCGCGACATACAACGCCTAGAAATCATTAAAAATGTCTGAGTACTTCTCATATCTTGACGGTGTAACTTACGTTGGACGCGTGGAAACGTAATAATGCCGCGACTGCTGATGAACTGGTCAACATCCCCATTTCATATAACAAATAAAACAAAAAACCCACCAACTTACTGCGCCTGATCTGGTTTCAAAGTCTCTCGAAGCAACATGACCGCTCTCTGACTGACTCATTGCTGTTTTCCGATACGTTTTCTTTGGACTTTTATAGGACACTGTGCATTCGGAGGAAAGCGTGGATGCACTGATGTTACTTCATACTCTGACTCCTGAACGCGGAAGTCTCATCCGACTCATTCTGGAACGATGCTTTACATTTCCGAATTTTGGAGATTATGGCAAGCCGTTTTAGCCTAAAATATACTAAGTGTTACTCGTCGTAATTGCATTTTTACTAGTAACAATTCAATTAGAGAGCTCTACAATTAAATTATTACTAGTGACAATGCCAAATAGAGAGCTCTCTAAATCAATATTTACTAGTTACAATTACAATTAGAGAGCTTTCTAATTAAATTAGAGAGCTCTGCAATTGCATTCTTACTAGTAAGATCTGAATTAAATAGCTCTCTAATTCAGTTCTTACTAGTAACAATTATGATTAGAGAGCTCTCCAATTCAATTCTTACTAGTAACAATTAAATTATAAAGCTCTCTAATTAAATTAAAGAGCTCTGCAATTGCATTCTTACTATAAAAACTGAATTAGAGAGCTCTACAATTCGATTCTTACTAGTAATAATTACAATTAGAGAGCTCTCTAATAGCTCTCTAATTCAATTCATCCTAGTAAGAAATCCAGTTACAGAGCTCCACAATTGCATTCTTACTAGTAAAAACCTGTATTAATTAGATGCAAAACGGATTTTCGATTACACCCATTGCCTTACCAAATCCCGCCTGTGGTGATACACTTCAAAATAAAAACCCCATGAATTAATAGCATTTTCATTGTGTCAGAATGACCTTTAAAGTGAGATGACAGCTTGGATTTCTTTAAAAAAAATAATATTTCTATTATTTAATAATATTTAATCATTAAATTAATTTACATCTTTATGGTCTACTTACAAGTGAAGAAGACACACAAATGTTTCTTTAAAAAAATAATATTTATATTATTTAATAATATTTAATCAGTAAATTAATTTACATCTTTATGGTCTACTTACAAGTGAAGAAGACACACAAATGTTTCTTTAAAATAATGCTAGACTTTGTCAAAATGTCTGGTAATGATGACATCACCTCATTTTGGTGTTTATTATGCACTGTAACATGCAGGAAGAATTTACATCTATTGGCTAATTGGCCAGTGGTCACTCCTGACAAAATGAGTTTTAGAATTTCTTGCTTTCTTTTTATTTATTTATTTATTTGGTCATACAGTTATGATATTAATATGGAAACCACAACAATTATAAAACAAACAAAAACATGTCCCCGTTTTTTAAATTTGTAGATAGGCCTAATCACAAATGAGATTTCAATAATATTTTGACCACTGAACTAGGAAGTGTCCCCGGATTTTGTTTCATAAATCTGGTCACCATTTTCGACCGGCTAGATTTTGCACCCTCGACTTTACCGGAAATAGCCTACTATAGACTGCGTGCCGAGTTTTTAACTAAACCGTCCAGTCCAGTAGAAGGCGGAATATCCTCTTTTACATTGAATAGCATACTATAGAACATTTCCGAAATGGAAGCGGCCTGCTTCCCTTGAGGTTTTTACACAGAGAAAAGGCGAAAAAGAAATACTACAATGTCCAGTTTTCTCTGGACGAGTACTGGAGTTACTTTTGCAATTTTCGTTGCAGCATGAATGACATAATATGGTGACATTTTCCACAATCACGACAGAAAATCAAATACTGCCCTGAACTCAATAGTGGAGAGGTGTCGCGATTTTCCCAGTAAGGCGAAAAAAACAAAACAGCTTCCCAGAACTCAACACGGCGTGACATCAGCTTCACATTCTCAGCCAGATGAATATGCATGAGGCTAATTATAATGAGGTCGCTTTAAATAGAGAGCTCTACAATGCAATTCTTACTAGTAAGAATCGCTATTGTAGAGCTCTACAATTACATTTTTACTAGTAAGAATGCAATTATACAGCTCTACAACTGCATTCTTACTAGTAAGAATTACAGTTAGAGAGCTCTCTAATACAATTCTTACTAGTAGCAATTCGATTAGAGAGCTCTGTAACTGAATTAGAGAGCTCTGCAATTGCATTCTTACAAGTAACAATTCAGTTAAAGAGCTCTCTAATTCAGATTTTACTAGTAAAAGTTAAAGTTCGAGAGCTCTTTAATGCAATTTGTACTAGTAACAATTGTATTAGAGAGCTCTCTAACTGAAATAGAGAGCTCTGCAATTGCATTCTTACTAGTAAGAATTACAATTAGAGAGCTCTTCAATGCAATTCTTACTAGTAAAAACTGAATTAGAGAGCTCTTTAATTCAATTAGAGAGCTCTCTAATTCAGTTTTTACTAGTAAGAATTCCAGTTAGAGAGCTCTCTAATTCAGTTGTTACTAGTAAGAATTCCATTTAGAGAGCTCTCTAACTCAGTTGTTACTAGTAAGAACTGAATTAGAGAGCTCTTTAATTCAATTACAGAGCTCTGCAATTAAACATATCACTAATGTGTTTTTTTACTAGTAAAAATTTTATTATAGAGCTCTGTAATTGCATTTTTACTTGTAATAATTAAATAAGAGAGCTCTCTAATCGGAATTGTTACTAGTAAAAAAAATTGAATTAGAGAGCTCTTTAATTAGAATTGTTACTAGTAAAAATGTATTTAGAGAGCTCTATAATTGGGATTGTTAGTAGTAAAAACTGAATTAGAGAGCTCTTTAGTTAGAATTTTTACTAGTAAAAATGTATTTAGAGAGCTCTCTAATTGGAATTGTACTAGTAAAAACTGAATTAGAGAGCTCTTTAATTAGAATTGTTACTAGTAAAAATGTATTTAGAGAGCTCTCTAATTGGAATTGTTACTAGTAAGAATTCAATTGTAGAGCTCTCTACTTGGAATTCTCACTAGTAAAAATTCAGTTGTAGAGCTCTGGAATGAAAAATGAATGGAAATCAATGGAGACATATGACTAGTAAAAATTCATTTGTAGAGCTCTCTAACTGGAATTGTTACTAGTGAGAATTCAATTACAGAGCTCTGCAATTAAACATATCTCTAATGTGTTTTTTTACTAGTAAAAATTTTATTATAGAGCTGTATAATTGCATTTTTACTTGTAATAATTAAATAAGAGAGCTCTCTAATCAGAATTGTTACTAGTAAAAAATTGAATTAGAGAGCTCTTTAATTAGAACTGTTACTAGTAAAAATGTATTTAGAGAGCTCTCTAATTGGGATTGTTACTAGTAAAAACTGAATTAGAGAGCTTTTTAATTAGAATTGTTACTAGTAAAAATGTATTTAGAGAGCTCTCTAATTGGAATTCTTACTAGTAAAAATTCAGTTGTAGAGCTCTGTAATGAAAAATGAATGGAAGTCAATGGAGACATATGACTAGTAAAAATTCATTTGTAGAGCTCTCTAACTGGAATTGTTACTAGTAAGAACTGAATTAGAGAGCTCTGTAATTGGCATTGTTACTAGTAATAATTGAATTAGAGAGTTCTCTAATTATAATTGTTACTATTAAGAATATGATTAGAGAGATCTCTAATTGGCATTGTTACTAGTAAGAATTTAATTGTAGAGCTCTCTAATTATAATTGTTACTAGTAAGAATATGATTAGAGAGCTCTCTAATTGGCATTGTTACTAGTAATAATTTAATTGTAGAGCTCTCTAATTGAATTGTTACTAGTAAAACTGCAATTACGAGGAGTAACACTTAGTATATTTTAGGCTAAAATGGCTTGCCATAGGAGATGGTCCTCACTGCAGAACACAAGATCCAGGGGGCCAGGTTGGATCCAGATCCAACTCCTCCCACCTTCCATATCCCTAAACTTACCCGTCTCCACTCCCTGATCCCTAAACCTACCCATTTCCACTCCTAAACCTACCACATCCACCCCTGGATGTACGTATATCTGTAGTCTTTTCTGCCTAATTTGCATTTTTTACAGCTATATTTTGTGAAATATATAGAGTAAGACTGTTATGTGGACTGCAGGTAGAAAAAGTTGTGTGAATGTTGGCATGGACTGGCACAGAGTAGTTTGTATGTGTGTACTAATGTGTGTGCATGTGATTTTGGAGAGAGAGAGATTCTTACTGAAAGCTCATTTTTTGAGGTAGCCTGTCAACCTCAAAAACACAATTTGTTTATATTTATGGCTTTGATTTCTACCCGTTTTTGAGTTCAACTTGTTTTTCTCCTTACTTTTTTGTTTCACTTTTTAAACTTTTTTTTTCAACAATAATCTGTCAAAGGTCTTCTTTAAAATGAGACCAAACATAAATCTATGCTCTAAAGCATCAATTTTTTATGACAGTTATTGACACAGACATTTTTGTCCTCTAATGACCTCAGAGTAACTTTTTTTTTTTTAAAGTTATATTTTTGCTGGTTTTATGCCCTTATTGTTGAGAGGACAGTGGAGATATGACAGGAAATCATAGGGCAGACATTTATTCCCACTGTGTAACAGTCTATTAATGCTATATACTGTAATTCCATGTGCAATCAATTCCGCTTATTTCTGTGCATATATTTTTCTCATTTCTGTAGCCTATTACCCCCTGCCATGGCATGTCAAATGTAATATCATTTTACAACAATACACTTGCTGAAATTATGCTGCCCTCCCCAGCTCCACTGTACAGGTTCACAAGCACATCACATTCATTCTGGTGATTTCTGACTATGGGGAGTGTTTGCTAAAGAAGACACAAAGACAAGAGATTTCCAGTGGGTTTGTATTATTTCAAAGGCCAGTGAAGGCATACTGCCAGTTATGTGCATGATACGTTTGGGCATGAGGTTGCGGGTTTGCACACTCATTTCGAAATTATATAAAATATCAAGGGTTGGATTTAATTTGCAATTTGGATTATTTTATAAGATAATACAAAAAAGATCTGCACAATGGTATTCTCCCTTTATTTAGAAAAATTTAAAAGTGGCAACTTTGATGTATTTTTTTGATCTTGCACCTGGCCAAGACACTTTGGATGCGCATACTCTGACCTTTTTTATTTTTATAAGATCCCATGTGTCCTGAATCTGATAAATGCAATTTCTAAATTAAATTCAACACTTCTTTTAAAAAGAACACCGCTTTCTCACATTACGCACTGAAGCAGCCCCTGCATTGAGTGAATAATCTATTCTCGAGCCATCGATGTCAACCAATTCAGCACCACCGCCATGGACAGCACCTGGTAACGTCACACATAACGTCGCATTTTCCTCCTGATTATTTTCATGTTTCCTTTGTATTCCTCTGTAAGTAAATGAAAAAAAGACAACATATAGGCCTACTGTTGTCACACTTTCAGTTGGTTTGGACTTCCTGTTTCATTTGTTTCATGTGAGTTCCTGTTTTCCTTTGTTCTTTTCCCACCTCTCCTTAGTTGCCATGGACACTTTAATTAATGGTTAGTTTCAGCTGTTTTTGTCTATTAGCCTCATTCGTGTTTTCCTTATAAGCCTGTCCCTGATTATCATTTGCTGTCCAGTCACTGTTAAACCAAGTTGTGTTTTTCCTCGCCATTCTGGCCGTTGAGTTGTTTATTAAACTGAGAGTTTTGGACTTTACCTGCTGTCTCCTTCGCCTTGCTTCGCAACACAACCCCTGACAGATGACCGGACCCAGAAAGATGAACTGGGCGGAGGACTTCATCCTCAAACTGTGCCCTCTAGAAGCTTGCGTTCTGTAAGTGAACGTAGCTTTATTGTGCTGTCCCAAAGAGGCACAAAATCACTTTCATGGACTTTTAAATTAAATGTTCCCTCCTGGTGGAATGACCCGCCCAACTCAATCCCAGCAGCTGAGTCCTTAGCCATCTTCAAGTATCGGCTAAAAACACATCTCTTCCATCTTTATTTGACCCTCTAACTCTAGCACTCTCTATTCTAATTCTATTCTTTAAAAAAAAACTAACACTAGCTTTTCTAATCTTTTTGTATTCTATCTAGCCTATTTGTTTTCTTTTTATTATTATACATTTAACAAAAGCATAAAAAGCCTCTAACACTAGCTTGCTCTATTTTTTTCTATTCTGTTTTTCTTTTTATTTATTATATAATATAAAAAAAAACCTTGCTACGTATACTGAGTTAAGCTAACTGAGACTTGTTATAGCTCTTGCATATCATTACTCTTTTGTTGATTTTGATTGCTTCCATTGTCCTCATTTGTAACTTGCTTTGGATAAAAGCATCTGCTAAATGACTAAATGTAAATGTAAATGTCAGCATCCAGCAGGAGGGATGGCCTTTGGAGCAATATGTGGACGAGTTCCTGAGTATTTTACATCTGGTGAGCTGGAGCGATCATACGGTTAATGCTTGCTTCTGGATGGGACTCTGTGATGATAATTTGTTTCGATTCCTGTCTCCTGACGATTGTTATAAACCCATAGCAGACTTTATTAATTACGTCCTCGATTTAAATGGTTTTGATTTCTTTGTTGATGTGGAGGATAATGATAATCGTCCTGTTCATATCCAGAAACATGTGGGTGCTTCGGCTCACCATAAGCCAGCACCCTCCACATACTGTTCCAATGATCCCACTCCCTCAGATCCACCCGTGCTTCCCTGAGTTTGGAAGTGAGTTTCAAACAGCGCTGGTCTGCGGGCAAAAGTAGCGGACCCAGCATTGACATCTGCCTGGTCAGTGCTAAAATAGTTTCCTCAGTTCCCAGCTGTAGAACCCATCTCAGTCTTTAGCACAGAGAAAGCTAAAGTGCCAGTCTTCAGCCCGCTGACAGCTTCGCTCTTCAGCACACCAGCCACTTCGCTCTCAAGCCCTGTGATGGCTCCAGCATCCGAATGCAGCCTCATAACGGCATTAGCTTTTGTGTTTGTCTGGGCTGCACACACAATACCCCTGACCAGAGCCCAGAGAGGGCTTCCGTTCCCGAGCTCAGTCCAGAGAGGGCTTCTGTCCCCGAGTTCAGCTCAGAGAGGGCTTCTGTCCCCGAGTTCAGCCCAAAGATGGTTCCAGTCCCCGATCACCATCCTAAAATGACACCCCTGCCCAAGTTCAGTCCAGAGATGGATTTGGCCCCAGAGCCTAACCCAGAGCCTGTTCCAGCCAAAGGACCCAAAAGGGCCCAAGTGTTCAAGTGAGCATGAAGACCACAAGTGTGTGTACAACTTTTCATTGCCTGATGGGACACACTTATTGTGTTGTAAAAATGCAAGTGTTTACAGAGCTTTATTTTTATTATTATTATTATTATTATTATTATTGTTATTTGACCCTGTCCTTCATTTTATTGAACTTTGTTTTAGCATAGAATGATTTAATATTGTATTTTTTATTTTATTTTTATCAACATTTCAACCACTTATAACAAACATAACCAACCCACTCAACAGACAATGCCCATCTTTTACAACGCTAGTGAAAAAGAAAAAGAGAGAAAGAAAGAAAACAAAAACGTGCATTATAACATACCAGAACTCAAGATATTACTTAAAGCTTAAAGAAACATCAATAAAATCCAGGAATGGAGTACAACCTTGAGGAAACGCTTCAGTAGACCTGTTCCCATTCCTTCTCTGTGATGGTCAATTGAAGCTCTTCCTCCCATAATCTTCTAAGATCCTGGGTGTTCACCACGAGAAAAGGTCATTATAGTTAGTGATTTGTTTAATGAAGGTTCTTTAATGTCTTTTGAAGATTTGGTTATAAAATATAACTTGCCCTGATCTAATTTCTTTAGATTTCTTCAAATTAGGGATTATATTTTTAAAAGCACTACTCTTGTAACACTACTCTTGTAACTCACAGTGTCTCAGACACTAATATTTTATCTGAATGACTGTGTGGCCATCTGGGATTTCAGAACAGAGATAAGGTTAGGGTTATAATTTTTCAGTATTACATGACATAGTGGGTGTATATTAGAACAGTTTGTTGTTTTCTTGGGGCGTCTGGCAGAGCATTAGGACCCAGAAGCGGTGAAGCGTGATGTCAGACGTAACAAGCAGATATTCTAAACCATTTAACCGTGAATCTGCTATGAGGTGGAGAGTAGGTGCACCACAATAAAACCCCTCCCTTTTTTTAATATTCTGTTTCACTTGAAAATGCATCACAACACTGAAGTCAGTTGCAACTTCCGGTTCATTGGGACCTTAATATTGATATTTTTCAAGGTATTGAAGTTAGAAATTCCTGTATCATGACCACTAATTCACATACTTTGTCAATGAGATAAAAGTGAGTTTTGTTCAAAGTAGCTATTATCCACATAGATCTTTGATATGAATGAATTTTTTTGGTAAATCATTAAATATTGCCGGCTAAAAAGTAACTAGTACTCAGAGTAGTTTTTGATAAGAGTACTTTGTACTTTTACTGAAGTACTGTTTTGACACCAGTACTTTTACTTGTAATTGAGTATTATTTCAGCAATGTAACAGTACTTGTACTTAAGTACAAATTTTCAGTACTCTTTCCACCACTGGATTTATCCCGAGGCCAAGAACAAGTATCCTGATGTTGTCGACACTGTGCATCGTCTAGGGAGGAGAGTCGACAACACAAAACCTCGCACCATTATCATGCAGTTTACCTCACGAGTTATCCGCGATGCCTTATGAAAAAAGCTGCCAAGAAGTCTCAGTTTCTCCAAGACAACAACCTGCGCTTCGCAGAGGATCTGAATGCACTGGACCGGGAGAGACGGAAGAGCTTGTGGCCGAGAGTGAGAGAGACGAGGGCCGCTGGAAAAACAGCCTGTTACATCGGAGCGCGTGCGTTCATTGAAGGTGTGGAGGTTACTTTGTGAGTTCATCATGAGGATCGTGCACTTTTTTCTAAGATGGTGACTGTTACCCGTCACTATGGCATTTGAGCCATCACTGTATCGCAGCTGGACCTTTAATTTGGTCAGTTAAGCTCTGTTCATCTCAGTTTTCTTCTCATCTTTCAGTCAGTTTTGACTTTTTGCCATTTTTTTGACTCGTGTTAACAGCTGTTCATTGCTGTTTTTCATTTATCAATGTCAATATCGTTCATTTCTCTTAATCCCAGGGGTTTAAGAAACAGTGTGAAGCGCAAAGCTCTCTTTTTGTTTGTTAAAAACCACGGATCAGACTTTTGCTTTTTTCAAGAAACCCATTCCACACAAGATGATGTTAAATTCTGGAGGTCCCAGTGGGGCGGTGATGATTGGATGTCGCACGGCACAGAGATCAGCAGGTGTCGCCACTTTAAAAAACAAGTTTGCTGGTGAGATTCTACACGTTGGTCAGTGATTCCAAGGGTCATTTTCTCTTGTTAGTGGTTTCACTTGGTCAGACCATCTCAGTCTTATCAAATGTGTATGGGTACAATTCTTCTAAAGAAAATGGCACTTTAATTGACGTAATCTGTGAAAATATACAGTACTGGATAAATAAATACCCCAATGCTGCTCTTATTTTAGGTGGGGATTTCAATATGGTTTTAAATAGTGATTTAGATAGGTTTCCCCCTAGAGCTGCATCTATAAGTCCAATTATGAATAATTTCATGTTACGTTTTTGTGTTGTTGATATATGGAGAGAAATATATCCAGCAAGGACCGTTCTAAGCAGTCCCGAACAGATTACTGGCTCATCTCCCAAAGCCTAGCAAATAGTTGGAAATCAGTCAGCATTCATGCTACACCTCTTACAGATCACAGTGCTATCTCTCTTAAGATCTGTCTTTCTGCATCCCTTGATTTCAGCTCATCTCCTTCTCACTGGAAATTGAACAATTCTCTTCTCCTGTTTGAAGATGTTCCGAAGAATATCACATTACTGATTGAGCAGTACTGGAGAAGAGCTTTAGTGTTAGACTCATATCGTTGCCAGAGGGAGCTGTTAAAATTTGAAATCAGTAAATATTTTAGAAAATTCGGTAGTAATTTAGCTAAATTTAAGAGAGCAGAAGAAAATAAGGTGGTGTCTAAAATTACAATACTTTCATCTAAAGCCCCAGAGCTGTTTTCTGAATCGGATAAGCTTGAGTATGCTGACCTGCAATCTAAATTAGATGAGATGTACACTTATAGGGCACAGGGTGCTTACATTAGATCTAGACAAAAATGGATGGATTACGGAGAATGTAACACAGCATATTTTTTCAGATTAGAAAAGAGTCGCTTAAGTACTTCACTAATTGAATCTCTTAATATTGAGGGGACAGTCACTAATAATCCTCAGGAAATTGCACATTTCTGTGCTAAATTTTATAGTAATTTGTATAAAAAAAATTATTCTGAAGAGGCAGCCCGTACTTTTCTGGAGTTTGTTAAAAACTGTAAGACTATTTCAAGAGATGACAAAAAATCTCTGTGACAGTGAAATTACTTTATCTGAAGTTAGTAACTCAATTCTAGAACTTAAAACCAATAAATCTCCCGGAACAGACGTGCTTACCGCAGAGTTTTACAAACAGTTCTTTAAAGAATTGTCTCCTTTTTTACTTAAGGTTTTTGAAGAAAGCGTACAGAATGAGGCTCTCCCCCCGACTCTCACTCAAGGTTTAATTACTTTAATTCCGAAACCTAAAAAAGATTTACTTTTAATTGACAATTGGCATCCCGTTTCTCTGCTTAACAGTGATTATAAAATTTTAGCTATTATATTTGCTAAAAGACTAAAATCTGTACTGGGTTCTGTAATAGACGAGACACAATCTGGATTTTTGAACAAAAGACACATTGTTAACAATATAAGGTCGGTTCTTGATTTATTAGATTATTCAGACTTGATTCAGGAGGAAAGCTTCATTCTTTTCTTAGATTTCTATAAGGCTTTCGATTCTTTAGAGCACCAATTTATTATTAATTCATTAGAAAAATTTGGTTTTGGGGATATGTTTTGCAAAGTAATTAAAACCCTTTACAATAATGGAAGTACCTCGATTAAATTAAAGAATGGCACTTCACCAAGGTTTAGTTTATCCAGAGGAGTGAGACAAGGGTGTCCTGTTTCTCCCTATTTGTTTCTTCTTTGTGTGCAGCTACTGTCATCTTTTGTATGAGAAAGCGGTATTCGGGGTATCCATATAGCTGATCGAGAAATATTTATTAGTCAATTAGCAGATGACACCACCTTATTTTTAAGAGATGCTTCCCAAATCCCAATAGCAATTAATTATATAAAACTTTTCTCTAAAGCTTCGGGTCTTAATCTGTTACCCAAAACCATCAGAGTTACGCCTCTTGGTCTTCTATACTCTTTGCTAGAGACATGTTCTGTATAAATTGCTTATCAAACAACAAACGATTAAAGGCATTAAATAAAGAAATCTGATCGATTAAATACCTTTTCACCGTGTTCTTATCCGCCATTATGGTTTCTGTCCTAAACTCCGCCTACTTCCGACATGAGACTGTTACTCCGCCCACTTCCGGCCTCAGACTGCTGGCCTGGCGCTGTTGTCCTCACGCTGCTGTGACGTAATGGTTGTGTAGTTGGTTATTATTGGAAAAAACACACAGGTTGCAAGATGTATAAAACGCGACATGAAATACAACGCCTAGAAATCCTAAAAAAAAAAAGAAAAAAAAAAGTCTGTACTTTTCTTATTAATCTTAATCAGGGTTTTTGCTGTATAGAGAATTATGAGGCAGCCGCCTCCGCCAAATTTTGTGCCTCTGGTTGTCGACAAAACTCAGGCAGTCAGAGCAAGCATCACTGAACAGTGTCCATTAGAGCTTTTAGTTCATATTTGAAAAAATACTGATTTTTTATACAACTTTACCTGATATTTCTTTACACATAATCATAATTTCTATTCATTTTCCACTGATTTACGCGATCTGATGAGCATTAACTCATAAACTGAATGAATGAATGGCGGAGACGCGCGGTTTCATTTATTACACACAGACTGAAGCGCGCGACGCTCGCGGGTCTGCAGTCTCTCTAAATAAGGACATAAATACATGAACAACATCTCCAGAACTGCTCTGAGAGTCACTTCATGAGTATTTTACCGTTTCATTTGAGTAAAACTAGCGTCGCACAGAACTGAAAAGGTGTTCATGGCAACCCGTCAAAATAAACGTTCGGCTTAACTTGCAGTACGCTTCTTCTAGGCTACTACTAAAATTATTAGAACTTTATTTTTTTAAGTAATGATCAAACTAAATTTCTTCCTTGTTTTAATTTTAATAGTAAATCCCATTTGTTTGCCTAAATAAATAAATAAAGTTTGATTTTCAATAATTAGAAGCTGCAGTCCATAACTTTTACCTCTTTTTACCTCTTTACCTAACAAGTAAGTAACAAGTCTGCCTCGTTTGTTCTGCCCAACTGAGGAAAAAAGCATTACAATAAATCGCGCTACCAACAGTGATTAAATCTAAAGATCAGTTAGCTCATATCACATCTAACTGTGCAAAGTATTATTATTTTACTTTGTTCTCAAATTATTGTTAACAACATCAGCATTGCGTGACTATGAGTATAGTATTAGCGTGTAGATTTCAATTTCTGTACAGTCTAATATCTAATTGTCATACCATTCAAATTTCATATAAAGAAATTCTTCTTAATTCTTAAAAGGGGTACATTGGTGCCGTGACCCGGATGGGAGTGAGGTTTAGGGGGGTGATTGTAACGGAGGCCAGCGGGTAAGTGAACATTTCATAAGGCTATTTTAAAAATAAATTTGAATAAATTAGGTTGTTTTTATGTTTATTTTATGCTCAAATAATTAGACATGCTACAACACAGAATTTGGTAACAATAAACATATGGTGAAAGAAAATAAAACATTTCATAGAGCCCTAAACATGTAATTTTTGTTAAACTTTTAATAAACTAATGTGAAGTTGTATAAGTTTCATGATTTTAATTAATTAGACATGCTTTTTGATTAATAAAATGTAATCTTTAAAATGTAACCATTAAAAAGGATTCCAGAAAAATTTGAAAGAAAAAAAATGGAATTTGGAATAAAATAAAACTGAATTTAGGAAAAAATAAATCAGATTTCATAGGGCCCTATATTTAACACATGATTATGATAGTAAGAAGAATTCATGTAAGGTTGCAAGAAAATGTTTTGTTTTCTAGACACTTTATGTGGATAAATGTATATTGGATCAAAGCGATATGGACCAGGAGACTATAAGGAGTGGATAAAGATTTTCAATTTCACAAAGTGTTTAACAACCTAATGTTATGTTTATGTTCACCTATACTACAGAAGGGCTTTTAGTATATTTTTTTGTATTTGTTGTTGTATTTAATTAAATTTGTTTTTGTAAAATGTAACTTTATAATTGTCTTTTTTTTCAATCATATAATTATTATAACACCTAAAATACGTCGTGGGTAAAAAGTGTTTGTTTTAGCCAGTTAAAGGGTGGGTACATTCTGTGCACATGATCGGGATGGTACCACCTCCGCCTCATTTTGAGCCAGGAAAAAACCCTGTTAATTGTGCATGTTGGGCACGTAAAAGTAATGCCGCAACTGCATTACTGACCTGGTCAACATCCTCATTCCCTATAACAAAAGTATTCATTAACTTACTGCGTCTCTGGAAGCAACATATCCGCTCTCTGACTGACCCATTATTGTATTCTGATACATTTTCTTTTGACGTTTATTCGACACTTTTGTGCATTCAGAGGTAGGCGTGGATTCACAGAAGCCACGGTCACACTGCACTTTTCATTCCATTAGGTTTGTTCGACTTGAAGCGGCGCTGCGCAGAATGATCACTGTAGGACATCAAATTACCGCGAGAGCAATAAGAGAGCAGACGGATCCATATGCTTTCGAATCTCTCTCATGGTACTTTGATGTCATACACTGATCATTCTGCTCAGCGCCGCTTCAAGTCGAACACACCTATTGACTTCCATTCATACGCATGCGAATGCCCTGGTGGTCTGTATACAGTAGCCAGTACAAACAACACAGGGAATTTGTCATTAACACTTGTTTCTCTGTATAATGTTTTATGAAGCACCATTCCTTCAAACAAGTTATACTTGAAACCCAACCTCTGAGAAATTCTGAAAAAATTGCTATAGATTGTAGCAACACCCCTTTACCTTTTGTATACTATACATACATATACTTTATTGTCTTCATAAACCTGTTCTTGGTGTCTGACACCTTCAGGAGAGGAGATGTTAACATTAAGTGACATGGCATCTTACCTCCAAAGCCACTGGCACGTGCTACTGTTTTTGATGAGCAGTACGTCTATGGCTGTAGTCTTTTATTTTAACAGTGTAACATTGTCACCCATTGTAGAGGATTGAGGAATGCAAACAATGATTCATAAGTCAAAATAGTTTTATAAGTTAAAATAGACTTTACTGAGAACGTGGGGGTTGACAACACATAACACAAGACAATAACCGACAAAGAAGAGAACAGAATAGGGAGTATAACTAAACAGGAACAGCTGGACAAGGATTAACTAATCAGAAACCATGGAAACTAATAAGAACTTATAACAGACATGACAAGAACTGAACTAAACTGAACATAACCGTGACAAACATACAATGTTTAATGGAACAGAATATATTTGCTATAGAGCTTTGTAACGTTATATTTCATCTCTTTATGGCATATTGCAGCACTACAGTTCCCCATTTGAAGGTCACTTTTGCAGCTGGTAAATGTAAATCTGGAAAACACTCTAATTAGTTGAACAGATCTCCACACTACTATTAGTAACCTGTATTCCATGCTGGCCTTTCTGAAATTTTGTATCCTTCCCACCGTGAGTGAAACGGATAAATCGAACTCCAGGTCCATAATTCCTAAAGACATGGAACATCTGAAATAAAGCAGAACAAACAGTTAAGCTTTGACTATTAGGTTGATTACAGAGGAATAATTGGACTGTCAGTGTTATTTTACTCACTTGAAGCCATGGGTAAATTTTCCCCTGTTGAAAGAAAACTTTGTCAGGCTGAAAGATACTGATGGGTTTCTTCTTCTCATCAAGCAACTCTACACAGATCTGATACTCAGTTCCACAATCAGAGAGTGGGGCATACCTGCAGATAAGACATCAAATAAATGTGGTTCAGTTAAAAAAAAATGTGTTTTCTAATTAGAATCTGATTTAACACTGGTCCTGTCTTTTTAAAGGGCTAGATCACCTGAAAATTAAAATTGTCATTTTTTACTCTCACTCATGTCAGTCCAAACCTTTTATTGTTATTGTTATTTATTGCAACGTTTTATTGTTATTCTGAGTGCACACAAATAAACGTAGAGTTTTTACAGATTCGAAAGATGTATTAGGCTACTTTTATCTGTATGACCAAAAATTACGGAGATTTTAAGCAAGTGAGCATAAAGAGACACGACAACTAGAATTGAGTTCAGAATTAAAATATACAGTTTATTTATATAAAAAGTATATTTGTGTATAAAATATTACTATTCCCGGTCCCGCCCACTCCCGCTGACACTTTTTCCTGTTCCGTCCCAATTACGTGATTCGTAGTGATTCCCGTGACCCGCGGGATTGCTGAAAAAATTTCAGCCTCTAGGAATGAGATGAGGATGAATAAATGATGACAATTTTCATTCTTGGGTGAACTATGCCTTTAATGACATTGAAATTCATTTTATGTCATATGTAAGTTATTTATTTATTAATTTACTCATTTATTTGGTATTTTTGCTTCTATTGTGTAGGACAGCAGAGCCTGGACTCAATCTTGAGTTGCTCGAAGCTCAACCACGCCATTTGTGTCAGAGCTCATGCAGATTCTTACATTAAAATTGCAAAATAATATGACAAAAACATAAAACATGGAAATATGAATGACATATCACTTTGGCTTCTTATACTACCAACCACAATTCCAGCATAAGGCACATATGACCCATATGGACAGGTCATTCACATATCACATGAAATATGAAATCCACCACCTAATATACTGTAGCATGAAATGGGAGTTTGAGTGAAAGCTCACCAGTCTGATATTTTGATATGAGGTTGCTGTTGATCCATTAAAGTATCACTGTAGCCTTCTTTCTTCAAATCAATCAGCTGTTCCTTCAAACACAGACTGAGAACAAAGTTTACAAAGTTTATGATTCATGTGTGAATTGGCTTGATGATTGATTTATTTTCATAATGCAACATCGACTGAAATTAAATGAGCTCAAAACTTTGAAGGATCTAAAATATCAAACACACCCATAAGATGTTACAAAACATTTTGTCACCGGAAATGTATTCCTATTACTTTCTGTCCCCCAGCGGTCACCTCCATTTGCTACAATCTCCCATCCTTGAAGTCCCTCTGAGAACATCAGAAAAAAGATGTTACCTGACACAAAATTTAATTATAGTGTCAATTGTTGTAAAATCTTTATTATATGAATCACCTTGTGCGCTGGGATTCTTGAGCAAGTTACGATTTGTGAGGCTGAAGCTAAGAGGTGAAACAGAGAAGTTAAGCTTCACATTCTGACAACATTACAATAAACCAAAAGAAACACAAATGATAGTGACTACTTTCTCAATACTTAAATGTCAGATATCGCTCTTCTAACCAGAGATAACAACTTTTAATTTGGAAGCACCCTAATCTGCTTCTGGAAAACTGAAATATGTCTTGAAGTGGAGCGTCTTGATGGCAGACCTGTTGTATGCACGACTCCGGAGGCCGTTCAAAATCCTGCAGCGCCACGCACATAGTTTTCCATTAAATTACATTTGTCTCAAATTGTTAATGTACATAATTCCTTCAGCCTAGGCTGGAAGATGGTGTATTGTTGCTCTTTTAGCAAAACATTTGTCTTTCTTTGACTTGAATGAAGCCTATATGCTTTATTTAGAAAGATATGATAATATACATTAAGCTTTCTCTTTCCATCTGCTTACTTTTTTCAAACACTGAACTTCAAACTTATCCACTTTTACTGTTTATCAAAAGTATAGAACACGGAGTGATTGTTGATGGCATCATAGCCCCTCCCACAACTCTGATGAATCCAATATGATTGCAGTATGACAGAACATGTTACGGGAAGTGTGCTATTGGTACCAACAGCAAGACAACTAGTCTCATTACCCATTTTGAGAAGTTAGTTTATACATTTGATAAAGTGTATGATATCTCTCACTGTCATTTGAAGATATGAAATATGGTATGAGGAAAGATGAATGTTAGTTTATTTTCTGAATAATTGCATAATTTTATCAAAACATTTCATTCAGAAATGTATGTTTCTCAGATCACATCACACTGATTAGTGTGATAACACAGTGTTTAGAAATTCATTAAAATGATTTTCATAAGCTCTGGTCAGGGTAAAACAAAATTACTCTTGATTTGTATGTAAAATATAAATTGCTTTAAAATTGAGATAAACCTCACCCCCTTGCCTCGAGGCACATTAAAGGGGTCATGAACTGCCTTTTTTTATGATTTTGTACTGTTCCCTGAAGTCCACTTACAATGTTATCAAGATTTTTACATTAAAAAACATCATAATTCACAAGTAATAGGCTATTTTCTGTCCTGTTTTGACCCCCCTCATCTAAACGCTCTGTTTGAATAGGCTTGGTGGATTGTAGGCTCGGAAGTAAATGCCCACTGCTATAATTGGCTAACAGTTGTGCATGTTTGACAGCCTACATCCTTCATAGATGGATGCTGCTGTAATATAGGTTAAAAACGCATAAATATTCAGTACATATTTGTAATAACAGACAAAGCAATAGTGACCACGTAATAAAAACATTACTCACACTTGTGTGGTGCGACTTTACTTTCAGATCCAATATAGTCATCACAGCATCGTCTTTTAGGTTCAATCTTTCTGCGTTGAATTGTGCTTTGTTAGTAAACAAATCCGCGGTAAAATGAAGTGAACAAAGGACCAAGTTCTTACTGACGTGGTCTGGAACTTCATTAAAAATAAAGTTCATCAACTCTTTCCTAATGTTTGGATTAGAAGGAAGGTGGAGCCATGTTTTTGGAGCCATCTTTAACATTTGGTTTCTGCATAGACCTACATTCGCCACATGCATGAATCGGTGGGCGGGGCAAAACAGGCAGCGATGTAGAAGCAGGCATTGATCGTCTTCTGTGGAGGCGGTGTTTAGCCACCCTATTATGTCAAAGTGGCACATTCCACAACCGGTCGTTTTGGTTGATTGGCTTCAATATTAGCTGTTTTTAGACTAACAAGAAAGTTTTGAGTTCTTAAACTTACAGGATGTTGTTGAAGTACAATGACTTTGTATATGTCAAAAAATAAAGGGAATTTTGATTTCTCAGTTCATGACCCCTTTAACAACTGATGCTAGAGGCTGTGGTCTTTACTGTCCTCATTAACACACCCAATAACTTCAAGTGGGTGGAGCGGAAATTGTTAACATTTTGCACTTTATTTTAATTTTTAGTGTTTTGTTTCATGATATGCCTACATGTATTTTGTATCTACATTGAAAACACTACCTCTCATCAGCTGGATAGATCTCCACACTACTGTTAGTGATCCGTATTCCATAACGACCTGCCCAGAACTGCGTATCCTTTCCACCATGAGTGAAACGGATAAACCGAATCCCAGGCCCATAATTCTTAAAGACATGGCTCATCTGAAATAAAGCAGAACAAATACAGGGACAGTTAAACTTTGAATATTAGTTTGATTACAGGGGAATAATTGGACGGTCAGTATTATTCTACTCACCTGACACCACGGCTCACTGTTCATAAATGAAAATATAACTTTCTCAGGCTGAAAGGTTTTGATGGGGTTTTTCCTCTGGTCGAGCAACTCTACACAGATTTGATACTCGCTTCCACAAACAGCGAGTGGGGCATACCTGCATCGGAGAAACATCAAATAAAAGTGTTCCTATGAACAAACTGGGCTTTCATCTTAGAACCTGATTTCAATACTACCAACCACAATTCCAGGATAAGGAGCATGTGACCCAGATGCACAGGTAATTCACAAGAATTTATCACATAAAATATGAAATCCACCATCTAAGATACTGTAGCATGAAATGAAAGTTTGAGTGAATTCTCACCAGTCTGATATTTTGATATGAGGTTGCACTTGATCCATGAAAGCATCACCGAAGCCTTCTTTGTTTAAATCAATCAGCTGTTGCTTCAAACATAGCCTGAGGACAAGGTTTATAGGTGATTCATGTCTGGATTTGGCTTGGTTATTGACTTATTTTCATATTTTAACTGACTGAAATGAAATGGGCTCTTGAAGGATCTAAAATATCAAACATACCCATAAGATGTTACAAAACATCTGGTGACTGTGTCTGGAATTGGTTTCCTATTTTCTCCTATCACCCAGCAGTCACTTCCACCACATACAATCTTCCATCCTCGAAGTCCATCTAACGACAACATCAGAAAATAATTGTTACCTGAAGCAAAAATTTCATTATAGTGACATTTATTGTGTAATCTTTATTATATGAATTACCTAGTGCGCTGGGATTCTTGAGCAAGTTAGGTTTTGTGCATCTCAACCTGCAATTGGAAACAAAGAACTTATGTCTCATATTCTGGCAATATTACAGTAAACCAACCGAGATGCAAATAATAGTAGGTATCTTTGCATTAGTTATTGTCAGGCTTGTGTTTGTTATGTCTTGTGTTTTGTTCCCCATGTGCTTCCTTTTGCTCATATTTGGTTAGTTTCCTTTTCCTGCTCCCTGATTGTGTTAATTTGATTCCAGGTGTGTCTTGTCATCCCCTCGTTATGTTCTGAGTATTTATAGTGTGTTCTGCCCTGTGTTTCTTGTCCAGTATTGTTTGTCTTACCCCTGTGCTATGTGTGTGCTCCTGCCTGTTCTAAGGTTTGCTTTATTTGGATGAATAAAGACTGTATCCTTGGAAATGTTCTGCATCTCCTCGTTCCAGCACAGTAGGCATGTGTAACAGTTATATGTCAAACATTGCTCTTCTGACCAGCGATAACAACTCTTAATGTGGCAGCACCCTAATCTGCTTTTTGCGGGGGACAGCATCTTGATGGCAGACGACTACTATTTTTTGTTTCTCTCATTTGAAGGTAGAAATAATGTTATGAATAAAAATGAATGTTAACAAACCTTTGTAATAACATTAATATTATTAAAAAAAAAAAAAAAGATTAATTCATACATGTAGATTTCTCAGATCACATCACACTTTGTAATGTTTAGAAAATCACTAAAATGATTTCCATAAGCTCTGATCAGAGCAAAACTAAATTAAATGGTGGTTTGATTTGTTTGTAAAGTATAATTTGCAGTAGAATAATTGTAGATTTGTAAATCATGTATTTACATGTCTTTATTTTCATAAAACATGTAAACAAACTGTCTAATACACACAATAATTGTCAAAATGCCTGTCTTAGCAAATATTCACATAAACACAATCAGTTTTGTCTTAAGCGAATGTACGTAAGCAGTTGCGAGAAAATCACATGTCAGTATATTGGATTCATGCATTAGTCTTAAAGTGACAGCAGCCTAACATACCTGCTGCTGTCTGTGTCCTTAAACAAGCAGTTCACCCCACAATGAAATTCCAGTTATCTATTCACCCTGGTGTTGTTCTAATGCTGTATGCCATTTTTTCTTTTTTAACCATAACTAGAACAATAAAAAAGCATTAATAATTCTGATAAAATGCCAGTTGAGACAGACTTGAGATGTAATTGCAATGATGTATTTATTTTTATTTTGTGTTACTTTCCTGACAATGTATACTGATTTGTATACTAATTTCCACAATATTTGTTGTGCTTCAGGCAACCTGGGATCAAATCTCAGCTGGTGCTTTTCTGATCCCGGGCCCCTTCCACCTCACTTTTGTGACTTTAATAAAAATATTTATATTTAATTTGTACAGTAACGACTATGCAGTTCTATTTTACATTTGATATAATTTCTTTATTCATTTTTTGTACTGTTTCCTATCTCTATTAGATAGACCTAGCCAAAAAACTTGAATCACTCTTTAATTTCTATCCACACACAGTATTAAGAGCAAAGGGTTAGAAGGGGGGTATTTTAATAATTTCAGCAATTTTTTTTTTTTTTTTTTGTCTTGTGGACTATATGTAAACATCATTTATGTAAAATATCTTACTCAGGACAGTACTAAATAAAAATAACAGGCATTTTGTATGAAATTATTCACATTTTCACAGATCAGATTCTGCAAGGGGTTCCCAAATTTTGCATGCCACTGCATTAGAATTAATTAGAATTCCTTACCTAAAGGTCAATTTTGTGTCTGTTAAATTTAGGAATGTAAAAAAAAAAAAAAAAAGTAAAAAAAAAAATAAATAAATAAATAAATAAATAATCACTGGAAAACATTACCTTTCTGCAGCTGGGCAGATTTCCACACTACTGTTAGTAACCCGTATTCCAGACCATTCCATAGCTCCATGAGTGAAACGGATAAACCGAACTCCAGGTCCATAATTCTTAAAGACATAGGTCATCTGAAATAAAGCAGAACAAACACAGTGACAGTTAAACTTTGAATATTAGTTTGATTACAGGGGAATAATTGGACTGTCAGTATTATTCTACTCACTTGACGCCATGGATAATCGTTCCCCTGTTGACAGAAAACTTTATAAGGACGATAGGTACTGATGGGTTTCTTCTCCTGATCAAGCAAATCTACAGACAACCGATACTGACTTCCATAATCAGAGAGTGGGCTATACCTGCAGATAAGACATATAATAAATGTGGCTCTGTTCAAATTTTTTGTTGCATATTAGAATCTGATTTAACATTGGTACTGTCTCCTTTATGGGTCCCAAAACAGCATTTTTTAATTTTATTTTTATAAATTTTTTTTTAACCATACAAAATGTGACACAGTCCAGAAAAGTTGCATACCCAAATGAAGGGCTGAGACTGCATAATGTCCCCAATGAAGAAAAACTCACATACTCACACACACACACAAACACATATGGTACACACACTCTCATAGAAACACATTATAACACATATGATGTTTCTGCTGGGAAATGACTGTCATTTTGGCTGTTTTTTACTTAACAGTTAAATTTGAGTGATGAGGTGGAGACCAATGATTTTATATCATATTTATATTTTTAAATTTATTTTTTATATTTATTACATATTTATGAAACTGTATAGATATGCATATGCTTGGATTTTTTTAATGTTTTGATACAAATCTGAAAGCCTAAATGTATATATCTGAAAGCTAAATGAAGCCTCAAGTTAGTGTAGTTTTAAAGATTTCACTTGTTTGGCTCAGTTAAGAATCTCCATAGGATTCTATAGGCCCCTCTAGTGGCTGTAACGATATTTTTCCCAACCAGATGGCATAGGAGACACTCAGTGACCCAGTTCCTGATGGATCATGATAATTAAAGTAGAAATTGTCTTTATTTGTTTTTTTGGTGAAAAAATTTATGCAAATATGCTAATTTTCATAGAAAAATCCAGAATTTAAGGTAAATAAAATAAAAATCACCAAAAAAAAAATCTTACATAAATAATTAGAAAAAAAAAATATATATATATATAAAAATGGATCAAAATGAGCTTTCTGGACAAAAAACAAACAAAAAATATTGTAGCATGAAATGGAAGTTTGAGTGAACGCTCACCAGTCGGATATGTTGATATGAGGTCGCAACTGATCCATGAAAGCATCACTGTAGCCTTCTTTCTTCAAATCAATCAGCTGCTCCTTCATACATAGACTATGAACAAAGATGAGTTGGGGGATTCACGTGTGGATTGGCTTAGTGATTGATTTATGAAATGAAATGAGCTTAAATTTTCTTGACAGATCTAAAATATCAAACATACCTATGAGATGTTACAAAACATTTGGTGACTGTGTCGTCTGGAAATGGTTTTCTGTTTCTTTCTGTCGCCCAGCGGTCACCTCCATTCTGTACCATCTCCCATCCTTGAAGTCCATCTAATAAAAACATCAGAAAAGAGACACCTGAAGCCAAATTCATTATAGTGACACATTGTACAATCTTAATTATGTGTCCTACCATCAGCTCTGGGATTCTTGAGCAGGTTACGTCTAAACTTAGATAGAAAGTAAAACAGGCGCCAGTCCTCTGGGGGTCTGGAAGCGTCACGCGGGTGGTACCCCTCTCTCTGACAGCGCTCTCTCCAGTGTGCTGCACTGTCCACCAGCTCCTTCCACTCATGACACACCAACTGACAGACCTGGACCACCTGATGTGCAGGCAGGTTCAGTAAGATCTCCTCAACCACAGGCAGAGGAACAGCTGACTGCTGACCTGAACACTGACAAAGGAAAAAAAGATTATCTTTCAGTTCTGCAGTTGAGATCTAGCATTCTGCCTGCTTTATAGCAGACACAGAGATGAAGTAGTGCGGTAAAATCACATTTATTTGAATGTATGAATTACAGCATTGATTTTAATTATTTATCGAGAGAGGGAGAGAAAGAGGGATGAAAGTTATGTTAATTGCATCTGTGCGTCTCTGCAAAGAGTGAGTTCAGTTACTTTAAAAACAGCAATTTTACCCCCTTTTTGCTAAGACATATAATGTGATTCAGTATCGAAGCTATTACATTAATAAAAGTAGCAAGTTAGGAGCAAAGAAACATTTTAATACTATCTTATCTAATAAAAAAGTATGTTGAATTAATTTTATACATAATGTTCTCTTTTAATTTTAAATTTGATTGAAACGTGATGTTAAAGCTCTGCAAATGTCTTGATCGGTGACATGATCAGGGATTGCCAGCTCTTCCTCACCCCCTTCCCTGTCCACTTCATCTTCCAAATTTTCCAGGTCAGACTCCAGCATTCCACTGCTGCACAGAAAGCTGGGTTCTGAGTTTTTATGAAGTTGCGGTCTGCTACGCCTCCCTAATTATTTGGCGTCTAGGGTTTTTGGGAGGCAACACCAAACATTTAATAAATAAAAGGATATTCAAGCTAAAACACTTCTCTCCGCTATGGAGGTGCGGTGTGTACAATTAAGAAGCAGACAGAGGCAAAACGTAATATGAATTATGCGTTTAGTAGAAAAATAGTTCAAGATTACAAAGCTCCCAATAATAATAATAATAATAATAATAATAATAATAAATCAAACCCAAAATAGTTTCAAAATCCAACAAATATCTATTTACAAATTATATACACAAGTAATGAATTAAAGACAACAAAAGTGAGGGACAAGAGCGGTGCTAAAGAAAATAAAATAAAACAAACACTCAAACTAGCACCCATCAAAACTAAGCTAAACAAAATAAATTAAAGAAAAATAACATCTTCAGCGTAGACCGCCACTAACTACGCTGACTCACAAACCTAAATACAAAAATTGGCATCCGCTCATAAACTAGTGTGTTTAGACAACTTTACCCTGCGTGTAGTAAGATGTAAGTCACGTGACATGCTGAGCTGGTCCCATCACTATGTGTCGAAGAAGGACTTGAATAAACTCAGAAAAACCGAGAGTCGAGTCACAGCATAAACGCAGTTAAATAACCGATGAACAGTAAAGTTTTGCGAAAGAAACGTCAAACACAATAACTCAAATTCAGAAAATAACAAAGACAACAGCAAACGCCAAAGCGTGGAAGAGCAAACAAATGAAAAGCAAACGCTTCTGCCAAACTCGTGTCACATCCGGGTCTTTATACGCGCCCACTAACGTCTGGTCCTCAAAGCGTCGCGAAGAATTGATGACTGATGGAAGCATGGTCCAATCACAGGTCCTGTGAGGTGAGAGTGAGGTGAGAGAGAGACAAAGGAGAAAAACACCCCTCCCAGAACAATACGGGACGTAACACCCTCATCCTTAAAAACAAACATATACGCATGTTTGATAGAACCAACCTAACCAAGTAGACACTATTCCTTAGACCCGAGACAGGGCATCTGCCACGACGTTATCCGTACCTTTCTTGTACCGGATCTCAAGATTGTACTCTTGAAAAATAAGAAACCACCTCATCAATCTCTGGTTTTGGTTACGCATACGTGAAATAAAGGTTAATGGGTTGTGGTCAGTATAGACAATCACAGGAAAAGTAGAAGAACCGACATAAACCTCGAAATGTTGGATTGCCAACAACAAAGCCAAAGCTTCCTTCTCTATTGTTGAATAATTCCGTTGACTTCTATTAAACTTTTTAGAGAAGTAACAAATGGGGTGATCGATTCCATCCTTATCCTCTTGTAGGAGTACCGCCCCAGCTCCCACGTCACTTGCGTCCACCTCCAATTTGAATGCCAATAAGAAATTTGGAGCAGCCAGGACAGGCTCGCTACACAACAACACTTTAATATTGTCAAATGCTGTTTGACTTTCAGATGACCACACAAACGGTACTGAAGGACTGAGTAAAGTAGTTAATGGTGTAGCAACTGAGGAAAAATTTCGACAAAAACATCAGTAATAACCAGCCATACCTAAAAATCTACGCAACTCGCGTCAGGTTTTAGGCACTGGAAATTCGTTTATAGCCGAAATTTTAGCCATCACCGGGCGTACTTGACCATACCCCACCTGTTTACCTAGGTAGGTCACTGTAGCCTTACCTATTTCACATTTGGCCAAATTCAATGTTAATGAAGCTTCCTGTAAATGTTTAAAAAACGGCCTCTAAAAGTGATACGTGCTCAGACCAGCTCTGTGAGTAAATCACTAGGTCATCAAGATAAGCATTACAGTTTGGAACATCAGCAAGAACTAGATTAACCAACCTCTGAAAGGTGGCTGTGGCGTTTCGCAAGCCGAGCGCCATAACTTTGTATTGCAGGAAACAGCCTGGTGTTACGAAAGCTGAAATTTCTGATGCTATAGGAGTTAATGGAACTTGCCAATATCCTTTGAGTAAATCCAACTTACTCACGAACCTGGCAGAACCAACACTGTCAACACAGTCCTCCATTCTTGGCATAGGAAAACAGTCAGGTACTGTTACAGCGTTCACACGTCTATAATCTGTACAAAAACGTGCAATACCATCTGACTTCTGTACTAAAAGACATGGCGAACTCCATGAACTAACGCTAGGACTGGCCAAATCCTTCTCCAACAAATACTGAACTTCTTTCTTCATTACAGCTCTTTTAATGGAGTTAACTCTATAAGGGTGTTGTTTAATCGGCCGAGCATCACCTACATTAATGTCGTGCTGTAAAACATTTGTAAGTGTGGGAACATCACCCAGTATAGAAGAAAACTTGCTTAGAAGTTTAGCAACATCTTCCCTCTGATCTGTGTTAAGATGTGCTAAGAAACTTGACAAAGTGGCTAAAGTTTCAGAATTAGTCAATCGGGCAGACAACAATGGAGTATTAGACTCCATCGAGCCTTCCAAATCATCTTGCTGCTCAGCAACTAGACTTTTGTCACACACGACTCCTATTGGACAGACAGAATCATCTTCCTTTTCGTGAAGTGACTTCGCAACATCTCTGGTATGGTAAGCTTTTAACATGTTGATATGACATACCCATTTTTGATGTTTTCTGTCTGGTGTACTCAATACGTAATCTGTCTCACCCCTCTTCTCCAGGATCTCGTAAGGACTCGAAAAATGCGCTGTTAATGCAGATCCAGGAACAGGAAGTAAAACCAACACTTTGTCGCCCACTGCAAAAGATCGGTTTACAGCAGATTTGTCATACCACATTTTCATCTTATCCTGAGCTTTATTCAATGATTCACGAGCTAGCATACACGCTTTCTGAAGCCGGTCATGGAATTTACTCACATAGTCTAACACATTTGTTTTTTTAGCATCCTCAATGCCTAACATCTGCTCTTTTAAGACTTTCAATGGTCCTTTCACAGTATGGTCAAACACCAGCTCTGATGGACTGAACTTGAGAGACTCCTGCACTGCATCACGGATTGCAAATAAAAGCAAAGGAACACCTTTGTCCCACTCAGACCCTGTCTCAATACAGTACTTCCTAAGCATTGCTTTTAATCTTTGATGGAATCTTTCCAATGATCCCTGACTCTCTGGGTGATAAGCACTGGATATGCGATGTGTAATATTAAGTGATTTAAAAATTTGAGCACACAATTTCGATAGAAAATTAGTACCCTGGTCAGTCTGGACGATTCTCGGTAAACCAAAAGTGGTAAAGAACTTTGTTAAAGCTTTGACAACTGCTCTAGCTGTGATATTACGAAGTGGAATCGCTTCTGGGTATCTGGTAGCTGTACACATAACTGTCAGTAAAAACTGGTTACCGGATTTGGCCTTTGGTAAAAGAAGGACCAACACAATCCACTATCACCTGCTCAAAAGGTTCACCTATGACAGGAACTGGAATTAAAGGTGCTGGAGGAATCACCTGGTTCGGCTTCCCAGCATACTAGCAAACATGACAAGTCTTACAAAACTGCACCACATCACGCTTCAAACCATACCAAAAGAAATGTTGTAAGACACGGTTGTACGTTTTTGTCACTCTTAGGTGCCCCCACAACAAATGATCGTGCGCCAATGATAGTACCTGCTGGCGAAAGATTGAGGGAACCACCACCTGATAAACAACATTCCATTCGTCATCCGTGGTGTTATTTTTATGCCACTTCCGCATTAGTAGACCATCCTTCACAACAAATGAGACATTATTAAATTCTGGTTTCTCAGCCAATTTAAAGCATTTCACAAGGGAAAAATCATTCTTCTGAGCTTCAATTAATTTCTCACGAGTTACTGTCAAAGTCAATGGGTCACTCACTATGACCTCACTCACCTGGTCGCTGACATGAGGCTTGTTTTCAGGCCTTTCCTCAGCCTCCTGATCTACACATAAGAAAGAGTCAGATAAAGACACCTCATTATTTTTCCTTGATTGAGTACGTGTGATTACGCAAGCAGTAAATGCATATGGATACTTCTGAGACAATTCATCAGCACTATGCTCTGTCAACAAAGTGTCGACCACTTCGAGCGAAGGTACTACTTTCCCTCCGGCCAAATCGTTACCTAAAATAAAGGATACGCCTTTCACTGGTGAGACCGGGCGTACTCCTACCTCTACAAAACCAGACATCAAGTCTGTTTGCAGGTGAATGCGGTGAACAGGGACTCTCATGATCTCCATACTGAAACTCTGGACCAGTCTACTAGATCCAACTGACGTCTAACCTGAAAAAGGCAAAACCATCTGCACACACAAATGACTGGGCTGCACCAGTGTCCCTTAAAACCTGCACTTCCACCTGATCCTTCTCCTTACCTGACAGCGACACATATCCTTTAAAAAGGAATGGAACATATATCCTGTCGACTTTATCTCTTATCTGCTCAAGATGCACACTCTGATTAAAAGAATTCACAAACCCAAACTCTTTCGTCTGGGAATGCTGTTTACGCTTTAAAGACAAACACTCTGCAATAACATGTCCTTTCTTATGACAGTAAAAACACTCCCGCATTTCTTTAGGCTTTTCAACGCTCAATTTGGGCTGCTGATCCTTCACTGGTGACTTCACATAACTTTTCTCAACACTTACTGACTGAAAAACGTTTCTGTGCGTAAGCACAAATTCGTCCGCTAACACTGCTGCCTGAAGTACCGTTTCTACTTTTTGTTCATTTAAATACAGGACCATTCTTTCTGGAAGACACTGTTTAAAATCTTCAAGCAATACAAGTTCTCTAAGCAACACAAAATCGTCCGCTTTACTAGAAGTGCACCATCTATCAAAAAGAATTCCCTTGTCTCGGGCGAATTCAATGTAGGTTTGACTGGTATTTTTCTTACGAGCACGAAATTGCTGCCTATAGGCCTCTGGAACTAGTTCGTAAGCTTTGAGTATGGATACCTTAACCACATCGTACTTAAGGCTGTCTTCTAAAGACAAGGTTGAATAAACCTCCAAAGCTCTGCCAGCTAATTTGCACTGTAATAACAATGACCATACCTCTTTTGGCCAATTCAAGGAAGTCGCGATCTTTTCAAAAGCATTAAAATAACTATCCACTTCCGATTCACGAAAATTTGGCACTAAAACAATGTGCTTACCCACATCAAAAGCGGCTGAATTCGAATTAGCTGAATTATCACTTACCGAATAGAAGTTTCGCTGCACAGAGATCACTTCAGTGCTGAAGAGGACCAAAAAAAAAAAAAAAACAGGGTTGTCTTTTAAGTGAACACCATAAGGACTGAGGTCATTTTCTATGGAAGCATAGGTGCAGCAAAAGGGTAGCAAAATGGTGATTTAAATGTCTTTTATTTTTCTTAAATGCACTGACACTTACACTTAAGACGTTTCAATTGTATTTCCATTAAATACCCCGCGATGAATGTAGTTAAAATCAATGTGGATTTCAAAATGCATTCCGAGCCGATCACGCCCCCGACCTGTCAATGATTACATCAAGTCGGGGCTCGGCAACAGGATGCACAATAGGTCAGTTTTCACCATTTACCAAACGCCTTTCACCTGCCACAAGATCTCTCACTGTTTACACTCTGATTGATGCACATAAGAAAACAGATTGTACAGTAATTTCCCTATTTGCCACTGTCCCTTATATTTTATTCTTGTCTTTTTATCCATAATGGATCGTGCATTCCAAGGCACCTAAGCATCGCACCTGACTCAACATCTCACTGTTTCCATGCCGATGGATGCACATAAGCAAGTAGTGCAATTCAACACTTATTTACCACCTTACTTTATATTTTATTCCTCTCTTTTAATCCGTAATATAGCGTGTGTTCCGTGGCACCTAAACATCATGTGCCTGCCACAAGATCCCTCTCTGTTTACAGCCATCGTACACCGAGTTTGATGCCCATGATTTTTAATCTTACATTGGCTGTGGCATGTTCTGTGACAGCTGCGCCTAGATCTGACTAGTAAAGTGTCATCTGGGGCAGGCAGAGTAGCAGTAGCAGCGTTTTCTGCATGGTCACGTACATCAGTTGGAGTATAAACAGTGAGAAATTGAGGCAGGCGCAACGCTTAGGTGTCTTGGGACACGTGCTCCATTATTATGGGTTAAAAGAGAGGAAATATAAGGAAACACCGTGTCCACACCGGACGCGAGCGGCGAGACATGACACAATGCGACAAAAGACAGTACTGAACCCATTATAATCAGTGATGCTGTCTACACGGTATGCGGTGCGATGCGACACAACAACTGTCGCGTCCGGTGTAGGCACAGTGTACAGTGGCAAATAGGTAGGCCTAAATAAGTGCAGAATTGCACTGTCTGTTTGATCTTGCGCATCAATCAGAGTGTAAACAGTGAGAGATCTTGTGGCAGGTGAAAGGCATTTGGTTAATGGTGAAAATTGACCTATTGTGCATCCTGTTGCTGAGCCCCGCCTTGATGTAATGATTGACAGATTGGGGGCGTGATCAGCTCGGAATGCATTTTCAAATCTACATTGACTAACTACATTCATCACGGGGTATTTAAAGAAAATGCAATTGAAACGTCTTAAGTGTAAGTGTCAGTGCATTTAAGAAAAATAAAAGACATTTAAATCACCATTTTGCTACCCTTTTGCTGCACCTTTGGCTCAGAATGCATTCTGAAATTTGCACTGCATTTTGCTACAATTCTCACGTGGTATCATGATGAAAATGCAATTCCAAGTGTCCTACCTGTAAGTCTAAATGCATTTAGGAAAAATAGCATTTAAATTATAATTTTGCTACAGTTTTTGCTTGGACATGTTAAACATATCTAATCAATTTGGGTAATACATTTTCATTTTAATTTTGCAACTTATAAAGCATTAAAATATGTTTTTAATTTACATATTAAAAGTAGTGTAGGAAATGGCAAATGTAAATTATATAATTTAATTTTCATTTTCATTTTGCATTAAACATTGCACATATGTATGGGAAAATGCTAATTTAAATACAGAAATACATTGCCATTTTACATATTGCATTTCCATTTTGCATATTACATTTCAAAATGAATTTTGCTACCAATATGCTTACATAACTTTCGGCTGGTTCCCTTTTCTGGTTCACTTTAAGTCAGGGCTGGGCAGCATCAGCCCTGGGGCCTGTACCATAATGGTGGCTGAGCAAACTCAGGGTTACAGGATTAGTTTTGAGACAAAACCAAACCAGTCCAATCCGGCTTTGTTGGTACCATGAAGCTTATCATTAGCTTTTTCTGTCAACTCAGGCTTGATCCTGAGTTAATGGAGTGGGTGGACATGAATGCGTGACATCAGTAATGAGCAGCCAATCACATGCCTTGAAACTATGATTCACTTCTCGAGAGAGAGTCAGTTGCCTAGCCCTGCTTTAAGTGAACAGGGTTTGGCTCTTTTAAAACGAACAATGTGTGAAAACACCTTTGGCCGCTTCAGGATGACACGCGACAGGAAGCAAGTGCACAAGACTGCCACAGGTCTAAAAACTGCAAAATAGCAAAGCTTAGTGCGCCTAATGCACACTTTACGAGTTCCCCTGCCCATCCAGTCCTGATGGTTAATGGTAAACAAACTTGGCTTGCTGTCCCCAATGGAGGCTCGAACCCGAGGCTCAGCTTGAGCTCCGAGTTCAACCCCCCATAAAGTGTTTACAAGGGACAGCAAGCTGGGCAATCAACTGCGGGTAGTTTTGGTAATACAAATCGAGAGAACTTTAATGGGTTGAATTCCTCTCCCCCCAAGAATGTGCAGAATACATTTCACTGTTGCAGTGTTGGGGAAATACGAGGCGCGTGAGGGGCTAACAAACAAGAGGGCTCCTGTAGGAGAGGAGTGAGAAATCACTGCTCTTGCAAAATTGGAAGAAAATATATTAAGTTCAGTCAGGGAGCCGATAGTGCTGCACAAAATCACTGTTCCGGCAGTGAGAAATGCAAGTTAGTATGATATCTGCTGCAAGAGGGTTGGGAGAAGTGATTGCTGCGGAGGAGAGAAATAGAGTTTAGTATGATATCTGTTCTGAGACTGGTAAGAGAAATCACTGCTGCGGCAGTAAGAAATAGAGTATAGAATGACATCTGCTGTGAGACCTGTGGGAGAAATCACTGCTGCGGCAGTGAGAAATGGAATTTAGAAGACATCTGCTGTGAGACCTGTGGGAGCAATCGAAATAGAGTTTAGAATGACATCTGCTGGGTCCAGTGGGAGAAATCACTGCTGCGGCAGTGAGAAATAGAGTTTAGAAGACATCTGCTGTGAGAACTGTGGGAGCAATCACTGCTGCGGCAGTGAGAAATGGAAGTTGGTAAGAGATCTGCTGCAAGAGAGTTGGGAGATGTCATTGCTGAAGAGGTGAGAAATAGAGTTTAGAATGGTAACTCCTCTGAAACTGGTGGAAGAGATCACCCCTGCGGCAGTGAGAAATAGAGTTTAGTATGATATCTGCTCTGAGACTGGTAAGAGAAATCACTGCTGCGGCAGTAAGAAATAGAGTATAGAATGACATCTGCTGTGAGACCTGTGGGAGAAATCACTGCTGCGGCAGTGAGAAATGGAATTTAGAAGACATCTGCTGTGAGACCTGTGGGAGCAATCGAAATAGAGTTTAGAATGACATCTGCTGGGTCCAGTGGGAGAAATCACTGCTGCGGCAGTGAGAAATAGAGTTTAGAAGACATCTGCTGTGAGAACTGTGGGAGCAATCACTGCTGCGGCAGTGAGAAATGGAAGTTGGTAAGAGATCTGCTGCAAGAGAGTTGGGAGATGTCATTGCTGAAGAGGTGAGAAATAGAGTTTAGAATGGTAACTCCTCTGAAACTGGTGGAAGAGATCACCCCTGCGGCAGTGAGAAATAGAGTTTAGTATGATATCTGCTCTGAGACTGGTAAGAGAAATCACTGCTGCGGCAGTAAGAAATAGAGTATAGAATGACATCTGCTGTGAGACCTGTGGGAGAAATCACTGCTGCGGCAGTGAGAAATGGAATTTAGAAGACATCTGCTGTGAGACCTGTGGGAGCAATCGAAATAGAGTTTAGAATGACATCTGCTGGGTCCAGTGGGAGAAATCACTGCTGCGGCAGTGAGAAATAGAGTTTAGAAGACATCTGCTGTGAGAACTGTGGGAGCAATCACTGCTGCGGCAGTGAGAAATGGAAGTTGGTAAGAGATCTGCTGCAAGAGAGTTGGGAGATGTCATTGCTGAAGAGGTGAGAAATAGAGTTTAGAATGGTAACTCCTCTGAAACTGGTGGAAGAGATCACCCCTGCGGCAGTGAGAAATAGAGTTTAGTATGGTGCCTGTCTGCTGCAAGAGTGGTGAAGAGAAATCACTGCTGCGGCAGTGATTTCAGGTCGAGTCAAGTGCCCCCCTACGTTTTTATAGAGCTTTAAATGATAGAAATTGCCTGAAGTGATTTTGCTGTTTTGACAGTAAAGTAACAGAATTAATGATGACAACTTGTCAAGGAGGAGATGAATTCGAATTCTGCTCTAAGTCAGCTGTAGCAAAACAAAAATGACTATTCAGTTCAATTTTGATCAGTAACGACTCAATTGCATGCCATAACTGTGCAGAGTTCGATCAAGTTTAGTGTAGCTATGGGCAGTTCTACTGAAGACAGTAATAATAAGTGATGGCAAATACTTTTCAGAGAAAAAGATTGCTGCTGTAATTATTGATGGGTTAGAAACCACTGCTGAGGCATTAAAATAATGGAAAATTTTGTAGGGGGAAATCACTGCTGCGGCAGCGAAGTAATAAGTGATTTGTCGGGGAAAACCACTCCAGTGTCGGTAAGAAACAACAGGGCTGATTTGAGAATGGTGGAAAACGTCGCTGCTGCGGCAGAGACATATTGAAGATTTGCTGGGTAAGAGAGGGAGGAGGGGGTCCAACACGTACAGTTGCCTGAGGGAAATCCCACGCTGGGTGGAAGGCTCACAGCACTTTATACAGATGTTAAAGGTGCACATTCTATATTATGGTTTTACATCTAAATATATGATTAGTGATTTTGACTAATATGTTTATAATTATGTACACACATGAGATAAAGATATTTCTTTAGATATTTTTTTTCAACTGGGTGGTTTGACTCATTGGGCATCATCTTATCGCACACTTGCGGTTACATAAATATAAATATATTTTTCCAGAAGCTACAGAAGACACTTAGGCATGTTTCCCAGAAAAAAAAAAGAAAAAGAAAGCACAATTTACCCTGATCATCCAATTCAAAAAGTTTACACCCCTGGCTCATAACGCATTGTGTTTCCTTCTTGAGCATCAGTGAATGTTTGCAGCTTTGGTAATAGTTGGTTAGGAGTCAGTCAGTTGTCCTCAGTGTGAAAAGATGGAAGCCACAGCTGGAAAGGGTTCAAATATGCAGAACATGCTGGAAAACCAAAGAATGAGCAGGAGGGTTTTTTCTAAAGAACAGTGGGCAGTTAACTGCTTAGGACAAACAGGGAGGGAGGGGTGGGTGGGAGGGGGAGTCGTGGATCATCCAGGTAACAACATTTTAAAAATCAATGGGTATGTAATGCATTTTTATAGGCATAAATTCAGCTATTTTGTCTTGTGGTAGCCTAAAACAGGCTACTGTATGTGAAACAGCTTATTCACAACAGTATTGAATAAAAATATGCACTTTTATGAGCCTTCTTATTTTGTTAAAATTATTAACATTTTCACTCTGCAAAGGTTATGTAAACTTCTGAGCAGAACTAGGCATGCCAGTGGCTTCTGTAAGATGCTAATACCATTACTGGATTTATCTAATACTGTCTCACTTTCAACAATGGCAAAACATAAACTGTTACCTATACAAATTCAAAACAAATGTAAACAAATGTGCAGAAGCTGTAGGAGAACTAACAGAACAGATATTTGGACGTAAAGGCTAATGGACAAAATCCAGCTAAGTCATTTCTACTGAGATGAATAGCCCGTGTGAAACGTTTGAAACCTCCTGTTCATCCAAAAATGCTTAGTCATCATTTATTCACCCTTGTATTGTTCTAATTCTGTATGCCTTTTCTTCCTCAGACCACAAATGGAGAAATTTAGAGAAATGTCCCGCTTGTGCGCATGTAATCATGAGCGACCAAAAGACGCAAATGTATCTCACAGTTCCATGCTACACGTTGTAAGTGTTCTGGGGGTATACGACAGAGTTTGGTGGAAAACAAAACGAAAATTAATGTATTATTCAACAAAAATCTTGACATTTCTGTGCGGCTGCGCGTTTATGAGACGCAGCAGTTCACTCAGATTCGCCCAGAAAAAAAAAAAAAAAAAAAAGCACACAGGTTACGAGGTGGTGTATAAAACGCGACATGAAATTCAACGCCTTGAAATCTTTAAAAAATGTCTTTGTACTATCTGTGGTGTACTTTTCTTATAAATCTTACTCATGCACGTCGGGCGTGTAAAAGTAATGCCGCGACTGCTCATTATTGAACTGGTCAACATCCCCATTCCATACAACAAATAAAACAAAGAACTCATCAACTTACTGCGTCTGATCTGGTTTCAAAGTGTCTCGAAGCAACAAGACCGCTCTCTGACTGACCCGTTCTTGCATTCTGATACATTTTACTTTTATTCGACGCTTTTGTGCGTTCGGAGGTAGACGTGGATCCCGAAAAGCTACGCTTCATACTCTGGCATTAAAGTACACCAACTGATTCTGACTCACTGTGGCAACAATCTCTTCTGGAAGAGTGGAATCTGCACATCTGACGTTGACAGCAGACCCTTCCTGTAACTCCCCTTTTAGTCATACTCTCTAAGACAAATCCATTACAGAAACACACACACATCTCATATTTTTTTAAATCTTAACTACAGATTAAGAAATGGTTTTACAGAAGCATCTTCTAAAAAAAAAATGTTTATTAACTTTAGAATAACCCACAACTCATTTGAAGCCTTGTCAGAGATACATGTAGATCTATTAATAACACAAGAAGAAAAACAAATATGCTTGATGGTGAAAAGACTTTTGAAATTTCCAGAGAACGTGCAGCTTTGACTGCAAAACACTAAAAATAATTACTTCTGCATGAATTGAACTTGAATTATAAAGTGTCTGTAGGCCCCCCCCCCCCCCCCGTGATCGATGTCACGTGTTTAGTGAGAAAGTGTTTTTTTTCTAGGAACCATTAGGTCTTTCATAGTTGGTTTGTTGCTGGAAAACAAAAAGTTTGAATTTTTAATCAGTGCAATGTTGATTTTGGGTAAATTCGTTTTCCATAAGTGTAACTGTATGAAGACAAAACCTTATTTTTATCACCCCTGGCTCGTAACGCATTGTGTTTCCTTCTTGAGCATCAGTGAATGTTTGCAGCTTTGGTAATAGTTGGTTAGGAGTCACTCAGTTGTCCTCAGAGTGAAAAGATGGAAGCCACAGCTGGAAAGGGTTCAAATATGCAGAACATGCTGGAAACCAAAGAATGAGCAGGAGGGTTTTTCTAAAGAACAGCGGGCAGTTAACTGCTTAGGACAAACAAGGGGGGAAAAAACAGCCGTGGATCATCCAGGTAACAACATTTTAAAAATCAAAGGGTATGTAAACTTTTGAACTATCATTTTTATAGGCATAAATTCAGCTATTTTGTCTTGTGGTAGCCTAAAACAGGCTGCTGTATGTGAAACAGCTTATTCACAACAGTATTGAATAAAAATATGCACTTTTATGAGCCTTCTTATTCTGTTAAAATTATTTTCAGTCTGCAAGGGGTATGTAAACATCTGAGCAGACCTAGGCATGCCAGTGGCTTCTGTAAGATGCTAATACCATTACTGGATTTATCTAATACTGTCTCACTTTCAACAATGGCAAAACATAAATTGCTACTTATACAAATTCAAAACAAATGTGCAGAAGCTGTAGGAGAACTAACAGAACAGATATGTGGACATAAAGGCTCATGGACAAAATCCAGCTAAGTCACAGTTGTGAGAAGCATCTCAAACGTCAAGATAAAAGTCAGTGACCATTTGAAAAATACGCAGACATCAATATGTTCTGTACGCAGTGGGAATTTTTTTAATTCATTTTTTAAATTCATCTTAACCTACTTTAAGTATTATTCATTCAGTCATTTTTCACCATGTCATGTATCGCTGCAATGTCTGGAAGTAATCTACAATTTCAACTAAATTAAATATTTCATCATGATTCATTTATTTAACAAATAATTTTGTATTGTAGTATCAGGGGCATCATGCACTCATTATTTTTTAGGGGGAACGAGTAAAGGGGAGAGGGGAGAGGGGAGGGGGGGGGGCTCTCATGCTTGTCATGTGACACACAGCAGCCACAACACCACTGTATAACTGATATAGGCTTATGTCCCTACTGAAAAAAACAACAACAATAATAAACCAATACAGAAAATTTTAATGGTTTACACTACATATTCCATTAGGATTTATTGGTTTTAACAAGCCACCAATAGAAGGCAACCAATTACCAGTAGAGACCAACAGGGTCCATTACAGTTTCCAGTAAAACCAATACAAGTCCCATTATAACCAGTAAAACCATTACTAATTTTGTAATGGTGTCTATTGTTTTTTTTTTTTTTTCAGCAGGGGTTTTATTTATTTATTTATTTATTTTCATATTCAATATATATTCCTAAAATATATCATGAAATATCTCGATTCTCAAATATGTGTAAGTAAATGCATTTGGCACCTTTATAGATTATGTTATTTGGTCTATAGTGGGCGATGGGCAAAGTAGCCTAATACTGTAATCTATGAACTACACATAAAAGGCCATCTTTTTACTTAAGTACCAGATATGGGTGTCATGCCATAAAATACTTTTAATATGACTGACTTTGTATTTAATGTGGATTTAATAAAAACATTGTAAGTAACTAATTAGCCTATAACGTTTTCAGTGTACAAGAAGAGAGCAAAGAACGTTTACAATATAGAACATTTTCACTTCAGTCCAGCGAGTTCAAGCACTCTCAAAAACTGACATAATAATCTCTAAAGCTGCTTACACTGTGAAATTAATAGCTTGCTTACATTCGTACTTCTTCGCTTTGTTGTTTCTGATGAGAGAATTAGAATTCAGTCAGCCAGCGCGCGCGGTGACGAAACAGCGTGTTTCAGCGATGACTCATCTGAACGCCTCTGATTGACCCTTGCATTCATAAGCTCAACAGAATCGTATGTGATTGGTTATAATGTGCAGTGCTTTAAAAACGTGCGTTCCTCTGGCTCTGTGCCAGCCAGCGAAAGCAGATTTGAATTTAGCAGCTGGTGATTTTTTTCTTTTTATATACATAAAGGACAGGACAAACTGAGCATTTCACCCAAAATTGTTTGCTGTAATATGATTCCAAATTTAGGGGGGCCAAAAGGGGGCCAAGCTTGTTGACAGGGGGGCACTTATAATGGTTATAATGCGCAGTGCTTTAAAAACGTGCCTACCTCTGGTGATTTTTTTTCTTTTTATATACATAAAGGACAGGACAAACTGCGCATTTCACCCAAAATTGTTTGCAAAATTGTTTGCTTTAATATGATTCCAAATTTAGGGGGGCCAAAGGGGGGCCAAGCTTGTTGACAGGGGGGCACTGGAACCCCAGGAACCGCCCCTGGCAGTGACTCAGGAAACAGTCACGCCGATAATATGCACAATAGTATGACACGCTTTTGAGCATTAACCCACCAGATGGTGCCATTGGCTAACATCTGCTCCCCTAACCTCTACTTTTCTTGGAGAAACTGAGAGGATCCAAGCATATATCGCCGCAGCCCGGAGACCACCAAGTGGGAGGGACTTACGCCGCAAGTATGTTGGGAGACCTCCAAGAGGGAGGGTAGGTTTAGGGTTGGGTTTGGTGTAGGCCAGGGGTGTCCAAACTCGGTCCTGGAGGGCCGGTGTCCTGCAGAGTTTAGCTCCAACCCTAATTAAACACACCTGAAGCAGCTAATTAAGCTCTTACTAGGTATACTACAGGTAGAAACTTCCATGCAGGTGTGCTGAGGCAAGTTGGAGCTAAACTCTGCAGGACACCAGCCCTCCAGGACCGAGTTTGGACACCCCTGGTGTAGGCAATATTAACAAGTCCCACCCATTTGGAGCTGGCTCCGACCTCCGTTTACACGTATCTCAGAGGATCTGAAACCAAAAGCATGACGCCTCATTTTTTCCCCATGTCAATCTTAATATGTGACCGACAGTATTTTTGGCAAACTGGAGTAACCCCACTGCGGTAACTTTCGACACGCCCAGCACTCCTTCCTGCTGACCGGTGCGGGACACCATGATGTTAATGGAACCACAGTCAGTTTCCTAGCGACAGAATAATTGTGTAAAAATGTAACGATATATATTACATTATTACAACAGAGTGTCCAACAAGTACTGACTCATTCCTCACACCATGTCTATCTTGAAGTGAAACTCGCGGGTTTTGGCGCAGCATACACAGAAGAAAGGTGAGAAGGCAGAAGAAACACGCTGTGACCGTGAAGGAGCGATGAGGTAGGTGATAATTATAGTCTAATTAGGAAAGTTCGACGACCTGATTCGACAGGGACATAGCTGGACTTAACTTTATTTACGACTGTCTTATTGTGACCCTCAACAAGCATAGGCCATCTGAGGGTTGTCCCCCCTAAAAATATCATTACAAGCGACTCTGTGTATTGAAAATAATATAATGGATATACACTTAAAATAACTGTGTAAGTAGTAAAACAAAATAAACACAAAAAAGCATTTTAAGTTCAGAAATGTTTTGAATCCCCCTCCCTTGCCTCACAGTGGCTTGGTCCACTGCCTGCTTTCCTCTTATCCTCTTACCATACACACACACACGAGTCTGGTGGGAGAGAGCAAAGTTCCTCAGTAGTTATGTGTAAGTAGACTGTGTCAAGGCTATTTTATTCTCTTTAAACATCGGGTGAAATGATTCTTTCTTTTTAATACAGATGGTGCTGGATCATTAATAAATTAGTCATGACAAAAAAACAAAAAAAAAAAAAAAAAAATGATATCCGATGTACAGGTGCATTTCAATGAATTAGAATGTCATGGAAAAGTTCGGTTATTTCAGTAATTCAACTCAAATTGTGAAACTCGTGTATTAAATAAATTCAATGCACACAGACTGAAGTAGTTTAAGTCTTTGGTTCTTTAAATTGTGATGATTTTGGCTCACATTTAACAAAAACCCACCAATTCACTATCTCAACAAATTAGAATACTTCATAAGACCAATAAAAAAATAAATAAAAATTTAGTGAATTGTTGGCCTTCTGGAAAGTATGTTCATTTACTGTATATGTACTCAATACTTGGTAGGGGCTCCTTTTGATTTAATTACTGCCTCAATTCGGCGTGGCATGGAGGTGATCAGTCTGTGGCACTGCTGAGGTGGTATGGAAGCCCAGGTTTCTTTGACAGTGGCCTTCAGCTCATTTGCATTGTTGGGTCTGGTGTCTCTCATCTTCCTCTTGACAATACCCCGTAGATTCTCTATGAGGTTCAGGTCTGGTGAGTTTGCTGGCCAGTCAACCACACCAACACCATGGTCATTTAACCAAGTTTTGGTGTTTTTGGCAGCGTGGGCAGGTGCCAAGTCCTGCTGGAAAATGAAATCAGCATCTCCATAAAGCTTGTCAGCAGAAGGAAGCATGAAGTGCTCTAAAATGTCCTGGTAGATGGCTGCATTGACTGTGGACTTCAGAAAACACAATGGACCAACACCAGCAGATGAAATGGCAGCCCAATTCATCACTGACTGTGGAAACTTCACACTGGGCTTCAAGCAGCTTGGATTCTGTGCCTCTCCAGTCTTCCTCCAAACTCTGGGACCTTGATTTCCAAATGAAATGCAAAATTTACTTTTATCTGAAAAGAAGATTTTGGACCACTGAGCAACAGTCCAGTTTTTTTCTCCTTAGCCCAGGTAAGATGCTTCTGACATTGTTTCTGTTTCAGCAGTGGCTTGGTAGCCCTTTTCCTGAAGACGTCTGAGCGTGGTGACTCTTGATCACTGACTCCAGCTTCAGTCCACTCCTTGTGAAGCTCTCCCAAGTGTTTGAATCAGCTTTGTTTGAAAGTTTCTCAAGCTTGTGGTCATCTCTGTTGCTCGTGCACCTTTTCCTACCCCATTTCTTCCTTCCAGTCAACTTTTCACTTAATATGCTTTGATACAGCACTCTGTGAACAGCCAACCATTCAGTAATGACCTTCTGTGACTTACCCTCTTTGTGGAGGGTGTCAATGATTGTCTTCTGGACAACTGTCAGATCAGCAGTCTTCCCCATGTTTGTATAGGCTATTGTGTAACCATTTTGAAGGTTCAGGAAACCTTTGCAGGTGTTTTGAGTTGATTAGCTGATTGGCATGTCACCATATTCTAATTTGTTGAGATAGTGAATTGGTGGGTTTTGTTAAATGTGAACCAAAATCATCACAATTAAAAGAACAAAAGACTTAAACTACTTCAGTCTGTGTTGACTGAATTTATTTAATACACAAGTTTCACAATTTGAGTTGAGTTAGTGAAATAAATGAACTTTTCCACAACATTCTAATTCATTGAGATGCACCTGTATTTTCTATGAGCGATTATAAGGTTACCAAGCTTAATACCATAGCTTGTCACCCACTATAACTAACACAGCGATAAACCTGTGTGTGGACTGATATTAGGCTAATATTATAGACCTACCAATGTGTTGGGTTTTGCTCAATATGATGTTAAGTGGCAGATCAGTGGGCTTAATGCGGTTGAATATCTAAAGAGACGTACTCGTTCCCAGACGAAACCTAATGGAGGACGCAAAATAAAAATTATAATATGACTACGTGGTGAACAATATGAACCGAACTCATATTTAAACACGGTCTCCATGCTATACACATGCAGTGTACACATATCTATCCTTACAAGTACAATTTTGGCTTATTTGTGTCCCCTTCAAAAATTGCTCTTGAGAATTTTTATGTTTATTGTCCCCCCCTTCTGTTAGGTGAAATTTACGCCTCTGCCCTCAAGCTCTTTTCATTGAGAGGTAGCCTATACTTTTGTATGTTTTTACAGCTTGGATTTTGTAAATATAATAGTTTTGTCAGTATATCCTGTGGCATTGACATATTTAATATTCTGTTCAGACAAGAATTTCAAGTGACTCGTAGATATTAGTTAAAATATATAGCCTAACATTACTTGATAATTAGAAATATAAATACTGATTAGTTGGATGAAAATTTTATAATGTAGTGGGCGGGACGCTTTGGATTCTAGAGAGCATTTGATTGGACAAAGTTTGATGAGAAACTGAAGTGCAGGGTGATGTCATCAGAATCGGCGGAAGTGAGAGACTGTAAGTTTTGAATGCTTATATGTTGTAAATGCGAATTTTGTCATTGTTTTGGAGCACACAAGTTTATAGATAACCTTAAGACTAACATATTCATACTAAAAGCTTAAAAACTTAAATTTTGATTTCATGGGGACATTAACAGTATTAAAAAAAAAAAGATATTGTGTGTGTGTGTGTGTGTGTTTAAATGTTCCCTTAATGTTACTCTCTAAAACATAGCTGTAGAAAAATCAGAAGGAGTTGGCCATGACACAAAGAAGTGAGATTTCAAGATAAACAGTTAGTGTGACAACCTTGACCGTTATATTTGTTCAGGTTTTAGGAGAAAACAACTGCATTGGAGTTGATTGATACTTGATTTGGCTGACAAAAGTTTATAAAATATTTATACAATAAGCAGTATTGTATTGCAAGTTTTTTAGAATAAAGATTTTGCTAAACTACGTAAATTAATAGTTCTCCCAAAAATTAAAATTTGTTAAAAAAAAAAAAAATGTACTCAGGCCATCCAACATGTCTATTAGTTTGTTTCTTCAGCAGAACAGATTGGAGATATTTAGCTTTATATCACTTGCTCACCAATGGATTCTCCACAGTTAATGAGTGCTGTTAGAATGAGGCAGCTGGTAAAAACATCACAATAATCCACAAGTAATCCAAAGTAACCTGCTGCATGTTTGTTAAAAATAAAAATAAAACAAAACAAAAAAAAACTGCTAAAATACATGTCCCCTATCCATAAAATTGCTTTTTAAAAACATCTCATCTGAATCAGTTCAAAACACTTCCAAAGAATTATATTGGTAGAGAGGAAAACAGGATGGACTGGACTTTTTTAATGGATTATGGAGTTGTATTTTAGCCGGAAACGACTGTTTAAAGTTACAACATCTTAATGATGGATTTGTTTATTACAAAAACAGAAGCTTTTAATTTCACAAGACATTAATTGATGGATTGGAGTCATGTGGATTATTTGTGAATTATTGTGATGTTTTTTGGACTCTAATTCTGACGGCACCCTCTGACTGCAGAGGATCCATTGGTGAGCAAGCGATGCCATGCTGTTTCACCAAATCAATTCAGATAAAGAAACAAACTCATCTACAGCTTAGATGGTCTAACGGTCAGTAAATTTTCATTTTTTTGGGTGAACTATTCTGTTAATATTTTCTTGTTGAGAATTTCTTTCTTTTAATTAGATTTTTTTTTCTGTATGATATTAACATTCAGGAGAGTTATGCCCCATCTTACTGTGTGTATGTATTTGCAGACATAATGCCAGCTACTTCTGAAGATCAGCAGTGCCTCTAAAATGAGTTTCTTTGAGAAGAGAAAGGGAGCTGTTTCTGCTCAGAACAAAAGGGTGGGAACTCCAGAACCCAGCTGTGTGTCTATGAAGAGTGATGTATCTATGGGCATGCCACCTGAATTCAGTGGTGGAGCAGTGAGCAGTGACCCCAAGTGAGACACAAGATTAATTCTTAAAGAGATAGTTCCCCCAAAATGAAAATTTGCAATGTACTTACCTTCAGGCCATCCAAGATGTAGGTGACTTTTTTTTCTTCAGTAGAACAGTAAAGATTTTCAGCTGAAACTGTGGTCCTTGGTGATTCATAAAATGCAAATCAGCAGCTGAAAATTTATGAGAATAAAAAAAGCATATTGACTAACACTAACTCAAGCAACTGTTTGAGTTGATTAGCTGATTGGCATGTCACCATATTCTAATTTGTTGAGATTGGTGGGTTTTGTTAAATGTGAACCAAAATCATCACAATTAAAAGAACCAAAGACTTAAACTACTTCAGTGTGTGTGCATTGAATTTATTTAATACACAAGTTTCACAATTTGACTTGAGTTAGTGAAATAAATGAACTTTTCCAAGACATTCTAATTCATTGAGATGCACCTGTATTTTCTATGAGCGATTATAAGGTTACCAAGCTTAATACCATAGCTTGTCACCCACTATAACTAACACAGCGATAAACCTGTGTGTGGACTGATATTAGGCTAATATTATAGACCTACCAATGTGTTGGGTTTTGCTCAATATGATGTTAAGTGGCAGATCAGTGGGCTTAATGCGGTTGAATATCTAAAGAGATGTACTCGGTCCCAGACGAAACCTAATGGAGGACGCAAAATAATAATTATAATATGACCGCGTGGTGAACAATATGAACCGAACTCATATTTAAACACGGTCTCCATGCTATACACATGCAGTGTACACATATCTATCCTTACAAGTACAATTTTGGCTTATTTGTGTCCCCTTCAAAAATTGCTCTTGAGAATTTTTATGTTTATTGTCCCCCCCTTCTGTTAGGTGAAATTTACGCCCCTGCCCTCAATTAAAAGAAAGAAATTCTCAACAAGAAAATATTAACAGAATAGTTCACCCAAAAAAATTAAAATTTACTGACCGTTAGACCATCTAAGCTGTAGATGAGTTTGTTTCTTTATCTGAATTGATTTGGTGAAACTTTTCATAAACGATTCATAAAATGCAAATCAGCAGCTGAAAATTTATGAGAATAAAAAAAGGATATTGACTAACACAAAATTAATACCCATGGCTCCTGATGATATATTGTAGTCTTATGAAGCAAAATGATCGGAGTGTGCAAGAAACTGAACATTATGTACAACATTATTACCTGTAGTCCATAGCCATTCTTTTGCATGACCTATCGTTTTAATTAACTGGTTCTATTCACTAGTTTTTTTTTTTTTTACATAATCACACAATGACGTAACGTATTAGCATTATATTATTAAAGCGCCCAATAATGATGTGAAATGTGGATATTTTGCATGTCTAAAGCATATAAAGTGAATAATCTTGTCTTGCCGCTCACCTTTTTACTTTTTTTTGTTGGTTTTGATTGCTTCTATTGTTCTCATTTGTAACTCCCTTTGGATAAAAGCATCTGCTAAATCAGTGGTTCCCAACCACATTCCTGGAGCCCCCCAACACTGTACATTTTGCATCTCTTCTTTGTCTGACACACCCATTTCAGGTCTTGGGGTCTCTACTAATGAGCTGATGAGCTGAATCAGGTGTGTTTGATTAAGGAAGCATGGAAAGTGTTGGTGGCAATCCAGGAATGTGCTTGGAAACCCCTGTGCTAAATGACTAAATGTAAATGTAAACAATGAGAAACCATAAAAACATTAATTTTGCCCCTTCATTCAAGTGCTTGGTTCACACATGCACATATCAGCGGCTCATCTGCCTTTGCTCTGAGTTGGAACTGTTTCCTCGGTCCTCAGTTTTGGAGCGGTAAATGAGACGGCAAAATCAAGCATCATGGGAGCATATACACCAGCATTTTAGAGTGACTGTCAGGCATGTCCAAAAATGAGTTTTGATTGAGAGATGTATGCATCTCAAGCCGCGAACTGTTTCAGACAGTTCGGTTCAATTTGGTGAACAGGTTCAGCTAATTCACCAGAAAGAACTGGTTCAAAAGAATGATTCCTTCGTTAACCAGACATCTCTTAGGGCTGTTTGCCTGAGGCTATGGATTACAGGTAATAATGTTGTAAATAATGTTCAGTGTCTTGCACAGACCTATCGTTTCGCATGATAAGACCTCAATATATAGTCAGGAGCCACAGGTATTAATTTTGTGTTCTTTGATATGCTTTTTTTATTTTCGAAAATGGGCAGTCGTGGACTTGCATTTTATGAATCATCAAGGACCACGGTTTCAGCTAAAAATCGAAGAAAAAATTCACCTAAATCTTGGATGGCCTGAGCGTGACTAAATTAGCAGCAAATTAAAATTTTTGGTGGAAAAATCCTTTTAATAGCCTATACAGGACAGAAGGATAAACATAGGCATTTCAGTTTCTTACAAATTATCACATTATGATCTGTTTGTAAGCAGATTCACAAAGCAACAGCAGCATGTGGTTGAGTCTTAAAGGGGTCCTATTATGCTTTTTCACTTTTTGAATTTTAGTCAGTTTGTAGTATGTATGTTCGGGCATAAAAAGATCTACAAAGTCCACTCCAAAGGGAGATATTTAGTTTTAAAAAAATCCCTTTTCAAGAACTACAACTAACGGCTCGTTTGGACTACAAAGTTGTTTTCCTGTATTTGTGACATCACAAACTGGCCCATTAGAATATCATTGAAATAAATCCCACCTCCGGAAATTCGAATGCACATTTCAAAATCGAAACCCGGTGCGGGTGTTTTTATATCACTGTATTTCTGATGGAAACCGACTGTCTTCAGAAAATTTTGGATGTCATTTTCATTTCATCTTGCATATAATGTCTGATAAAGCAGCATTTGTGAGTGGAGCTCTGCTTTGTGTACAGCGTTACCGGAGAAACCTCGCTCTCTCCCGCTCCAGCAGCGCCTCCCGCTGGCAGAGAATGAACTTGCTTTTAGTCATTCTGCCTAGCTGTTCGCCAATCACAACTCACTGGGACAGCTAACCAATCACAACACATTTAGTTTTTCGGAAGGCGGGCCTTCATCAAACCCGGAACTAATCGAGCCGTTTGTGCCAGACTGGGGAGAATGGTTTTGTAATAATGTAAATTATGTGAAAAATAATGCGTTTTTCGAACCACCAAGCATGAGCATGTTCTAGTACACCCCTAAAACGAAATCAAGACTTTGTAAAAGAGCATAATAGGACCCCTTTAATGAAAAGTGACCATGTAATGAAAAACTTGGTACAACATTGGTTACCGAATATGATTAGCGATTTAGCTAGAAACTTTCAAAATGTGCCAGTAGTGCCGATGATGTTATATAACACATCTAAGATCTCTCTGCAGGTGTTTGTTCCAGTTTTTTACCAAATGTGGAGTGTGTGAGCAGGTGATGAGAGATCCGGTCTCAATTACCTGTAAACATAGTTTCTGCAGACAGTGTATCAGCTGCTACTGGGATAAGTTCAGTCAATTGGAAGACTTTGACTGTCCTCAATGCAAGAAGAGATCTAGAACATGTCCTGTTCTACAAACGGATCAAGTCTCGGGAGGATCCAGTTCTGCTTTCTGCTACACAAACCTGCAGCAGGATTCTGTGGTGGATGATGTCCTGCAGAGAGTCAAAGAGAGACACAAAACCAGCATGAGGAACAAGTATGAGAGCTTATTTGAAGGAATCAAACTACAGGAGAATCAAACACTCCTGAACAGGATCTACACACAGCTCTGTATCATAGAGGGAGAAAGTGAAGGGGTGAATGAGGAACATGAAGTGTTACAGATGGAGAAATCATCCAGAACACAACATTCACAAGACACTCAAATCCACTGCAATGACATCTTTAAATCCTTACCTGAACAAGGATGTGAGGGGAAGAGAAGAAAGATGAATGACAAAATAAAGATTGTTCTTACTAAAGGAGTCGCTGGAATTGGAAAAACAGTCTCTGTGCAGAAGTTCATTCTGGACTGGGCAGATGGAAAAGCCAATCAGGATGTAGATTTCATGTTTGTGCTTCCATTTCGAGAGCTGAACTTGATTAAAGATGATCAGTACAGTATTCACAAACTTCTACTTGACTTTCTTCCTGAACTTCAAGATCTGGACTCAAAGATTTATGATGAATGTAAAGTTGTGTTCATCTTCGATGGTCTGGATGAAAGCAGAATTTCACTAAGGTTTTCAGACAGTGAGATGGTTTATGATATAAATGAGTCTTCATCAGTTGGTGTATTGATGTCAAACATCATCAGAGGAGAGCTGCTTCCCTCTGCTCTCATCTGGATCACCTCCAGACCAGCAGCAGCCAATCAGATCCCTTCAAAATACATCAACAGGGTGACTGAAATTCAGGGATTCAATGACCCTCAGAAGGAGGAATATTTCACGAAGAGGATCGGTGATCAGCATCAAACCAGGAGAATCATCTCACACATCAGAAGATCAAGAAGCCTCCACATCATGTGCCACATACCCGTCTTCTGCTGGATCTCATCCACTGTGCTTCAGAACATCCTGGAACAAGATGACAGTACAGAAATCCCTCAAACTCTGACTGAAATGTACATCCACTTTTTGCTCATTCAGATAAACATAAGGAATCTAAAGTATGATGAGAGAGATCCAAGAAAACTACAGCAGTCCAACAGAGACATGATTTTGAAGCTTGCTGAACTGGCTTTTCAGCAGATGAAGAAAGGCAATATCATGTTCTATGAGGAGGACCTGAAAGAGTGTGACATAGATGTCATTGACGCCTCAGTGTATTCTGGGATTTGCACCGAGATATTTAAAGAGGACTCTGTGATTCATCAGAGGAAAGTCTACTGCTTCATACATCTGAGCTTTCAGGAGTTTCTTGCTGCTATTTATGTGTTTTATTGTTATGTAATTAACACTGTGGATGTACTAAGGTTTTTTGATTCCCTGCATAATTTGCTCAGAGGAGCAGTAGATAAAGCCTTAGAAAGCGAGAATGGACACCTGGATCTTTTCCTCCGGTTCCTGCTGGGCATCTCACTGGACTCCAATCAGAAACTCTTACAGGATCTACTGACCAACACTCACAGCTGCTCAAGGAGCATTGAGAAAACAACTGCTTATATTAAAGAAAAAATTAAACATGGACATGATCTTTCAGCTGACAGATCCATCAATCTTTTTCTTTGTCTCTTTGAAATGAAAAATCAGACTCTGTATAGAGAGATCCAGGAGTTTCTGAAATCAGACAAACACTCAGAGAAGAAACTCTCTTCTGCACTTTGCTCAACAATCGCCTACATGTATCAGATGTCAGAAGAGGTGCTGGAGGAACTTGATCCCAAGAAATTTAATACATCAGAAGAAGGTCGAAGAAAACTCTTACCAGCTGTAAAAAACTGCAGAAAAGCTCTGTGAGTGTTAAATTCTGCTTTTGCTACTTTACCTTGAGCAGTTGTTTGAAGATCTAATTTGAATTGTGTTTTGCTCTCTTGTAGTCTTGCTGACTGTAATCTCACTGATAAATCCTGCGAAACTGTGGCGTCAGCTCTACAGTCATCAAACTCTGTCCTGAGAGAGCTGGACCTAAGTAACAATGACTTGCAGGATTCAGGAGTGAAGCTTCTCTCTGATGGACTGAAGAGTCCAAACTGTCAACTAGAGAAACTGAGGTTTCTAGAAATGTTTAACAGTTCACAGATTATTTAAAGAAAATTCAATCCAGTGTAAAAATTACACCCAAGTAGCCCATATAGTTCCAGCAGCATCTTGTCTAATACTGTGCGTACTAATACTGTACTAAAAACAATGTGTGTTTGTAGATTATCAGACTGTTGATATGCATGTTTCTAGATTGTCTGGCTGTATGGTGACAGAGGAAGGCTGTTATTATCTGGCCTCAGCTCTGAGTTCCAATCCCTCACACCTGAGAGAGCTGGATCTCAGCTACAATCACCCTGGACACTCCGGAGTAAAGATGCTCTCTGATCGACTGAACCATCCAAACTGCAAACTGGAGATACTCAAGTATGTGGACCTAAAATTGTGATGTTTGCATGTGTATATGTTAAAATGTATGGTATAAAAGCATTCTATTTGATTATAATTTCATTGTATTTTACCTTGAGCAAGCATATGTAATGAATCCAGCAGCCTAATGACTACACATACATTTTACATACAAAGTTTTTGTGCCAAGAGTTATTTTTCCCAAAAACCAGATGTCTGGTTGCTTAGTCCATACACTGTGTTACCAGATATTACATTACTTTCCACAGAGTTGAAATTATATAGATGTTGATTAATGCTGAAAACAAATAATGTAACAGTATATTGTCTGATGCTGTCAAGAATTCTCCACAAGTGAATTTCACTAAAAGATCTGGCTGGACAATGTGTTGGAAGAAACTGTACCTGAACAATAACAGCCGGTTCATAATACTAACATTGTGCACAGGCAACAAACAATTACACAAACCCATTTTAATGACATCACACACACATTCAAAGCTCCTCACTTAATCAGTATAACAAATTTGTAAATCTTTTGGATTTCAGGACTTTAATTCACCTCCCATTATGTATCTGTTTTTCTAAGACCATCTTTACATGCCTTTTTCTTTACTGTTTAGTTTTGACCATGGAGAGTCCTTCAGAATCACACCAGGACTGCAGAAATGTAGGTTCTCTCTCTGAAACTGCATGCACATTTGTTTTTCAATTCATTATTGTGCTTTCATAACACAACTCATTCTACAGCAGTTGTAGAAAAATAGTGCCTTACAATCCCAATCTAAAGCCAAACATGACATCAAGGAAAATGATCTAAAGATCGTTAGTGATATCACTTATGTTTAATCTCCCTTCAGATGCCTGTGATCTTACATTAGATCGAAACACAGTAAACACTCATCTCATTCTATCTGAAAACAACAAAAAGGCAACATACTTGGAAGAGGAGCAGCCATATCCTGATCACCCAGAAAGGTTTGAGCATTACGAGCAGGTTCTGTGTAGAGAGAGCTTGACTGGACGCTGTTACTGGGAGGCTGAATGGAGTGGCTGGAGTCATATAGCAGTCACATATCGAGGTATCAACAGGAAAGGAGGGAGCGACTGCAGGTTTGGACTCAATGAACTGTCCTGGAGTCTGGTCTGCTCTGGTAAAAATTACTATGCCAGGCATAATAATGCAAGAACTGACATACCTGCACCCTCATCATGTTGTAACATAATAGGAGTGTATCTAGATCAGCCAGCTGGCTCTTTGTCTTTTTACAGTGTTTCTTCTAAAACTGCCAAAATGATCCACATTTACACCTTCCACTCGACATTTACTGAGCCCCTCTATGCAGGGTTTGGTGTTGGGGTTGACAGTGGATCTTCGGTGTGTTTATGTTAAATACAGAAGCTGTGAAGCAGGTGTGTCAGACCATTGGCCAAATACTGTCTGTGGAGGAAATAAATTAAACAGAGTTTAGCTCCAACTAATTAAACAAACCTGAAGCAGCTAATCAAGGTCTTCAGGATTGCTTGAAAACTAAAGGTACTGTAGGTGTGTTGGAGCAGGTTTTAGCTGAACTCTGTAGGACTGTGGCCCTCCAGGAGCAGAGTTTGGCACCCATGTGCTAAAATGTGCTTAAATTATTTATTTGTTATGTTAGTGTGTTATGTCCATAAGTGACGTCACATTATTAAAACATTTTTTAAATGGCAAATTTAATAGTGAGTTAGTGCATAACTTACGTATGACTGTTATATTCTTATCTGTAAATAACTATGTGTATGTAAATGAGAACTTCAAGCTTGTATTTCCGTTTTGCATAACAGGTAGTCCTGACAGTAAGCGAGCTAAACATTGTTTAATATATGCACATCAAACAGAAATCAAAGTCAGTACAGTCATTTTAACAATTTGTTGTCGGAGGTTACGTTTAGTTATATTTAACTGCAATACTATTGTAAGAAAAAATAAGTGTTTTAAAATTTCAGAGAAAAGCAATGACTTGGTAGCATGTTATTATGATCAGTTAACTCAACGTGTGTTTCTGCAGAACATTCGACCTCTTACTCTTAAAGTTTTTTTCTCTTGTTTTTTATTTTATTTTTATTTTTATTTATTTTTCTTGTTCCTCACTGCATCATTTTCATTTTGGTGATGTGTTGACTTACCGTTCTGATTTAGGTTTAACATTTTTAAATGTTATGGTGTTCTTATTTCTCTTTTTGCTAGTTTACGATAAAAACATTCATTGCACATATCAAAGTCGTGTTGCACCAGTTGAACTACTACACTGTATTTTTTAAATTAATTAATTAATTAATTATTATTTTTTTATTATTATTTTTTTTAAGAAAATTATATTTAGTCACATGAAATAAAATGTTACCATCATAATTAAGGAAACATGAATGTAGCTCATGTAAAATAAAAGGTAATATGTATCTTTGTCACATATTTGGCACGTAATAGAATATTTTTAACATAACAAATGCATTTACTTTTGATTAATTTAATGAGTGTTTGCTAAAATAAATAAATAAAACTAACCCCAGACTTTCGAAATGCAGTGTGTCACAGTTTCTACAAAAATAGGTTTTTTTTTCTCTCTCTCTACATTGATAATTATTTAAATAGTAATCGTGGTCGTAATAACATCGCAAACGATTTTGATTGGTTCATCCTAACCAGCGTTGAGAAAAGTAACAGTTCTCATATAGTACGTTGTTCGTGAAACTTCACCAGCGGTGAATCACAACTTACATTTGATTAACGGTAATGGTAAACTTTTAATGGAAAATACATGTTTAAATGTTACTATAGTACGAGCATTGTTTAGACTGTTTTTACCTGATCAGTACGGATTTTTTCCATGGAGACTTTTATTATGAAACACGTCTCCCGGAAGCCATTGCAAACGCCGACAGCTCTCAGTTGACGTACAGACAGCGCAGCGTCTCACAGGTTTACAAACTTCATCATGACTGATTCTTTGCTTCGCTGGATTGTTGATAAATTAAAGCATAGTTTTGGATTGGAGGCAAGCGATGACATTGTACAGTAAGTACATCTTAATAGAGGATGAATTGTGCGCAAGTATATCTGTGGTCATTTGTAGAAAAGATGTAAAATATAAATAACAGACCTGACAAGCCAGAATGTGGACTGAGAATGGAATAAATATTACCAGAGAAGGGATATCTTTGTTGGCAAACCTGTTTTTTTACAAATTATCACGTTTTTTGACATACCGTTATATTGCCATCGTGTTATAAAAAGTACTCATTTTCAAATTTAGTCCCAAAGGGCCATACTACCACTGCATTACTTTTCTATCTTGATCATATGGGAAATATATATTAATGTAACAAAATACTGCTAATGTGTAAGAAATGTATATGGTGATTAATAAATACACAACTGTCAGTTGATTCTTTGGAGTTTGTGATGGGTGTGTTTGGCCATCTGGTGTCAAAACATAAATGTTGTTTTTGAATAGACCTTTGTGAGAATAAGTGAGCACTGTGTTAGAAAAGTCTGTGTTTTCAGGTACATCCTATCCATTGACAATGCTGATGAAATTGTGGAATATGTTGGAGATCTCTTACAAGGAACAGATGGAAACAAGGAAGATTTTGTGGATGAGCTGGTGCAGAGATGGCAGAGGTGTCAGATGCAAGCACCTGATGGTGTAGGCGGTGTCTGTAGGAAAGAGGCAGTCATGGGTAAATATGGATACAAATGTTTTTAATGTGAATACAGACACTGTTAAGTACTAAGGATAATATATGAGTTACCATATCTGTATCTCTCTAGTTTTTGTTGTTGTTGTTCAATTCAAACTCTCTTTCTATGCTATAGGTTTAAATAAAAATTAACCTCTTTTCTATTCATCTGTTTTTATGTTACCAATTCATACATGTGTATTTTTATTTTTTTTGAAAAATTCCTGAATTTTAAACTAGAAAGTCATAATTGGATGTTCTGGTGATGTGTCTTCTCCAATCATTTAGCCTGTTCACATCAACACAGATGTTTGGCACAATAATTCAATCCAAATTTTCACATGCTATTTGTCTCTTCAGTCTAAAATGGCACATGGGCTGAATGAAAAATGCAGTTTCTCTCTGACAGTATTTGGTGCTTACAGAAAAGCAGAAATACAGGAGCACACAAAGACAGCAGTGTAATGCTACTTGCTTATCAAGAGCTAATGTTTTTGCTTTAATTGTCATTCTTATGTTTGTCTCAGTATTTGATTTGCTTTGACTGATATTTGTCATAATTGCACTTGATGTGTTCATTGTTCAAACTTATGCAATAAAACATAAACACACTGGGGCATCACTGTGCAACTTTCCATTTCTGACATGGCCTGTCACAGTGAAGAAACAAACAGCATTTACTTGTTTTCAAACAGAACAGAGAAATAGTTGGTTCTATTGTCGCTTAGCAAAGCTGTCTGTTTGTAAGCACTACCAACCAAGTCATATAACAAATTCATATAACAGCTCTGTCTCCATTCACATGATCAAACATGTAAATCTTATTGGTTGGCCAGTTTTATTCGCAGTGCAATGGAAAAGAGATTAGAACACCTCTATAAAAAAAAGTTAAATTAAAATTCAGCTTGGTGTGAACAGGCCTTAAACCCATATAAATATATCTGTTCAGTGTCAATAAAGGAATTTTGTATGAAATGTCTACCCCAGAGGGTCTGGATACAGCTACCAAAGACACTCAGAAGAAGTCCAAACGAAAGGGAAGAAACAAGCAAGAGATTGTGACTGTCTGTCAGGCAGAGCCAGAGCCTGTGAAAACTCCCATTGACTTGATGAAGGTGTGTCAACTCATTTAAATATCTAAAACTCTTTCATAAAATATATCAGGTTTAACTAGGTGGAAAGAATTACAGAAAGATTTACTTTCTTTTATCAGGCACAAGAAAACAGCGGCTCCAGCTCAGTGAAAAAGAAGAGCAAGTTTGTGAATCTGTATGCTCAAGAGGGTCGTGATAAGCTGGCTGTTTTACTGCCTGGCCGTCAACCCTGCGAGTGTCTGGCTCAGAAACACAGACTCATCAACAACTGTCTGAGCTGTGGCCGTATAGTGTGTGAGCAAGAAGGCTCTGGCCCCTGTTTGTTCTGCAGCAGTCTGGTGAGCTTTGCCCGCTTACTAATCAGTACAGTCTGTGTTTGTGATAGACCCATATGTTGGCCAAGCTAATTAATTTGCCTATTGTTTAGATGTTCCCACTTGATAATTGGAAGTAGGAAGTAGTCATTTACAAATTAAAATACAGATAGTCACGTTAATGGAAAAATTTTTTTTTTTGAGTAAAGGAGAATCTCATGAAACTGAAAATGTCTGGGTCTAAAAAATGTTTAATAATTAAAAAAAAAAAAAGTAAATGAAAGGCTCATTAATTTTTTGATATTTAAAAAAAAAGTAAAAAAAAAGAATATTTATTGTTCTAAAATAATAAATTACTTCATTATTGTGTGTGTATGTGTGTGTGTATATGCTCTTGACAGGCTTCATATAAAATAATTATAAAACTATAAAATATAATACATTTTGTAATCGTTTAAAAAGTTGGGATCACTGTTTTTAAAGAAATTGATACTTTTGATACTTTTACTTAACAATCACTCATTAAATTGATTTCTGTTTCTGTTCATCAAAGAATCCTGAAAAAAAGACAATGGTTTCTACAAAAAACAAGAGTAAATATAAGTTGATTTTAAATTATAATAATACTTTACAATGTTTTTATTTCTGATTGAATTTTTGATCAAATAAATGCAGCTTTGGTGAACAGCAGACTCTTTTTTTCAAAAACATAAAAAACAAATCTTACTGATCCCAAACTTTTAAACAGTAGTTTCAGTATTGACTAAAGATATTTGCATTGGCCATGGGAAAGCCCATACAGATCAACCACTATTCTGTAAAAGGTCTAATATTATGGACCTTGCAAATTTGTTTATGAGAGTGATGGACAACTGTTTAAGAAGCCTTCATCATCATCTTTTACACATAATTCAGGTCTGTACTATAGAGGAGCAAGAGATACTGCAGCGGGACTCCAACAAAAGTCAGAAGCTCCGTAAAAAACTCATGGGAGGTAAGAAATGAAGTGATTGTATTTGTTTTCCCCTGACTGGTAGCATTTGTGTGACAGTCTTTGTTTTCTCTGTGGCCCCAGAGGGAACCGAGCGAGAGTATCTCCCCCATCAAGAGTCCAGGATGAAAGCCGGTCTGGAAAAAGCTGTAAAACACAAAGACAAACTTCTGGAGTTTGACAAGAACAGGTCTGGCTGTCCAAATCCACTGCTGTTAACCTATTGCTGTAATTGCCAGGGTTAGATTCATTTCAGCCTCAGAAATGCCCATGAACCATCTAAAGTATAATGCACACACAAAACTAAAGTTATACTTTTAGATAATTTGAACTCTTTATGTTTCTTTTAGTGTTAAGAGAACACAAGTCTTAGATGATGAATCCGATTATTTTGCAACGGATTCCAACCAGTGGCTTTCTCCAGGTGAGAGGGAGGCATTACGCAAGCGAGAGGAGGAACTCCGGGAGCTTCGACATGCCTCCCGCAAAGACCGCAAGATCATACTCGACTTTGCAGGGAGACGAGTGCTGGATGAAGGAGAGAATTTGACTCCATACTACCAGAAGTAAGGAGCCACCTCTGTAATTTTTTCTTTTTCTGGTTCAGCCTTCAAAGGTGTAGTCTTTGAAGTCTGCATCCTTCGAAGCATGCAACCTCTGAATTGGCACACAGCGTGTGTGTGTGTGTGTGTATATATATATATATATATCTATATATATATATATATATATATATATATATATATATATATATATACACACACACACACACACACTAGGGCTGCAACAAACGATTATTTTGATACTCGATTAATCTAACGATTATTAGAATCTATCGATTATTTCACTGATTAATCAATAGACTTTGATTGATTATTCAACTTTTGCAATTAGTTAAAATATTGAGTTATACATATTCTAACAAATAAATAAAAGGTAATCACTTCAGCTTTTGAAAATCATACGTGACCCTGGACCACAAAACCAGTCTTAAGTGTCAATTTTTATGCATTAATTTTATTTATACATCATCTGAAAGCTGAATAAATAAGCTTTCCATTGATGAATGGTTTGTTAGGATAGGACAGTATTTGGCTGAGATACAACTATTTGAAAATCTGGAATCTGAGGGTGCAAAAAAAAATCTAAATATTGAGAAAATTGCCTTTAAAGTTGTCCAAATGAAGTTCTTAGCAATGTGTATTACTAATCAAAAATTAAGCTTCAATGGAACATGATATTTACTTAATATCCTAATGATTTTTGGCATAAAAGATATATTGATAATTTTGACCCATACAATGTATTGTTGGCTATTGTTACAAATATACCTGTGCTACTTATGACATGTCACATGTAATTAATTAAAATTATTACACAATAAATTGCTAACACTTTAAAATAAAGTTTCATTAGTTAACATTAGTTGACTACATTAGTTAACATGATCTAATAATGAACAATACTTCTACAGCATTTATTAATCTTAGTTAATGTTAATTTCAGCATTTACTAATGCATTATTAAAATCACAAGTTGCGTTTGTTTACATTAGTTAATCCATTGTGAATTAATATGAACTAACAATGAAGGACTATTTAATAAATAACCTTAAAAAAGATTAATAGTGTAATAAATGTATTGTTCATTCATGTTAGGTAATACATTATAGCACCTTACTGTAAAAGCATTACCAATTAATTTATATAAATAGATATATTTGGCAAAATCATTCTCACAAAATGAGATGACAGACAGAGAAACTCTCTTAATCACCATTTTAATTAGCTATATGAAAAAAATAACTGAATGACACATTCTGCCTAACATCTCATTTTGTAAGTCGTATGGATAAGAAACAAAATAAAGGTAAGTGATAAGATGCTTTATTTTTGAATAAACTATTTTATTCACAACATGTATCTCTCTTAAAATACCTTATAGGGTTATGATAATCAAAACAGTCCTGAGCAAGATCAAGCTTTGATCTCTGAAAACCAAACTATCACTTTAATTAATTTACTTCCACAACTAATAAAAAGATTTGATCATTAGCTAGCTCCACCCTGGAGAGCTGCTTTATAACAGAAAATCAAGTTGTAATTCTAACTGAAAGCGACAATAACTAAACTGCTTGATTTAAGGCTATCTCTTGCATAAAGTACTATATAAATAAACATGATGTGACTGCTTTACTGAAGAGCTCATGCAAACATCACTTTCTCACCGCTGTCAGTTTTTGTTGTTTAAACTGTTGTTTTGTTTGTTGTTTATTGTGTTATTGAGAAGAAAACGCTGTGCTCTAAAGCGCTGTGTCTCTTCTTCTCTTGAACTGCATCAGAATTACAGTCTTGACCACACTGGTCAAACCACATTATTGCAGGCTCTTACATTGGGTCATATGGGATCAAACGACTACTCAACAACAGAAATATTTGTTGACAGTTTTTTTTATTGTCGACATTGTTGATAATGTCGACTAATCGTTTCAGCCCTAATACACACACACACACACACACACACACACACACACACACACAGTTTTATATACTGTGTACATACATGCACACACACATTAAAAATCATTTAACACAAGTAGATTACTGAAGCATGTGAAACCGCACCATTACCGTAATCTACATCATACAGTTTGATGACCTTAAAAGTTGGGAGTTTATCACACTGAGCATCTACAAAGGCACAAGTACCTGTAACCCTGGTTGGTGGAAATTTCTGTTCTGTAACCCTTTAACCGTGTCGCGGTGTGTGAAATACAGACTGAACAGAATGTCAAAACATCCCACCGCTGTATGGCCAGATGAGACGCAAACTACATTTCTTGACTGGATAAAGTACACCATGTTAGCATATATTTTTTAGAAGTATGATGCTGCCTTTAAGTCCTCATGAGAGGTTCCTACTTAAGAGTTCAGAAATCATTATTATTGCATGAAGTATGTTCAGGTTATTTTGGCTGGAATAAAATGGAAACATTAGACAATTGCTTTTTTTCCCCTAATAAAATTGTTTCTGCCATGATACTTTAATTGATGCCCTGAACTTACGGCTCAGAGTCAAGGTAAATAAAACATTTGGAAGCTGTTCAAATCCATTGATCTCATAAATACGATCAATTCTACATGACTTGAAGGCAGTATTAATTACAATGCATGATTGACAAGGGGCATGATATGATTATAATTTGTTTTTGTTTTGAAAGGTTTGATGAGACAGTCAAGGCCATCAACACTGGTTCTTTTGGCCAGACACCAAAACATTCTGTTTCTACTGATCGACAGCACCTCAGAGAGCTTGTCAACCCCAACATCTTGCAGGCTGCACCAGAGGTGGGTGCAAACAAGCTGCTTCTGAAGATCTTATATTTTTATCAAAAACAAATCTTAAATGCAAGGAGGTTAATGCCATTTGTATTTGAGTTGCTCTGTATATGTCTGTTCATTCATGTGAATTTGTTTTGTGTTAGTGGGTTGACGTGTCCGGTAGCAGCACCTCGCGTAAGTCTTCATCCAAGACTGTAAGCGGTGCACAGAAAAGCGAGCGCAGCCGACTCAGACTGCAGGACAAAGAGCTGCAGGAGATCTCAGATGGTGGCTGGTGTCTCAGCATGCATCAGCCATGGGCTTCACTGCTTGTTAAGGGCATAAAAAGGTACAGTTCACTTGAAGACCCCATAAAAATCATAAATTATGTGATCCCTTGCTCTGGGGGGTCCATACAATTGTCTCTAATATGTGAATATTTTTCCCAATTATAAATAACAATAATAGTTAAATCAAGTTCAGCTAGTTATAATAACAAGCTAAATATAAATTTTCTTCATATGTTAGAAGTTGGCAGTCTAAAGATGGTACTGATTGCATCTCTAGCATTTCCTTTGGAGTTGCTTTTTTTTTTTTTTTAAGGCAACTTGAGTTCTTGTTAGCAGGTCCTCAACCCAACCATATGCTCTACACTTCACCCAACTCACCCAAAAAAGCAACATCATAAACTCTTTTAAAACACCAACAAAATAGAACATTGAACAAGTCTCCCTATTTTTTGTGTTGTTAAAAAAATATGCATAAAATAACACTGTGTTTTATTCTGAAATAACCTGATCCAGACATGTGCAAAGCTTGATGAGAAGTGTAAAATTAGTTTTGAGTTTTAGTTTTGAAAATGAAAACACTGAGTTAAGCCAGAAAGTCAATGTTTCAAGTCAATTTAACATGATGCAATTGTTTTTGAATGATAAACTGATACAATGTGAATTGTTTAAATGAAGTGAAATTAAAAAACATTAAGAACATAATTTTATTAAAATTTGACTTTAAAATTGGACAATATCAATAAGACAATAATTATCACGTTATGGCTGATATTAAAATTCTTAACTTTTTGTGTAAACAATTTTTTAAAAATACAATTCCATTAAAAATAAATGTATATCACTGATATTGGTTGAAAACTTGATATGGCATCAATATATTGTACATTCTTAAAGTAAGCTAAAGGAAACCAACTTAAAAAAAATGTCATTTGAGATGTTCCATTATGTGTATATATAGCAGTGCACAACTCATCCTCTCCATTTCTTGTGTTTGTGTAGGGTAGAGGGCAGAACGTGGTACACATCCCATAGGGGGCGCCTGTGGATTGCTGCTGCTGCTAACAGACCCACTCCTCAAGAGATTGCAGAGGTAGAGGCCATGTACCACCACATTTACAAAGAAGGTGTGTTTAATGTCTTCAAGTATATGGCAGTAATACTAAAGCTGTTAGACTTAAATGATCCCATCATGGATGTCTGTAGACAACGTTTCGCTTATTTCACCATCCAGAGCCCAAGTTTCCTACGGAGTATCCCACAGGCTGTCTGTTGGGCTGCGTGAACGTCACAGATTGTCTCTCTCAGGAGCAGTTCAGGGAACAGGTCAGTGACTTCTGCTGTCCCTCTTGGTATTCATCCATACAAAACATTCTATTTCCTTTAAAATGCTCTTGAGCTTTTTTGTAAGAAAGCATGGCATCTTGTGCTTGAATCATTAACATCGCCTGCTGTCTCTCAGGAACATCTGGAGCTCTTAGGGGCATTTACACACACTCATAGTGATGTGCTGTTACAAAGCAACTAAAAGTCACTCACTTTCAGCGATTTGAGCTATATATGTATATTGTTGGTTTATTTGCAGTAGTTCCAAAACATATTAAGGGTAACTTTGCAACAATACAAAGCTGGCTGAAAATCTGCAATGTCAGTTGTATATGTAAATGAACAATGTGCGCACAGCTATCCCTCTTTATTTGTCAGCAGTTGACAGCTCAACAATGTGTTTCACATTATCCGGTGGACATTTTCTGACAAATACATTGGGAAATCTGGGTGTAGGTAACACAGAGAAAGCGTACATTTACATATACTCTCATCATGTGAACACAATAATACCACACTAACAGACTTTCAGACAAGAATCAACAATATAACGCAAATAGATTTTTACCTTTTGAACTGCGCTCAGGTCAAGAGTATTTTTGTCACACTGAGCTTTAATGTTATACATTTTTCAAGTTATTATTAAAGTATTTGTTGGTGAAAACAATATGACCACTCCGACTGACCTGAGATGCATTTTCCCTGACAATACTTCAGCAATCTGAAAATATCGGTCTCATATTGGTGATATAGAAGGATGCTAAAATTTCTGTGAAATCATTTAGCTCAGGCTGCTAAAACTCTGCAGACTTGCTTGTCTTTCAGCAACTAATGGCAACTCCTCCAGACTGCAAAAGTTGTGTAGTGTTTTCCAGGCTTTACTGTACCCCATGACAACATGCACAGCTTTTGGGCCAAAGCTTTGTGTACAGGAATTGCCATTAACAAACAAACCCACCCTGAGAAATATTCACTGGAGAAAAACGTATATATCAAAATTTCACATAACCTACCAAAACATTTCACAAAAATTTCAAATCCATACATATACTGTTAAAATGTGTAAGTAAGTATTTCTGGTTGTGAAATGTTAGTGGATCATGTTCGTAATTAATTTGTTGAACTGCCCCTGTGGTTACTCTGTTAAGACACCTGAGTGAACTTGAGGAGAACTGACTTCATGCATTCACTAAAATCACAGTGCTATATATATATAGTGACTCAAAAAGTGAGGTAGTTCTTATAAAATGTCTTTCATCAATTTTCAAATGACAGTTGGTTTGATATTTTTTGTATCAGCGACTTTCAGACATTTTTAAGTGTAACTTAAGTGTCCAAATATATTTTGGGACCACTGTATGTGTGCATGAGATGGATGCCATGATGCTTTATCCTAAAACAGCAAGATGTGAAAATTTAAAAATAGTTTGCGTCTCAAGACTCCTGCTTTTGTTCCATTTCACTGCACTCTGTCTAGCTGTTTTTGAATTTAATAACATCTCCTGTGTGTACACCCCCTTAGGCTTTACATGATGCAACATGATTTAAAAGCCATTAAAACACAGTTCAGATTGGATGAGTCTCATTCAAAGCTGTTAAATACCTGATATGCCCACACCTGTGTCCGCACTTCAGATCAGGTCTATTCTGGTCCTGTTTTGGGTCAGCACTTCATATCCAATATAAAACCTGGGCTCTGAAGCAAAAATAGTTGAGATGCAATGAGAGCTGTAAGTTTTTTTTTTTTTTTTTTTCCCTTGATGAGTGTTACTAGATGTAAATATTGTTTTTTTTTTTATCATGTTGTTGACGTCAGTGTTTTAGAAAAGCAGTATGCCACATGAGCCCTTGTGTTGCATCGACTTTTTTCCTGCAGTTAAGGTTTTGTCACGCCTAATACGCTTTACGCCATAAAATCACTGCAATACACAGCCTCTGATGGCTCATTCATTTTAAAACCTGTAGATCTACCTGAAAAAGCTTCAAAACACTCTCCTTTTTATGTTCATCACTTACTGTTTTAATTTCAGTTGACTTCCTATTTATTTTTCCACATTAATACATCATAGTCACTCTTCTGACTCCCTCCGTCCCACCAACACAAAAATCAATGCTCACAGTGCACTTGAACTGAGCAGCACACAGCAGTATACTGGCGTACAAGCACATTCCTCTCTCTGTCTGTGTCCGCTTCCCCTGCTGTCGTCTTCTGTAGCCTACAGCACACTTCCTGCCTCATTTCCTGTTCTCCCTGCACGGCAGGCTCTCTGTAATAGAGGTGTAATTGGTGCTGCTGCTGCAGCGTCTGCCATTGAGATGAGCTCTCCACTGCTGCGGTTCACAGATCATCTCACAAAGACCATGTCAGGGTCATATTTTACGTCAAAACCAAAAGGATGATATAAGAAATTATATCTTGTACATCAGAAGACTGAAACTTGTTTTTATTGCCATGAGGATTTTTGCTTTGTAATGTTATTTAATGACTATTCAGCACATTTCCCCCCAAAACTGGATGCTTGCAGTGTCTTGAAACAATGTGTTTGCCCATGAGGATCAACTCAAGTTTCTTTTTGAATGCTCAGGAAAATGTTTTACAGATTTATCTTCCTTCCTGAAAGAAATTGGTGATAGTTTAAATACACTGCTGAATGTAATTTTCTTTTTGGTGTAGACACATTGCCCTTTGAAACAGGAAGTTGGGGCTGGACGCATCAAATGACATACTTGTACTTGTGCCTTTTAGGTCCCTTCACAGCCTAGAAAAACAAAGGGGTCAGAGTTTGGCTAGTTAGCATATGGTCCATTAAGCCCCTGCTGAGCTTTGAGTAAATGCTGTTTTTGCAAGCAACGTTTAAATAATTCTGAGAACTATATTGTTGTAGAAGGGTTATTTTTTTTTTTTCAGTAACCATTGTTTTTATGTTATATATATACAAAAAAAGATCTGAATACATTTTTTGTATTTTTTTATTTATTTATAAAATGTATTGTAAATCATATACAGCGATTTATATAATTATAATTTTTATTTATGCACTTAAAAGCATGAAATAGTTTTTTTTAAAGTTTTGCAGATTGGTTGCATTGCATTTATAGTTCAGGTGATTGGCTAAAAAATGAATGAGAATCCAAATCTTTAACTAAAAAGAAGTTTTTATATATATATATTTTTTTTTTAGTTTTTACTTATATTTATTTTAGCTAGTTGCCAAAACAATAATCACTACTTAAAAAAAAGAAGCCATAAATAAAAATATAGACATATTAAAAAAACTTATGAAAATGACAAATATTGCCAAAATGTAAAAAATAAATAAATAAAAAATAATTTAAAATCTGAATAAAAACTGTTGGTTCTCGGTGATACTAAAATCAAACTGTTCTTGAGCAATGGTTTGCTACTTGTTTTTGCCTGTTAGTTGCAGGGGCTATTAGAAATGTCTTTTTAGAGAGCATTTGATTGAGCAAAAATTGTGTATGTCCATGTGAGCCAGTTGAGACAAAAAAAGTGTGCATGTTTTTCTCCCTTAACATAAAAATTGTAAATTTATATTTTTAAATACATTTGCATTTTTTTTTTTAGTAATTTTCAGGAGTACATTAGCATACAGAGTTCCCCAAAGCTGACAGACTAAATTAAAAAATAAAATGCATGTAATTATTTTTATTTTATTTATTTTATTTTTATTTTTTTATTTTATTATTAGTGTTTTGCTGTCAATGCAACCTGCAGAGGGCGCAATGCACCATCAGCTCCTCAACCTCACACAGCTCACTGCTGCCATTTTGACTGCCGCTACACTGAAGCAAAGCCTGAGAATCCCTCCATACTAATTCATGTCGTGCAATTACTTTCATATTGCACACTTCTACTATTGATAGCTGTATGTTTGAAGCGAGCATCTATTTTCCTAGTCTCTATGATGTCAAGCATAGGATTTAAAAGGATTATGTCCAGGTGCAATATCACAACCCGGCTCTGTCCTTGATTAATTGTAAATCAATGAAGTCTATTGCAGCTCAGAGGGCTCTAATCTTTTCTCTTTTATCCAGTGTAAATGTCGGCATGTCTCAGCCGCTTTGTCTGCTTTAACCTGAGAGAATCTGTCTACCTGGGTGCTTTTCAAAAACCAAACACCTCTTGACAAATCCACCATGCACAGAATGAATTCGCACAGAGAGGTGAAGGCAACTGTCATATGGCTAGACTGATGCCCCCGGTCAGGCTGCAGTGAATGTTCTGGGTTTAAAACAATCAGAAAGAAAAAAATCTTTTGGCTAAACTTTTTTTTTTTTTAATTGTTTGTATTTTTACATTTATCTCAGTGAAATGTCTGTTATTGTATGTGCATTACTATATTTGTTTTTACAAACTGATTCTTGTATTGAACATTTCTTTAACATTGACATGATTCTTGGTTCGCTCATATTAATCATACTAATCATTATAGTTTCAGCTTCAGAAACTACTTTTTAGGATTTATGCTAATTTCAGGAAGCAGTGTGTGCAGGTTTTTTTTTTTCTTTTTCTTTTTTTTTTTTTTTTAACCCATTCGGTCAAGATGCAATTTTCATGAAACTAAATATGAATTAAATTGAAAAAAAAAAAAGTTTATATTTTCCCCTATGGTTATACCTGATTCAAATCTGATTTCATATTTTGTTTCGTTTTAATTAAAGTTTTTTATCTTTTGTAAAGAATATAATTTAATTTAATTAATGTTTTATGTCGTATTTATTCATTTGAAAATTTTATTTTCAAGTGGTACTGACCCTGTGGAAGCTTAATCTCCTAAAAAAATAACACCGATTACACTATTTTACTACATTGGTTTTCATGTTTGTGCTTTAGCTATTTATTATCCAAGCTTTAGACACGTTTTAGCGTGCTGTTACAAAAAGAGCACATTCACAGTGTGACTTTCACATTCTTACTAGTACATAACATATTTTAAGATAACTTGATGTGCTTTAACATAATTTTGTTTAGAAGCTGTGATATGTTTTCTGTATATATTAGTAGGTGCTTGGGTAAATTAATTAACCCACTAGCAAAGCACTTTGTTTTAACAGTGCTGGATTGGATTAGTGATGGATCTGAAAGAATCATATTCTTTTTTCTTTACCATCATATTTTTGCAATAGTATACTTAAATTTTAACTAAATCCCAATGCATATTTTTCTTCTTAGTTGTCTAAAATGACCATTTTCACACTTCACAGCAAGCAGTTGTTCACCCAAAAATGAAAATTTGCTGAAAATTTACTCACCCTCAGGCCATCCAAGATGTAGATGGTTTTGTTTCTTCATGGTAACAAATTTGAAGAAATTTAGCATTACATCACTTGCTCATCAGTGGATCCTCTGTAGCGAATGGGTGCCGTCAAAATGAGAGTCCAAACAGCTGATAAAAGGATCACAGTAATCAACATAACAGTCCATCAATTAATGTTTTGTGAAGTGAAAAGCTATGTTTGTAAGAAACAAATCCATCATTATAGCATTTTAATTTTAAGCAGTCTCTTATGATCAAGATACAAGTCTATGAATCCATAATAACACTCCAGTGAAAAAGTCCATCCTCTGTTGTCCTCTCACATCAAAATCCACCAACTTATTTGTTTAGAACTGTTTTCACTTATAAACAGTGCTTGATCTGTGCATATTTTTCTCCTGATTCAGGCAATACAACATTTTCACTGGAGAAAGCAATATTATATATTGAAAACTCATATTTTAGCTGGAAGCAACGGTTTAAATTTTATTAACGCCATTATGATGAATGTGTTTATTTCAAACACACAAGCTTTTCACTTCACAGGATGTTATTTGATGAACTGGAGTCGTGTGGATTATTGCAATGTTTTTATCAGCTGTTTGGACTCTCATTCTGACGGCACCCATTCACTGCAGAGGATCCATTGGTAAGCAAGTGACGTAATGCTAAATTTCTCCAAATTTGTTCCAATGAAGAAACAAACTCATCTACATATTGGGTGAGTAAATTCTGTTGAGTAAATTTTCTGATAGTCCAGCTACACAAGTCTAATTTGTTTGCTTAATGTTAAGATAAATTCATCTAACATTCGATAGCGTAGCGTGGTTATTGTTGCATTGTTTGCAGGTCTTATGGATTGTGTGACAGTATTAATCTCCGAGCATGAGCTGGAGAGCCCCTCTTTTGTCTTGCGGTTTTATTTGGAGACAAAATTGACAGCGCAAACATCTGTGACTGCCACCGCCAGCGTTCCCACACCCTCTTAGTCTCATTAGCTTTAATGAGATATTGACACAGACACTGGTGTCTAAATTATGCACACTCGTTTTCCGCTGATGTATAAATAGCACTGATGAAATGTAATTGCTCTCCTTTAGATCACTCAGAGGGTGAGTATGGAGAGAGGGCTCCGAGCGACTTCTTCCCAGTCGTTGGACAATTGTTACCGCTGAGAGAAGCGCGTCGCTCCCCGGCTGTTTTTCCAGCCCTCGGGCTTGTGGTCTGGCTGTGGCAATAACAGCGCGAGCGGAATCTGCTTGGAATCCTCTTTCTTGTGTTTGTCTTGTTTGCTCAGCGGCTGTTTTCTCGGGCTTTTCGGCGCTGATCTTGTGGAGTGTCGTAAAAGCCTGTGTTTGAGGTACAGGTAGTGTGAGCGTCTTTTCATCCTCTGTTTGAGTGCTCACAGCTCGGAGGCCAACCATAAATCCAGTCTGGGAAGCAGGAGGGGGTGGAATATGGGGGTTGAGAGAGCGAGGGCGAGAGAGAGAAAGAGAGAGAGGCTGGGCGTAAATAAAGCTACCCATAAAAGCCTGAACGAGAAGTGTGGATCCCTCCATCCTGTCCTCCTTCACCCCCTCTGAAAGAGAATTAGCGTGGGCTATGGGGCCTCTCCAGCTGTAGTTTGTTCCCCCTCCCACTCAAAGAAAAAAGGCTCCACTGGGTTTGGAGCAGCAGTGGGCAGCCTGGAGGGAGGAAAGAGAGGAGGGCGCTGGCGGGGGTAGGTTTTCACAGACACGTACACCATGGCCCATCTGTTTGGAGGCATTATAACAGTCTTGCAGTATTAGAGTGCATTGAGATATTGATCAACGACCCCCCACTCTCAGGATTACTGCGAAGGCACCGTCATCTGCTCCGTGCCCCTCCTGGTTTATTTTGGAGATTGAGACATAAATTATGTAGCTGAGCCACAGATTACATTCAGACACCTTCAGACTCATGTCACGTCGAAATGTACTTTTTTCAGCAGTGAAGATTATGAGCAAGATCAGTTTTGGATAATCTACACTACCAGTCAGAAGTTTGGAATAATTTTTTATAATAAGATTTTTTTTTTTTTTTTTTTTTTGAAATAAGTCTCTTATGCTCACCAAGGCTGCATTTATTTGATCAAAAATACAGTGAAACTATAATATTTTTTAAATATTATTAAAATTAAAAAAATTTTTTTTTTAATGCAATTGAAAGCAAAGCTGTATCAGCAGCCATTACTCCAGTCTTCAGTGTCACATTATCCTTCAAAAATCATTCTAATATGCTGATTACTGCTCAAGAAACTTATTAATAATTAGTTTATTAATAAGATTATAAATAATGTTAAAAAAGGTTGTGCTGCTTCACATTTGTGTAAACCATGATACATTACCATTCAAAAGTTTGGGGTAGGTAAGATTAAATGAAAAAGAAGGAAATATTACTTTTATTCAGCAAAGACACACTAAATTAGTCATAAGTGACAGTAAACACATTAAAATGTTATAAAAGATTACTATTTCAAATAATTTTTTATCAAAGAATCCTGTGAAAAACTGCAGCATTTATAATAATAACCATTATTATTAATTGAGCACCAATAATAATTGAGCACCAAATCAGTGTATTATGATTTTTTTAAGGATCGTGTGACACTCAAGACTGAAATAATGTCTTCTGAAAATGTATAAATGAATAAACTATATTTTAAAATATATTAAAATTGAAAACAGTTAATTATTTTTTATTTTTATAATGTTTGACTATTACTATTTTACTGTATTTCTGATCAAATAAATGCAGCCTTGGTGAGCCTTTAAAAACATTTTTATTTATTTATTTTTTTAAATCTTAATTATTCCAACGTTTGACTGGTAGTGTATGTGTACATACAAGGAATGTAGGTGGATTTTTTTATCTCAAAAGTCTACATGCTCTTGGTATGAATGAAGATTTGTCTTTGAATTGTTTTTTATAATAATTTAAGGATAGATGTTGGGACTCTAAAGAGTATGAAGTTTACTTATTGTATATATAGAAACTGATGCTAAGAATTTTCTATATATATGTACTTGTATACCTTTTTTTTGAAGTAGTCATATGTGGATCATTTTGAATGTATTGGGATATGTGTGTTTGGGAAGGAGATGTGTGTATATTTGTATCTTCGTGATATTAAGTGTATTACGGTAATACATGGTTTAATGAGCGCAGGTGTGTACCTGGTAGCGCATGGCACTGAGGAAGGGTTAATACCCGATAACGTTTTGAACTTCTGCACTTTTGCACATTTTTGCACATTTTGTAACCTCTGTGTAATAAATGATACAAGTCTTTTTGGATTGTTTGGATGAGTGCGGATCTCCTTTATCTTTGAACCTACATACAAGGTTTAAAATGAACATTTAGCTGAAAATGTACTGGCCATTATACAACTGGGAATTTAGCAGCCATCAAGCATATTTGTGGCAAAGAATGCAAACCGCCATGCCGTTTGTAACATCATACATTAGCCAGTCTCAGCAAAACACTAGAGACAAGCCATTTTTGTTTGTTAGATTTTTGTTTTGGTTGCTTAATGCCAAGAATATCTCACCACAGTTTTGGAAGTTAGTGACCTTTCATTTAGTAGATCTTATTTTGGTCTGCCTTCAACTTGGAAGGTCTGACTGTCGATATGAGACCACATTAAATCATGGTGCATTTCCTTATAAATGAAATTAACTGGTTGGTATCCCTTTTTTTTTTTTTTAATTTTTTTTTTTTTTTTTTAAACCAAAGCAAATTTGTTCATTTTGGACTTCACTTATAGAGATAAACACAACTGTTATCTTTAATTGTTAATTAAGTTATTGTTGACCAAAACCTTGGAATTCAGACCTAATACAACAAATGGTAAGCCCTCTGTAGCCATTCATTTCCTTAATCTCATACTCTGTTCAGTTTGATTGTATTGATCTAAACCTTGAACAGAGCCCTTAATATCTCTGTTTTGTAGGCTGCCATGTCAGGATGATTACAGACACCTCCATTTGGCTGTCAACATGGCACTTTTTTAGTCAGCCAGATATGAGAAGAAAAAAGAACCAATTTCCCCTCCGCTGTAGCTGAGTGATGTGTTGATCTGTATTGACTGAGCATGGGCAGGTTTTCCTGCCAGAGTGAAGCTGTGGTATTGTTGTAGTACTCCATCATTTGCAGTCTCAGTGTGTGTATGTAAATGTATGGGCTTGGCTCTCCATTGCTTTATTAGGTTGAATGTCAGCTGTTCATCAGATTGACTCGGTGTGGCATAACAGAATAAGTTGAAATGCAGCTTTTTGTTCCATCTCTAGATGTTGTTGATGTGTTTAGCATGATATGTAATTATATCTAAATACACTATAAATGAATTTGCTACAAATCAAAAGGTTTTTTTAAAATTTATGATTATCAGTTTTTCTTATTTTCAGTGTAGCGATTGATTATAATAACACAATGACAAGTTTTGGCCTATTTTGTAGCGAGTTTTAAAAGGAACTTTGTATTTATTCAAAGGTGTAAACAAATTATTTTATTATTTACTTATTTTTTATAATTATATAATATCATGTTGTTTAGGGCTGCACGATAAATCGATATTCAATGCGCATCTTGTCAGTAAAGCCGGTTCTGTAATCAGCGGTAAATCTCAATCATGTGCGTGTTTTCAGATGGAGCAGCATTTACTACACAGAGCCGTTGTTCACTGACAAGCTGCGCAAAGCCACGTTCATAATTGCACGAATTTTGCGCAGCTTGTCAGTGAATACGGCTCTGTGTAGTAAATGCTGCTCCATCTGAAAACATGCATGTGATGGAGATTTACTGCTGATTACAGAACCGGCTTTACTGACAAGATGCGCATTAAATATCGCATACGATTTATCGTGCAGCCCTATTTGTTGTTATTATTGATCTCTTATTGATCCAATTTAATAATTAATAATCTTTTTTCTCATCAATTCTCTGTATTGTTTATATGAGACTTAAATACAAAGATAATCATTTCAGTTGTAAAAAAAGACCAATCTCTAGTATTTTAAACATAGGTTTGAAAACTAGAACTTAAGAAATTCATGTAAATATGTTGCCGCTAAATAGTGACATAAACGGATTACATTTTGTTCTGTGTGCTTTTTAAAGACTGATCATAATAATCTGAATTTGTCAGTTCTAGATTATCAGTAGGTGGTGGAGAAAGACATTCTTTAATGTGTTAACTTATAAATCAAATCCATTTGCTACTTCCAAGAAATGTAAAGTGATCTTCAGTAGTGATGGGTCATTCTTGAACGATTCGTTCATTTTGAACGAATCTTTAATGTGACTCGGGAAGAACGAGTCGTCTTGGTTCGTCTTAGTTCACCTGTTTCGAGTCTTTGGGTTTCTGAGTTGTTCGTTCATCACGTGACAGCCTCATAAGCTTAATTTATGCAGTCTGAGCCAGAAAGAGACTTAATAATAATAACCAACTTTTTATTACCACATTCAGTATTATGGAAAAGAACTATCATGACAGAAATTCACACATTTATAAACTGAAAGAAATAAAAAGCTACAATTTGAGACCAGAAACGCATCACGTAACTGTAAGAGTAAATAATAATTATAATAATGATAATGATAATAATAATAATAATAATAATAATAACTATGCACCCATTTGTAAGGAAGGTTGTAAATGAACTAATTTCTCTATCCAATGCTGTCACGTCATGTGACAAAAGAACAAACGACTCGAAAGACTCGAAGACTCGAGAGATGAACTAATCAATTCTCTTTCCGGCTCAGACTGCATTGGTTAAGTTTATGGGGCTGTCACGTGATGAACGAACGACTCAAACCCGAAGACTTGTCAGATAAGAGGTGAGGTGAGCTAATCATAGACTAAAGACCCAGGTAAACAATGAATTAATCTTTTCTGTTTCTTATACCATTATAGTTTTTTATTGTTTGTAGTGTGACCAACGTTTGCGTAAGTAGTAGATGTGTTAGGGAAGTAACACGTAACATTTTAATTATATTTTGCTAAAATGAACGAAATGACTCAAAAAGATTTGTTCATTTTTCTGAACGAGACTCAAAGGTCCGAGTCAGTAAAATGATCCGAACTTCCCATCATTAATCTTCAGACTTTTGAAGGCAGAATTTAATTATCATCAAAGCACAAGTATAAAATATCACAATATAGAAGGAAACGGTCACTAAATATGGCATCTTAGGAAAGCCTATGCTGCCTAACAGTAAGTCACCATTATTTTTTAGATTCTCTCGAATGTTGCATTAGCTGGACCACCTTTTTGTGATTTGAGCTAAAGCAGCTAAATTTATGACTCTGTTGTTGTCAGATTTTATCTCAATGAATTAAAACCGAGTGCACTGCATTTTGAAATGCACACAGACACATTTCAGCGAATTCAAAATGAGAGGTTAATCATGTTAACTGCAGAAAATCATGCTAGTAATTGGGATTCTTTTAGTCTGTTAGCCCTAGTTGTTATTTGGAAAAGGTGCTTTGTCTATTGAGATGCAGATCAAAACAGTTAAGCTGCCTCTTATGAGAAGACAGTGGCCGGTTGGCAGGGGGCGGCAGCCCTCGTTAGTGCAGGTTAGAAGGCCAGCTGATGCCTGTGTTTCCTTGTGTGGTAATGTGATATTTATATGTTGAAAAGCCTTCCTCCAGTGGGAGAGACGCCCAGAGTGGCTGAACTGGATCTGAGCCAAACTGAGACAGTCCTTTTTCTCTCTCTCACGCTATCTTATTCTCTCTCTCTCTCATTCTCTCTCTATTGCCCTACCTATCCTCCCCCCGCAGACATTGTTTTTCCCTGTCAGTATAGTGTGTAAGGATGTGGTTGTTAGGAATTCAATTTCTCCAGTAGCTGCCTTCATTATCTGCTGTGTGAAGAGGTGCTTTGAAGCCCCCTCCCTCTCTCTGTGCTGGAGAGGCCAGAGCGTGTGTGACTGTGCAGCACTGTGTAGATTGTGGCCAGTGGAGTCGGAACATACTGAATGACAACTCAGACAGACTTATGACTACAGCACTCTTCTGTAGGAATGGGAAATGTTTGGGTACTTAATGATCCTTGTTCTGATTCCTCTTAACAACTGTAGTCTCTCAGTGATTCTGGTAATAGTTCCTTCATGGAAGAACTTTTTGGGAATTAGAAATGCTTATTTGAAAATATTTGGAAATTAAATGTTCTCCCAAAAATGAAAATTTCTATGGTTTACTCACCCTCAGTTTTTTTTTTTTTTTGTATATTTTATTTATTTATTTATTTATTTATTTTTAATCTGTGTAATACAAATTAATATATTTGGAAAAATGTTTCCACTGTTTTTATGCATTTGTTTGAGCAGCCCAACTGGACCTGGTCTAAATTTGGCTCAACTGATAGTGTGTTTGTAAAATATATAATGTATTTATATTGTCAATTTCACAGTGAATCTCCAATTTAACGTAGAAACAAAATATAGTATATTTTAAATGTCTAATGGCATTTTATTGCTAAGTAACCTATTATTAATGAAGGCCAGTGTCATTGATACCAATACTGGTACTGATATTTTTATTAAATGCATTTTTACATCTATTTTAACCATTAATTATAGTCATTCAACATTACAGTATAATTTAAAGTAGAGCTGCACGATTCTGGATAAATTAAGAATGGATAAATAGAGATCACGATCCTCCCACGATTCTGAACTAAACAAAATAATGTGTGACAAAATATTAATTGCTGTAGTCTATTTAAAAGTGTTTAATTAATTTGAATGAATTATTAAACATTTTAATAAATAACGTGTATTTAAAATATAATATATTTTATACACCAATTTTAATTTTAAAATTATGAAAAAGTGGTTTGAATGAATGATTCAATGGCTCACTCATAAATACTTCACTTGTTTCATTACTGGATGAATCAGCATTTTTGAACGAAACTCTTGAATGAATGGTTCAATGATAAATACATTTTTTAACAGTCACTTGTTGCCACCTAATGGTGAAACGATGCAATCGACACAAACGTTATTTAATTACTCTAAAAAGATGACTTGCTCTATTTTGATCGCTACCATAGACATCAGTGTTTACATCCAAACTATAAACTTTCATTCCAGTATTTCTGTGATAACATGAATGACTATAAAACAAAAATAATACTGTGATAATACAGCTGAAAAGACTGTTTGTGAAGCTGTTTTTTTTACCTAAACATGTTAACTGTCTGCTCTCTGTGTCAGCAGCAGTGTGAACACAGATTTGAATGTTCCGGTATGACTTTTTCAAAAGTTCAATAGACACGGGCGAATCGTTGTCATTTAGAAATCAGGTGTCTGAATCGAGATCGTGATCTTGTAACGATTAATCGTGCAGCTCTAATTTGATGTCATTATTTTTAACATTTAATAGGCTTTGAGAAATATAGCAACTTTTAATTTAAGTGAAATTAAAACAATCTTCACAAAAACTGAATTGTATATGCATATACTATAGAATAATCTTTATTCAACCTACAAAAGTTAATCGGTGAGCAAAGCAGTGAGTAATTCATTTTCTTTTGTTCTTTGGTTTACATCAATAACACAGACTGCAGCAGGATTCACTTTAAAAGCAATGCTGTCACTTTAAAGCCTGACACACATGACACATGACGCACACACACACACACACACACACGATTTTCTCCCAAATCTTTACAGTCATTTAGGACTTTTTAACTCTTAAGTTGAAAAAAAAAAATCACATAATTCGTTAATTTTGACAGCCCTAAAATTTCAATGAATTAAATATTCTGGTAGTGTCTTTCTAAACATTTTTAGGCAACAATCACTCAACCATTCGAAATGTTTTCGAGGTTGAATGTTAGAGGATTTTAAAGCCAAGTTCTGTGAAATAAATGGCTAATGATGACCTCAGTTTCCAAATATCATTGCATTTCATCACATTATTTAAGATCAATGTTTTTGTAGTTTGTGCTATTAAAACAAAAATCTGTTAAAAAAAAAAAAAACTATTTATTTTTCACCAAATATCAGAATTTTAGCTTTACATTGCCATATGCACACATGCACTCAACATTAATTAGCTTTTATTTAATCATGTGGTCAGAAATAGTTGAAAAGGGTAGTGTTTTTAAATGGATAAATGTCACAGTATTTAGGAGTTCAGGGATAAATTCAGGGATACTGACAAATTCTGAGGTTTTTCAGAACATACATAAAGCATTTTAGAAAAACAAACTAAATCCAGTACACAGTAAAAACCTGACATTTCATTATCAATGATAGAGACATTCAAATTGGCTGAAAACAGTCTATGCCTGTTATCTTGGACAGAGCTTTTAATGCAATAATTAATCTACGCCCTTTAATTTAGATCAGTGTGAACCGCAGTTGATGCTGCTTTGTCCTACATCAATGTTGATTCAGTTGGCCAAATGATTTGTTCTTAAAGATCGTTGTTATGGTCAGCGAGGGGTCGTTTTTCACTTGCCCTCATGAATGGAGGCCGTGTGGAGTCCAGCAGGTGCTCAGCTGGGTCTGTTAAAGAACTGTGGCCCTGTCCCCCACCCAGCAGTAGTGGCAGGTGTCGGCCTGCGCTACAGCTACTGAATTGAGGCGGCTTTAATGCGTCTGACATTCTCCTCCCTTATCCCAGCCGGCCTGCGGTCTTGAGCCAGAAGCTGTCAGTCAGAGAAAGACACAGGCTGTGCAGAGCTCACCTCGTCAGCCATACACTGCAGTGCTGCTCCATAGGCATCCGTCTTCCTGACAGGCTGAGCAGAGAGACCCGCTGAGGGTGTCGTGGGTCAGAATGTACAAACTCGACTCGACTCGTTATTCTGGAAACGCATGTCCCTCTTAGCCAACCCCACCCCGATGGATCAAAGACGCGGTGCTGCTTTCATCCTTCGTCCTGTTTCTTGTCAGGGCTGCACCTTTTACGGGAAGGGATGTTGCACCCTCTTAAGCACAGTTCTTCAAAAAAAACACCTTCTTCTTTTAAGGGATTCCCTAATGAACTGCCCTGCAGAACTAGTGCTTGTTCTGCTGTTTCCCTGTTCAGCTGATTGTGTTTTGGCTTAACCCTCCCTGCTCTTTCCCATTCGCCATTTCTCCAGGTCTGTTTAATGAGGTGTCGGTAGAGCCAGGGGGGATCTGGATGAAAGGCATCCTCTCGTGGCCAGTTAGTCTCCGTCTTATGGGACTTTGTGGGAACAACTGGAAGTTCACCGCAGGGCAACGGCTTCCAGCAGACATAGATGGGCTGAGGTCCAGAACCTCAATCAAAGCAAACATTCAAGTCTACTTACTGACAGGGTCATAAACATATCTCTTATTTCATGTCAAGACCTCTGGGTGAGGACCTGTGAAGAAACGGTTGTCATTTCTCAGTTCTTGACATGGTCAATGTTGACAGATGAGGCGAGATTTGTGGGGCTGATAAGATTTATTTCAAAAGTGCAGTAAGTTTAGCAGCAGAATTTCCTGATAGGCTTTGATCCAGATGGAAAGCCTACCATTTAATAACGCTCTTGAGAAAAATCAAATTGTGATTTTTATTGGGTTTCGATGTCAAACCCTCTCAGAGGCGTGAGGTTTGCTATGTTTGCAGTTTAGCAGCTATCATTACTTGAAAGAAAGATAGAGTTCCACTTATGCTAGCTTTGCAGTGTTTTGGTTCAAAGCTAATAGGCATGTCCATTTTGGTGATTTTGACTTCTCTGGACATTGACAGTTAAATCAGCAGAGTACTTGGGATGGGATGAAGGTTAATGGACCACGTTCTGTCTACATAACTTAGAGGACTCGCCAAAGAGTCACATGCACAGGCTACACATTCAAACGTGAACATGAGGGTAGAGGCTAGAAAATTTGGACTGCATCCACATCCAGATTCCAGACGGAGCCTGCTGTTGACACTGCGCAAGATATAGCAGTAATACAGCAAACCCTACTTTGAGGTTTAGGTCAGAAACATACACTACGCAAGTATGCAAACACTGATGTGAATACTTGGCCAATACATTGCAAACATAATTGATCAAACCTCTGTAATCAAGGAAGCTATAAAAACAATTAAATATATGTGCTGTTAAATTGGATGTTTCTGTTAACACATTTAGCTGTTGTTGTATTGTATATAGATTCTCTTTAAACTCTTGCCTCGACAGCTCCCTATAGTGACCCAAGTTGCACAATGAGTTGCATTTTGACACTTTTTGGAATGCAAATTGCACCTAATCTTCTCAAAAACACAGCACTGAATGCTCTGCATTGGAAAGTCAACTTAATTATAGTTGCCCTTCCAACTCTGACAACACAACTAGGACAGACATTAAGCTATGTTGTAACAAAAAAACAACCCAAAATTTAAGACAAAGTTAAATTGTTAAAAAGGCATTCAATTTTTGAGCTTTACTGATTGGTCATTGCTGTCACTTCCATGTACTCAAGTACTCCTTACCAACTTTTAGACATCATATGAAGTATGCATAGCATCAAATCTAGTGTACTGGCTTTTACTGAATGTTACCATTAATATCTTATTTTAAGCTTTATTGAGCACCTCTTTAAGTTTAACATTACTCCCTGACAGAAATCGCTTTGAGAATATTAACACAGTGGGGTTGTTGTGTCTAACTCAGCGTCTGGTCAATTCATAGGTGACCTTGTTTTCTCGTTGCTTGTGGTTTGTTCTCAAAGGTGAGGTCATAGGCAAAGCTCAGGGGCCTGGAACTGAGCAAAACATTTAGGCTACATAAATCTTGCCACCAAAATAAATGACCTCATAAAATCTATCATCATCTTGTGAAAGTGCATTTTTTTCCCATTCGCTAAGCCATGATTTTCAGTAAATGATGGTCTGTCGAATGCTAATGTAGAACCTGCAATTCGGCCAGCTCTGGCTCCGAAGCCTGCTAGTGTATCATTTTGCTTATGTGTTTTCAGCGGGAGCCTGATTCAGTGACTCTTTTTAAATGAGTCCAATCAATGCATTACAACGCCGGTTTTTACCCCTGCGGGCCGCTGCCCAGCTGCACCTGGAAGTTTTGTGCTGCTGCCTCTGAGAGGAACATTACCTGTTCAGTATGCATTAAGGCGAGCGTTTACCATCAGCTTGATTGACACAGTGGCAGCCTGTGAAGCGGTAATAGCTGGACATGAATTTTCTTGTGGCTGAGACATAAATTATGTAAAAACACTAGTGGCAGTGTTGGACAGTGCTGTATAATTAATTTGCGCTCCAACTTGACACCAGTTGTGTTTGTGTGTGAAGGAGTATGTTTAAATATTAATCACTGCAGAACTCTCCTACTGGAGAGAGAGCAGCTCTGCCTGCCATAAATATAAATAACTGCATTTCAAAAGTTTCCGTTTGTCTGGAATGGTGTAGGCCTGCTGTGGTTTCAGCATTTCGAGATCTAATTGTCTTGAGCCATATCATTAGCGTTTACAACAAAACTCAAAAATCATCTCTTTATTAAGACCTGACAACATGAGAAAACCACTTTCAAATTTCGGGACAAAAAATCGGCAGGTTCTTCTCCAATGTAGTGCAAGATCCTATTCCTCTAAAAAGACTTGACCCCCTTGCATCCCAAAGCAATTCCATTGGTTTAGGCAACCTTTATTATGGATGCACTATTTAGTACATGATTAGAAATAATTGAAAATCATTTTACCATGTGTTTAGTATTAAGTTAGGGTCACATTAATTGTGTGTGAGAGCAAAATATTTCCCCAAGTTTGACACGTCAGCAGAAAGCAGTTTAGTTTAAAAGGGACTTCTTTTATGAGCAGTTCTTCATATATTGGTACACTATTGACAATAGACAATGGACTTTTGCCCACAAAATTTTGCCAGTATGTGACTGCGCATTTAATCATGAAAATATGTCTTTTAAATTAGATAATCGCATATTACCAAAGTGAAAATGAAGTTAAACAAATCCCTTTCTTTGTGTTTTCAGTTTATCTTCTAATTTATCTTAATTTTAATTGGTTAAGGAAAGCTCTTTTTCGATTTAGCTAAAAAAAAATATTGTGCTTTGCATGTATACAACTGTAAGATGCAAGTTGAGCTGAAGAAAACACATCTTAAATGCATTAAACAACATGCACCTGACAGCAGGGTAAGCTGTGTAGGTTTGCGATTTAGCTTGAAGCACTTAATATAAAGCATGTCTCATGTTTAAGACAACTTGAATCGTGCACTTCTTCAGCAGCATCTCACGCTGTGTCCTTAGTTATTTTTCACTTGTGTTTGCAGCATCAAAGTATATCAATATAAATGATAATGTGTCCATACTAGGGGGGAAACTCAGTTTGAAATTACGTTTCGCACATAGATAAGTTCCACACACGCAGTGGTTAACAACACTGTATAATGAAAGACCTGTAACAAAAATTTCTATACAAATAGGTGTACTGTTACACCCAGAGATGGGCAGTATTTCAATTAAATGTATTTGAAATACGTATTTAATTACTAATTTGTCATTTGTATTTTGCTGGACAAAAAAAATCAAAAGTAATGTGTAATTAAATACTTTGAGAGACAGTATTTTGTATTTGAAATACTCAAAATACATAATCAAGTAGGCCTAGTTCTTTTTTTTTTTTTCTCAGATAATACAATATATTTCTACACACACACAAAATCACTATTTATACATGCATTTATTTAACACACCAAGCTTCTTATTTACATTTCCTTGCATTTGTACACACCTGTACACACATACCATATAATTTTTATTTTGTACATTGTGGTCTTTCAAAAAATTATATATTATTATTATTATTATTATTATTATTTCCTATTTACTTATTCTACTTTTATTGTCTGTGTCTTGTCTTGTCACTGTCATTCTGTTTGTGCTGTGGAAGCCTCTGTCACTATAACAAATTCCTTGTATGAGTAAACAAACCTGGCAATAAAGCTCTTTCTTCACCTGATTTTAATAGTACCGCCAAATATACCCTATCATAGTTTTTGGCTAGATGTAAGTGAATCATGTCCTCTTGGATCTGGGTTAGCTCACCCCAAAAGAAAAAATAAGTAAAATAAAATAAAAATAAAATATGTTGTTAATTACTCACGCTTGTGTCATTCCACTCCTGTAAGACCTTCGTTTATTTTTGGAACAAAAATTATGATATTTTTGATGAAATCTGAGCGCTTTCTGTCCCTCTACAGTCAGTCATGTAACTTACATATTCAAGGTCCAGAATGGTAGGAAGACATCATTAATTTTATTAAGTGACTTGAGTGCTTTTTTATTTATTTTTTTTTCCACAAAAAACATAATTTACCACTTTATTTCCAAAAATATTATTCAAACACGTTGTGGTACTCTAGTGAACACTCACTCATGTGCGTTATGTTTACACATGTTGACACGAGTCATCTATGGCATGAACACGACAATGCAGATCAATATTTTCATAAATAAAGTTGTAAATTATGTTTTATTATGCAAACAAAGCATTCAGGTTGCTTAATAAAATTGAGGTTAAGCCACTGAAGTCACATGGACTACTTTAACGATGTCTTTCCTACCGTTCTGGGCTGGGATTGTGTAAGTTGCGTTGGTGCCTATGGAGGGAAAGCTCTTGGATTTCATCAGAAAGATAGTCTTACAGGTGTGAAATGACATAAGGGTGAGTAATTAATGACAGAATTTCCATTTTTGGGTGAAATTAACCTTTAATTCGTCCATGGTTCCAACTGGAATAAAATAATAGAAAAGTGCTTTGGTGCTTTTGGTGCTCAGTGCAAACTGGCTAAGTATGTATTAAAATGTATACTGTATTGCTCACTGAATGTTTTACAGCACAGAAGAAAAAGCTGTTCTAGAACTTTACCTGCTAGCTGACAAGTGACATTAGCTTACTTAGCAAAAGCTAGCTACTTGTTTCTATAGACAAATTAAAATTTTTCAAGTATTAAATTAAAATAAATATTATTGCTAATGTCTGAACAGCATGTAACGAAAATTTAAAAATGAAAGCCTGTAGACTAATTATTATGTGAATGACTCAGGGTGGATTTTGCTTGTAAAATCCAAGTGAAACTATCATAACAGTGTCATTTTAATGAACCTCATCTGTCGACATGATGTCGGTGAATCTCACTGGCATTACTATGGAGTGTGTGCAAGAGCATGAGCAATGAGTTACTGACCACAGTTCACTTAACGGCCACCGGTGTCGCTAATAACAAGGGTTTCTGTATTCTACATAGACCCCTTTAACTCCTGACAATATTGATATTTAGTTGTTAATCATTACTGTTGACAGTGAAATAGCTTGAATCATTCTCTTGAGTAGGATTATGACAATAATTTGGCAGCACTGCTTAATTTTTGACATGCTTATAAAGGAGCGATAAAGAAACATGAAAAAAAAGTGTAGAAATGCTTGGTGGTTTTCAAGTAAACAGAAAATAGAAGAAATATGGATCAAACAGTATGTTGTTTATAAAAGTGTTGTTTATAAATTCAAGGAGGGGAAAGCGCTTGTTTTTCTCTTATGTGTATCTAATGGCACTGTCTCTTGCACTTGATTGCTTGTAAATACTGATTGTATTTTCAAATTACAAATTACTTGTATTTTAATTAAATACATTTCTCACACCAGTATTTTTGTATTTTAATTAAATACATTTGATGAGCTTGTATTTGTAATTTGTAACTAAATACTTTTTGATGTAATTGTGCCCATCTCTGGTTACACCTCTATTATGTATGTTATGTGTTTTCTTCATGGAACGTGATTTGCTTTCTAAAAATGTTCATATTATTATTGTATTTTCCATACAATGTCAGTATTCCACCTCTGTGAACAATGACTTAAATTTGGGTCTGTTCATCACACAAAGTTAGCGGCTATAATGCGTATATCCACTATTATTGTGCTTTTTCCCACTCCTTTTTGGAGCTTGACAATCTGTGGTTGACAACTGTCTTAAACATTCCATTAATTAACACTTATTTTCCACAGTATTTTCTCAAAATTCACTGCAAAAATGTTTGCTATCCGTTGACAAGCTGTCAGTTTTGACATAAGAGATAACTAAAATTTTTTATTAATAACGATATCAGCCAATTAATTGGCCTGTCAAGTATGTCTATCAGTTTCATTGAGGTATAATAGCAGTAAGAGCACAAAAAGCTGTTTGTTCTTCTTAGTATTTTATGGTTTATTCACTGTTAGCCGTCACGAAGCTGGAATGCTGCTCAGGCATTTTTCTCACTACAGCTCCCAGATGGTCTTTGGCTTGCAGGGGTTTACAGGCTTTTTTCCTTGTTTTGTTTTTTGAAAAGGCTGCTGAGCTTTTTATTTTCCACTGAGAGTTGGTCTTATGCTAGTGAAGTACATTTAAAAATGTTGAAATAGAGCATGAAAGCAGTGATCCTGACAGCCCTGCCTTTTTCTCTATTCCCTTTTTCTTTTTAAGGACCTCTTCCTTAGTGCTTCTCCTGTATCAGGGCATCTGTGCCAATGAAGCCTTTTTATTTGGCCGAGATTGAGTGCAGCCAAGCGGGCTGGCCCTATTACCACTGCGCCACAGTGCAGGAGATTGCCTGCCTCGGCCATCTAATTGCGGACATCAGCTGAAAGGCTGTTGCTCTGCAGTGGTGAGCAGACAGCCAGTCTCAGATTCATTGCTCCATTGGCTAGTTAAAGCACCAGGCTGTCTTTGTTTGGGGACATGGGGAGGCTTATAGGCTATGGTGTGCTCTGTCTGCTCACTAATCTTATAATGTTCACTGGCAAGGGCTGCTCACTCTCTGCTGCCCTCCTCTGCACTGGACAATATGAATCTCTCATCACAGTGCTTATAGCTGGGACACACTGGCAGGATCCCAGCCTGGAGAAAAAAAATAAAGTCTTTCCACTTATCTGGCACCCTAACAGCAGATAGTTGTGGCTGCGCACACATTTTGCACTCCGCTGGTTGAGTGTTTTGGAATACATGCGGACATGGTGTGAGCTGTCTAAAATGCTCTTCGGTGAAGGGCTTTTGCATCGTTTTTATTACAGTTTAAGCTCAGTTGACAGCATTCGTGGCATGATGTCAGTTGCCGCAAGAAGGTATTATCAACTCGTTCCTCAATTTTTAAAAGGCCGAGAAAATGTGTGTACAATATTACTCTTGCAGTGGAAGCTTAGCAGGCAATCGTCCGGAATCAAAAAGCGTAAAAATATGCTGCTGTCACACTGTTTTGAATAAATAACCATAACCCTTAAATCAATAGGACACCAAATCGAAAATTCTGTGCTTACTTATTCACCTTTGTATCGCCCCAAAGCCATGTGACTTACTTTCTTTCATGGTACACAAAAGAAGTTTTGAAGGTTGTACTAGTTGCTCTTTTCCATACAATAACAATGAATGGGGACTGGAGTTTTCAGGCTTTAAAAAGTGCAGAAAAGCAGTATAAAATTAAAATGGAAGTAGCCCACATGACTTGTGCACTATGTTCCCAGATTTCTAAAGCTATACAATAGCTTTGTGTGATGAACAAACCGAAATTAAAGTCATTATTCTCAGACAATTTTCCAATCCAGTGAGCTGTTAATTACTGCGTCCGGATCATCTAGTCAGTGAGCTGAGAAACTTGAGAACTAGATTTGTCAGACTGGTGAATAAATCATTCATGCCGGTGTTTGAACCATATTAACTTATTAAATGAAATTATGATTTTGCAGTCAACTCAAAACATGAAAGGCGTGAATATCATGAACGCTCCAAAAAAGCAGGGGCAGAGGTAGAGACTTTCAGTGAATAAGCACTTGAAATTTTGGTCTGTTCCTCACAAAAATATTATATAGCAGAAGGCTAATATTGACTTGTAATATGGCACACAGACTTATGGAATAGTGAGGGTTAGTAAATGACAACAGAATTCCTTAGAAGCTGATTTGTTTTGCAATTGCACATATACTGCCAGTTTCCAATCCAAACAGATTTCCTAAACACTGTCACCATTTGTCATATTTTAGCAGATAGTCCTGCCACAAACGAATGCCACTGGCAATCTCCATGCATAAAAATTTATATTGCATAACCACAAGTTCATTCACCTAAAACAGTGAACCTTATAATCTCTCAAAAAAAAAAAAAAAATATATATATATATATTACTAGACAACAAACATACAAGTTTCACATTTCTGCTTCAAAACCTAGACTTCCATTACAAACCTATGAACAGAACAAGCCTACATTACTTTCTAATGGGCAGCAAGCTACATCTGCGTTCCACAGAGCTTAAGTTATATTTAACCCACAATATTACTTTAATGACTGATGTTGAGATTGTATCTTATCTCGGTGATACGACTGAAGCTTTTGATTGTAAGCCCTTATTCAGTGGATGGATATGAATGTGACATGCCTTTTCAATTAGTCAGGTATTGAAACTGTCACGCGGGGGAGGGGAGAGCTGGCCAGTGCAGTTCAGCAGCATTAAATCCTAATTAGCCATGGAAGGATGAAAGGGAAATGATTTTGAGTTCATTCTTTGATCAAGATTATTAGATTCTCAACATTAGTCATATATATCTCTTCCATTGTGTCTATAGGCTTCTTTTTGTTAAGGCAGGTGGCTTGAATTTGAGATTAATTCCTTTGTCAAACAAAGCACCTCCTCTCTTGCTTTTACTCACTGTTTAATTTGTGATACATATAGAGGCTTTATGAAGGTTGTCTTACAAATAAGAAGACTGAGGCTGAGCATTCAAGGAAGCTATTAAGAATAGTGCTGTTGGTCTTTTGTTCAGTAATCCTCCCACCGGCCCATCATGCAATCTGTCATCCTTTTAAATGAAAGTGAAAGTGAAAGTCGTGACGTATTGTCAAGTATGGTGACCCATACTCGAAATTGGTGCTCTGCATTTAACCCATCCAAGTGCACACACACAGCAGTGAATAGTGAACAAACTCGCACACACACACCGTGAACACACACCCGGAGCAGTGGGCAGCCATTGCTCCAGCGCCCGGGGAGCAATTGGGGGTTCGGTGCCTTGCTCAAGGGCACCTCAGTCATGGTATCGAAGGCAGAGAGAGTGCTGTTCATTCACAATCCCCACCTTCAATTCCTGCCGGTGTGAGAATCGAACCGGCAACCTTCAGGTTACTAGCCCAACTCTCTAACCATTAGGCCACGACTTCCCCTACAATGAGTCTTAGCCTACACGCTTAATCTTAATCTTAATAATTCTGTAGTTCCTTCTCCCATTAAAATTCTTTTAAAAACATGTTTTTGTGAATCTTTTCAACATGAAATCAAAATGGAAGCTATTTACTTTCTTAATACATGTTCCAGGTTTCATTGTGCACAATTTATCAGTGCACATATCTCCAAAGAAAGCAAGAGAATTTTCTCCCCCTCTGAAATGACTTTCTTTAGGATGAGTGATATGACCAAACTATTATTTCATGTAACATGAGTAATTTTTTCACAGTACCTTTATATATCATAATATAGTTTTTGCTGTTGTTTGATTTTTATTTTTAAAAATATATTATATATATTATATATAATATATTATATATATAATATATTTATATATAATATATTATATATATTATATATTATATTATATATTATATTTTTATTAGTAGTAGAATTCATAGTAGTTTGTTATCTTATGAGTATTATTTTTAGTTTTTTTTCCTTTTTTTATTTTTATAGAAGCACTAAATGACAAACAATATCTTAAGAACCACCACCAGTCAAATCGTTCAGATTTTTTTTTGACTTTTTTTTTGACTTTTTTTTTTTATTTACTTTTTTTTTTTTTAAAGTAACACAAAAGTTACTTTCCTTGGTAATTAGTTACTTTTATAATGATGTAACTCAATTAGTAACTCAGTTACTATTTGTGAGAAGTAACTAGTAACTATAACTAATTTTTTTTTTTTAAAGTAATATGCCCAACACTGCAATTGAATAATCAAATGTAAAATCAAAACACTGCATAGTGTTCGCTGTATGATTTACATTAAAGGGTTACTCCACCCCAAAATGAAAATTTTGTCATTAATCACTTACCCCCATGTCGTTCCAAACCCGTAAAAGCTTCGTTCGTCTTCGGAACACAATTTAAGATATTTTAGATGAAAACCGGGAGGCTTGTGACTGTCCCATTGACTGCCAAGTAATTCTCACTGTCAAGGCCCAGAAAAGTATGAAAAGCATCGTCAGGATAGTCCATCTGCCATCAGTGGTTCAATCTGAATTTTATGATGCTACTAGAATACTTTTTGTACGCAAAGAAAATAAAAATAACGACTTTCAACAATTTGTCTCTCTGCGTCACCGTAGTGTCATTTTATGGATAATCTCTAAAATGACGCTACGGTGACGCGACGACAGAGAAGAGACGAATTGTTGAAAAAAAGTTATTTTTATTTTCTTTGCGTACAAAAAGTATTCTCGTCGCATCATAAAATTCAGATTGAACCACTGATGGCAGATGGACTATCCTGACGATGCTTTTCATACTTTTCTGGGTCTTGACAGTGAGAATTACTTGGCAGTCAATGGGACAGTCACAAGCCTCCCGGTTTTCAACCAAAATATCTTAAATTGTGTTCCGAAGACGAACAAAGCTTTTACGGGTTTGGAACGACATGAGGGTAAGTGATTAATGACAAAATTTTCATTTTGGGGTGGAGTAACCCTTTAAATGACATTGCATTACATTAAATTTTGATTCTTAGTAATGCTAAGTGATTTTCTTTGATTTTTTTGTTGTGTAATTACCATTAACAGCACAGACAGCAGCAGGTATATTAGGCAGCTGTCACTTTAAGAACAAATTCAAAGATCCAAAGTATTGACAAATCTTTCCCAACTGTTACGTTCACTAGTAGGTTTTTTGACTGATTTGGATTTTTTGTTGGCTGATGCTGACAGGATGAGGTCCATATTTAGTTGTCTTTTGCGGTTTATTGTGCTGTACCATTTTTAACATCAAGCAAGCCCCACATTTATTTTATTTGCATTGCTCAATATAAAGAAAAATAGCAAAATCTCTGACAATAGACTTTTTATTATTGCCTTAATATATACCATATCACCCAGTCATAACTTTGTTTCAACTATTGTCATTTAGGCCATGCAGGCTATTGCAAAATGTTAAGTAATAGCAAAACAAATACTTGTGTTGTAACGGGGAATTATTGACCTTGCTCTATTCTGGTATAGAGCATCCTGTTTTCACAATTCAGTCGGTTCCGTATAGGTAATATTATTTATTTGTTATTTATTTCCTTCATGAATGTACGATTACTAAATTAAACAAAATATTCAGTAAATAAAATGGGTTTCATGTTAACTTCAAATGTTCTCTGCAGTGAGCGGGTTAGGCTGATTTATAAGTCTGCTGTAGTTTTGGAGACAAAACATTGTCCAACAATTATACAGAAAAAGCTAAAGTAAGGTGAAAATTGTCCTTTGGAGAAAGTAGCTTACACCAAAAGTTATATGTCAGGTTATCTTATTACGCTGAAGCTGCTTCATATTTGGTTTATAAATAGTAAATATTAAAAAATAGTCAGCCAGAACTGTGCATTATAATTAGTTTTAATACATAATTTATCAAACGAAGAAACAAAGAATCTCCAAAAGAGGCACAACATTAAATTATTATGCGAGACTGTTGCTGCTAATCAATAAAATAGCTTTGCTACTGAGAAGATGCATGATTACAAAAACAGCAACACTACGAGCTCACTAATGAGAAATGTGGTTAAACAAACAGCTTTGCTATCTGTAGATACACTAGTTACCCACAATGATCAATGTATCATATATTGTATTTTCAAATAAGAGATTTGACGTTGGAGTCTAAATGGAGATTTTGCAGCCACAGTGTTAGAAACCAGGTTCAAAAACACTGACACCTATTTATGATTACTATCACTATTGTCTACGTTTCTGCACACCAACTACAGCTGCTTCTGATGTTGTAGCTGTACTGTTTTATGTGTTCAGTTATTCTAAGTATTATATATCTGTAATGTGTGTAATGTCTGTCTTTTTTACCCAGTGGTCCTCAACTGGTTTTACTTAGGAACCCAGATTTTACACTGATATTTTTCTGACGCCCAAGTAGATTCCCAACTATCAAAATAGTTAATATATTAGTCTTTTTCTTGTGTAGTTTTGTTCATGTTTCAGTTAGAGTTGGTGGACACACATCCTTTGACATGAACAACAACACTAACAGCTAAAAAGAGATTTTCCCTTTTTATACATTTGAAATGTTTAATGCAAGGTATCATTTAACCTTATATACGTTAATGTTAGAGTTAGAACAAAAACGTTCAAGGTACTTGCCAACCTCTCATCTGCTGATCATGAAGGGACATTTCACAACAAGCATTTCAATCAGATATGTGGGCGTATCACAACAAGAGTGTAAGTAAATCTAGCAGTGGCTGAATTTATCCACATCTCCTGCGAGACAACTCAAGTATGCAGAGGGACCTCATATCTGCAGCACTCTTAAAAGCCCTGATTGTGTCAAGCTCTCTTTGCTGCTTTTAGTGTGGGGGTGGGGGGAGGAAATAGTGTTGTGAAAAGCTTGTGCTTCTTGAATGCCGTGATGCAATCATACGTCTCTGATGGTCGGGAGGAAATAAGATGACCTGTGCCTTCTCCCGACAGATTAGATAGATGTCACCTTTCTTATGAAAGTGCCAGTCAATTTCGCCCTTCCTGTGTGCTGCCTATTAATTACGGCGAAGAGAAGCCTTTCAAAGCTGCTGTGCTTTCTGTGCATGGTAACCAAGTGACTGAACACAGCTCATTGTTTCCTCTCTCTCTTTTCAGTATCCCCAGATCAGCGAGGAGTCAACTTCTCCATTTGTCTTCATTTGCTCCAACCCCCAGGAGTTGGTGGTGAAATTTCCCATGAAAGGGAAACACAAGATTTGTAAGTCATGCCTGCCTCTTTTCATGTGCTGACTCGAGTTGTTCACCCTTGCTACACTCTCAGATGCACTTTTAAACATATGCAATAAACCTAGTGAGCAGCCTATGGGGGCAGCAGTTTTAAGCATCATATAGGCCACTGCACACACAAAGGTAGGCAACTTTATGCTCCTAATAAGACACTTTTTAACCAAATTTTAAGGCAATATCGCACACTGTACTGTGCAGAAGTCTTTTTAAAAAACATTTATTTTAAGATGTGTAATTATATCTAGTTATGTATAGCATGCAATATTTGCATAAGAAATGTTGGCACACTAAAGCAAAAGATAACGTTTTAAATCAAATGTTTGTGAGAAACAACTAATGTAATGTTGTTACATTACTGTATATCCTTTGTTTAGAAGGCAATCCCACAGTCCATTGCACCAAGCCTGGTGAAAATATAAATTTGTTAGACAAGGCAAAGGCAGTGTTGAGTATAAATAATTTGTTTTTTGAGTTTCATGACATTAGTATAGCGACTTGCTAATGCCAAACTCAAAAAATGAATGTCTAGTGAGAAACAATTTCTGCCCATCTAGACAGTAGGGAGTTATGATGTTGCACATCATCTATTGCTGTAACTGATCTTGCAGGGTATTCAAAATATTATTTTCATAATTACTTTTGTGGATGTTTGTTTACTCCACATGCAAGATGATGTACAGTGTTGGTGGTGAAATTTCCCTGGGAAACAAGATTATTCTTTACATGTCTTGTGCTGGTTGTTCTTATCAGTTAATGCTTACTGTTGTCCTCACTATCATCATTTAGCTTTGGTTCCCTTTGGTTATAATCAAGGTGTTCATTCATTTGATTTATGCAGACCTGTTTTCACAGGGTTGATCACATCTTTTGGCAATGCCAATAATAATGGTAGCGTATCTGATTTGCATGAGTTTGGAAAGAGAAAGATACAATTTCCATACAAATATACTATTGAAAATCCATGGTAATACTGTGGAGATTGATTGCTTGAAATCATACCATGGTGTATAATTGAAGAAGGCGATTAACATAAAAATATTCAAACAATTTGAAAAATAATTATCGGTCTGAACAAAAAGCAAATGTACTCCAGCTGGTCCTTTTCCCTGGGTTTGACGTCACAGCTCAGGATAGTCACGAAGGAAGGATTTGGGAAGCTTCAGAGTGGTATGTCGCATTGCATTTAAAGCGCTGGTGATCAGCTCAAGAAAACTTCTGGGAGGTCCTGCACCAGCTGAGCAAGTGCCATTGAGATGAATGGGATTGCTAACGGATGAGTGTTAGCTTTCTTCTAAGAACGATAGACCTCCTTGTTCCAGTCACATGACCCAAGTTTTGTCCCCAGACAGCATAAAAAAGACCTATATGATGAAAGAAAAGAAAACTTCGACCTGCAAATATGCCTCATTGTTTTTGATCTATAGTAATTCTCACAGGAAATCTCTGCTCTTAACGGAGATTGTTTGGTGCCGTTTTCTCAGTCATTCTTCACAGCAGCTCGACTGTCAACAGTGGTGTTATTTCACAGTACAGACTGGAAGCATTTCACACTTGGATAGTATCTGCGTGACGGTTCCTCTTTAATCACATTTACACATTCTTTTCTATTTAACCTGCTTAGCTTCTCAGATAAAAATGATCAATTAATTATGTAACTTCAGTGACAGTAAATGCCTGAATTCTCGGGTGGAAAGCATCTCTGACAAGCATGGGTGATTGCTTTTACAAGAGCATTGGCGACTCACTGTTCGTGGCCTTTTGTTTTCACATAAAGGAAGCACAAAGCCAGGCCCTCAAAGCGATCCTTCCCTCTGACATTCGAAGCTCCCTCCTTCCTCCAGCAGCTTTTCATATCGTAATGGAGAATTTTATATCCATTTTGACCTTGTGTCTAGCCACCGTTTCCCATTCATTTTCATTCTCTCCTAAGCTGCCAGAGCTCTCAGGAGAGCCGACCTCTGTGAACTCCACATGGGGGAAATGAGGGAGGAGATATGGACTGATAAGCTGGGAGACCAGTGAAGAGTAAGAAGTCACCACAGAGATGTCCTGCCCTTTACCTCTCCCGTGTCTTCCACGGTTTATCCAATGTTAGGGTCAAGGTGTCACCCTTTTTGTCCTGACATACTGAAGAAGGCCTGTGAGCCAAAACATTTATTTTTCCTCCATGTGTAAAATGAAAACATCAAAAAAAATTGATTTTCGAGTGTGAATCACAGCTGAATTTTTGAAGTAATAAGATTCACGCACTAAAATGTGATGATATATGAGATGAGAGAGAGTGGTGTAAATAAACTTTTTGCCCTGTACATGAAGGATAGGATTCGTCTGTATCCTATCATCCCAACAGCGTGTTGATATATGGATTAGCAATCACAAAACAATGCTTGCGTTCTCAGAGAACAAAGCTATTACGGAAAACTGACTTGTATAATTGAACGCCATCCGTCTATTCCTCATTGTTGCTGGAATTGTTGACATTTAGATGTGGGAAATTTGGACTCTGTCTTTCCATTACAAAGAAATTTCCATTCGCTGATTAAAATGACTGTATTAAAAGCTGTGTGGGTGCTGAGGTTTCTGTTCATCAGGCACTGGAATCTTTTATCCTGTCATTTCATCTCCGCACTGAAGGTCATCCTCGCTACATCGAGCTATCGGAGATATCCTGATGAGTGGCTTCAGCCATGTGTGAATATTGCAAGCTCACATCAGTGATTCTGTTACATGCTAGCCTTTTAAAGGCTAAAGGTTGTCTCTCTCTTCTTGCTTTATTCGAATCAATACGGCTTCAGTATCCAAACAAGCATGCCTTGCAAGCTGCATGCATTAATAATATGCAGCCCAGCTTCTAGCATGCTGTGCTGAACTGCTTTGCTGAAGGACAGACTTGAAGTAGATGATCTGTTTATTTCCTTAAAGGAAACCACTTTTGTCTGGATTAACCAACTGTTCTGTATTAAATAAAGCTTTATTTTAATAAAAGGTCACCTTTTTGTGCTTCTGGTGACTTATAGCCTGACTGTTGGCGTAATGTCTGATTGACTTGGCAATTTATTTTGGCAAGAACTGCTCACTTAGACCAGGAGGAAATGACCAGAATGTAAAACGACCAACCGTAGTTTGTTTAATTTTTCCATACTGCTTAAGGGCAACTTTATCTACAAAAGTTGATACCAAAAAAATAAACTGACTCACAGACTTTGGAGTTATTGTTTCATTTCAGTTAATGAAAAGAAGACTGATATTTGTTTTATTCCCCAACAAATTTGGGAACCCCTGGACTATTTCACAGACTGAACAAAGTGAAATACTCTTCCTCACATGGATATCTAGTTACTTCCTACTGAGATCTCTCAGCTTCTTTAACACTTTTAACCATATTTAAATCCATTCTCCAGATTTCTGCCAGATTGTCCCACACAATCGGTGCAGAAAAGTGTGCAAAATCACCCACCAGTTTACCTCACCACCCACTAGCTACCTTACCGAGGGGCTACAGTAGCCTGAAGCCATCAGCTTATTGACAACTTCTACTCTTATCGCCCTTTCTTTTTCTCCCTGCAGTGCCCTGGTTTCTTTTTCTCTTCATTTCTCCACTACCTTTTTTCATTCTCTTCCATAGGGTAAGTAAAAAGAGAAGTTTTGATTTATTCATGGACTCCTTTTTTATATTCATGTATTTTCCAGGGCTATCTTGGGTGCGGTGGAATTTCTTGCTTCAGCAGCTGCTGGGATGCTCGACAGAAATCGGGTTTCGGGTCTTTTGAGCCTGGTGGTGGGGGAAGGGAATGTGTATTGGGAGGAGGGTTATATATTACCCAGGAAATGTGCAGCAGGCTTCAGAGGTGACAGGCTGTGTTTATTACAGATCTGTCACTCAGCTAATGGGCAGCCGGGAATTGGCTGCTTCACTAATGTGAAGGAGAAGCGTGCAGTGAACAAGAGGACTTTATTGCTGAGAGAAGGGCTCCCTCCCCCCTCTTTGCCCTTTAAACTCAAAGCAGTGACAGTGATCCGCAAACAAGGAAAAGGTGAACTAATGTCACCTGAAATCACAATTTTCAGACACTGCATAGAAGTTACAACACTGCATGCTAGTAGATAAGTAGTCACTTAGCAGATGAGTTTATCCAAAACAACTTAAAGTAGAACTTACTGGCAGGAGTCTTTTCAAGGACCTTTTTTGGCATTGACTCTGCTGATTTTGGGAGTAGATGGGTGAAATGAATTTGTAACATTTTAAATGGCCAATTGCCATTGACATTGCCAAGTAAGATATGTTCCTCAACAACTTCTGTTAGTCCTGTCAGTGGAATTTAGTCCTAACCCTGGCGTAAAGTAATCCTAAAATCAAGCACCTAGCATATGTCTTGTTTTCAGTTCTTAAATGACAAATCCAGTAATTGGAAAACAACAGGAAAATGTGTAAACAATCCACCCACCTTGTTGAATTCTTAAGAAGTGGAGAAAGGATGGAAAAGCAATTTGAATTTTCACTCACCTAACCTAATGCTTTTCCAGGAACTTGTCCTACTTGGCACAATCATGGTGTCCCTATATTATTACAGGGACAATCCCCCTGGAGAAACCTTGGGTTAAGTGCCTTACAAGGACACAGTTATGTCGGTTCATGGCTCGTTCCTTATGAGGCTCGAGCCAGAAACTGTTCAGTACATGCTACTCCACACCACCCCCTTTTGCAAGTGAGTGAACATAAGACATTATGTAACATTTTCATGTTCAGAGCGAACCAGTGTTTTTGGGAAACTTGGGTTGACTGAATTTGTACTTTTAGAAATTGGCAGAAATTAAAATGAGGCTCCTTTTAATAGGTTGTATTATGCTAGTGTAGATGTAGAAAGATTTTAAATTGTTAGCATTAGCATGGCCTCATGCTAATGCTAACATTCATGGCCTCTTTAAGACCACACAATTCATTGAATGGTCTCTTCATATTCCTACTTGTGTTCCTCACAGCCTTGTTTTCATTCGTGTCACATTAAATGTGGCGTTTACCCTGAATAAGATCTGTTAATGTTTCTTAGTAACTGAAAACAAATGTAGTCTACTTTGAGAGGTGTCCTGGAGGCCATGTGGAATAGAATTTAAGAGTTTAATTGCTGACTGCTTTTCCAGGCTCCCACACAGGGTTGTTCACTCGTATCGTGGTGTGTGATCAAAATATCAACAAGCGGTTTAATACGCTTGTATATCTGTCTCCGTGATACAATCTTTCAGTGCTAAGAAGACTTGCTAGCTTTTAAAAAGAGTACTACATAAACACATAAAAGATATGTGTATGTGAAAAGGGAATGGGGGAGACCGTTAGACGGTGCCAGAAAAAACCAAGCAAGCAAGCCTTTGAAGGTCCTGTGCACTCAAGCGACGATCCAAGAATGTGGTTGGTATTTGGCTAAGAATTGAAAGAGATGTAGCTCTCGTTCAGCCTAGCATGAAATAAATTATGCAATGAGGCCCAGGTCCTGTTATTTAAACATAGTTTGCTTGTTTGTTTTAGGTTGTTTTCATCATTTCCGACTAGTTTTTAAAATCAGCGGCCCAGCTCTGAGGGTTTCCACTTAGTGGCCCCACCAGTTAATACAGTCCATTCCAGGCATATGCGAAAGCGAATGTGTAAAATAAATAAACAAATAATAAAATAAAAATTAAGAGAGTGAGTGTAGACCACTTTCTGCTACATCTGGTAAAGTCTTTGTTTAAAAAAAATTATGCTCTCAATCTAAAAAAATTAGATTGAGAGCATTTTTTTCTGAAATTAATTGCGATTAATCGTTAAAAATCGTTAAACATGAAAGTTTTTAAATATACTTTTATTTTGCAATAATTTCACATTCAATTTTCAAATGAATGTAGCAACAACATAAAGACAGTATGTTTAATATTAGTTAAAAAAAATTTGACTGAAGGTGAGTATCACTGATACCAGTACTACTGATGTCTCTAGGAAATTGTTCTTTTTTTCCTAATATTTAACCATTGACTATAGCCATTCAACATTACAGTATAATTGAGAGCTATCAATTTTAACATTTATTAGACTTTAAAATAGAACTTCTAATTTAAGTGAACTTAATACAATCTTCACATTATTTACCCATACGCCACCATATTTGTGCATGCAATTGAAGAGCATGCACTAAGAGCACAATATATCAGCTGATAGGAAAGGTAAATTTGTTTTTACAGACATATGGCCTGACAACATCTCATCTGACCACAGTTCACTGATGTTCTACTGAAGCTCCTGAAAAGTCTCTCATTTGATGTGGTCGTAAACACGTTCTGCAACTAAATAAATGTACTTCTTGTCAAGAATAAAGAGACAGAAGCAGCAGTTGTGAGTGGGGTGGCCAACCCTAGCTCCACCCCTGCGTTAACTGCATTAAATATTTTTAACGCAGTTAAACTGGAAAAATTAATTGCCTGCATTAACGCACTAATTTTGATAGCACTAAAAAAAAAATACAATTGCAAATTAGGTTTTACATGTTATGAGTGTGTCAATATTCTTGAAATCTTATTAACAATACATTTGTGCTAGTTATTACCTAAATATGCACACTATAAATGGCATTTCTTTGGAATTCTCTTTCCTTGGATTCTTTGGTAAACATTAATTATCCGTGTGAAAAATCAGTATGAAAGACTGAAATGTTTATGCACATTCAGAGCACACTAATGCTCTTTAAAGCAACATCGCTTTTGTGAGTAACTGGAGTAAAAGAATCGTGTGGGCAACACTTAGTGTACTGCATCTATTGTATTGTACTGAGCTTTTTTCATCAAGGTTTTGAATTCTGGTTAATGTCTGTGTGAATGACGAGTCCGCTACTCTAGTGCTCTCATCTAACAGACACCCGATAGCGAGTACCGCACCATTCAGGATCACCATAAATAGTCTTTAAAAAAAAAAAGAAAAAAAGTCCTTTATGTTTAGATTATGCATATAATGGGAACACTGGAACATCTTGAACAGAGTTTTACTGTGTTGACTGTCATTACCGAATTCGACATGTTTAAATGTTGAATGGAGAATGACTTGACTGCTGCATTGGAGGAAAATTTAACAACCTAATATACTGTCTTTTTCTCAAACAAAGCTATCTTTAGTAGAAACTGAGTATAGTATGTGAAAATGTTTATAGTGCCTTTATAGTATTTTTATTTTTATTTTTTTATTTATTTTTTTTTTTTGTTCATTTCGTATTTGGCTTGGTCCCATCTGATAACCGATCTGTCAAAAAAGGTCCGTTTTGGACCGATACTGAGTATTGAATTGGCAAATCGTAAATAAAGATTAAATTAAACTTAGTGGCACTAAGTAGTATTGCATAAAATAATGTTTTTCAGCCCACTTTAAGTCTCTCCCTCATCTTCAGTTGTTCAGAGAAACTGGTTGTCTTGGCTCAAACTCATGCCTTGACATGTTGACCCCTCAAAACCATCCAGCGTCACAGCAGGAAAGCACCAGAGTCCACAAATGGCTTACTTATAGCTGTCTCCACTCATTACGCTGAAAAAGTATTTCAGCATTGAAAAAAAGACACAGTTCACCCTTAATGTCTCCCCCTACAGAATGGCAGTAGTTCTGTGGTCCTGAGAGGCAGATCTGCGGTGATCTGGCATGATGTTGCCCTCCATTTGTTCCCAGTAATGACCGTTCTGCTTAGAGAGCCCAAGTCCTCAGAGAAGAGCGATGGAGATCGTGTCTATTTGCGGGCTGCCAGCTGCTCCCATGTTTCTCATGCTGTCTGAGGTTTAATTTTCCCACTGCAGCACGTATGAATAATGATATGAGGCAAAGAGCCCTCTTCTTTATCTTAATTTAATCCTAATTTACACAACAGCCAACTGCAATAGAGCATTAGCAACAGTGTGGGAGTACTGGAGTCCCACACCATATGATGACAAAGATTACAAGGTCTCGGTTTGGTGTTGTCAAGCGTGTTTTTACAGCCTCATCTGTCGACAAATACATCTACTACTTTGTTACAGGAAGTAGGAGCCCTTGACTCTGTGCCCTCTGCCAAGATGGCCATTTAAGCTCTTAAAAAATTAATGCAAGAGCGAGAGAGAGGAAGATGGTGGGAGTAAATGGAAAGACTGTGTGCATAGATGAAAGTCGAGTTGCTGGTCTCTGATTACTGTTGTTGCTCATTTGCACCTTGCTTTTCAAGTGTTGCATGAGCACTTATTTGAATTTGACAGAAGCTTTTCTCTTAAAAAAAAAAAAAAAAAAAAAGAAGAATCAAATATGTAAAAAAAATAAAAACATGCATTATATTTTACATGTGTCTGTGTGACTATGTCTTGCAGTACGGTTTCATCTCATAAATGCTATTTTATATCTTACAATGTGACTAGTGCTCAATTTAAACTCCCATAATAACCTTATTTTTTTCTTTGATGCTGAAACATTCTTGCCTAGTTTTTCCTTCAGCTGATATATAAAAAAATCTTTGTTGACTTGGACTAATTGGAATATTGGATATCTATTCAAACAGTGGTCTACAACATTTGTTCTTAAAGAATTTTGTTCTTAAAAACATTGTATTAATACTGCCAAATAACTGCACAGGTTTAATAGGAAAATTGACCATTTTGGTTTCTAAGTGTTTCTTGAGTTTCAAATCAATGCACTGTAGTAGGCTTAAATTAGATTTTTGTTGCAAGTGAAGCTGCATTTAAAAGGGTCGTTTCCCTTTTAAATGAAGCCATTTTCTTAATGGTTTTTTAAGGTTGAGGGCATGTTGTGCAATTTGTCCTTTCTAGCATTTTCCTAATTTGAGTAACTTCTACCAAATGACAGATGAATTAACTCAAAAGTGCTATAGAGTTTGATTGGATGCATTGGATATGTATGAAATATATTGAATTTGAATTATGCAGTATACCCAGACACTATCTACAACTGTTTTTCATTGTTTTTCCTTGCTATCCACAGCCCTATCACAACATGCCTCACATACTAGGTTGCCAAGCACAACACCTTAAAAGAAAGCTTTGTTCTAACCATTTCAAATCAGTGGGTGTTTCCCTCTTCATGCTGCATTACTCCTTAAGTGGCTTAAAAACAAAGGCAGGGTTATCCCTTGACCATTTACTCATTGTGCAAATCTAACTGGAGAAGTACAATACTACTATATGTCAACACAACTTGACGTACATGGTTGTAGATTGTTGGAAAAAAAGCATTTCACTTGTCTAAGCAGATTTGTGTAAAAAAGACATGAATGCTATGAATCTATAATGTCGATTTATGCTTCCTGTTGGTATGACTTAGCTGTCAATTAACTAAAGTATCTTTATACCAAGAATCTGCCCAAGAAATTCAGTGACAAATAGTTACATATTTGCTTAGTGGTCAGAGATCACAACTGTAATAATGCTTGCTGGTTTTCATGTGAAAGGCCAGAGCATTGGTGCATGACATATTGCTTTCCTTCGCGTTACATTTCTGTTTTGTTAAGTGTGAAAGGGACTTCAGAGAGTCCTCAGTGCTGTGTTGTGCTCTGCTCTCATGCTTGCCATGAATATTGCATTAACACATTCCCCACCATATGTAGCCTAGGTGCCCTGGCTACTGCTGCAAGTGCACTCAGCACGCAGTGAGAGTCACTCCCTTGTATTGACCTGCCAACAGATGCAGCTCTGTATTATGTACAGTAAATATGCTCTTAGTTTTGTTGACAAGCGCCGACATGGAAATGAGTAGAATATGTAGATTCATGTTTGGGTGGGTAACAGACACCCAGTGTACAGTTCAACACTCTTTGAAACTTGATATAAATAAAAATGCCTGTCTGATTCCTTCTGAATAAGATGGCTAAATTTTACATTTCATGCCAAATATCCCAGTAAGGGATCCTCATACCTTTTCTGAATGCCCTTTCCTAAGTGTGGATATTCAAACAGTCCAGTTGGCCTGATTGATGATCTCAATGATGTTAGCATGCTTGGATCAATTTTCGTGGCTTATGTGCTCATTACTCTCAAATCAAGTCTAGCCGGGGCTTGACCCCAGGGACGTGGCTGAGGTGCCCCTTTAGCAGGCAGGTTAGGTTACTGTATGAGCAGAGTGGAGGGGAGTGGATTTCATTACATTGTGAACATTGTGTCGACATTCATTTTACATTTAAGCCTATCATGCATCTGCAGGAACTACTTCAAGATGGGGTTTGTTTTTGTAGGTAGTGTTTTGCTCCTTTTCTGCTGATTATTCGACTTTGCCTTTCATGGTTAAATAATTGTCTGCAATGCACTGCAACACAAAAACTGACTATAAATATATTTCTATCATGACAAGTCTCAGAATAACTTAGCATGTAAGGGATATGACAATGTTAGTGTATTTGGTCTTGGTGAATAAATCTGCTATGCTGCTGCTGTGAATGGCATACATGAAATTACCATTAGCAGATCTAGACAGGTGGAGCTGGGGGAGGTGGATGGTTTCTGAAAACATTCTGCAAGACTTGCTTTCAGCAAACACAGAACCAAACTTTTTAAATGTTAGCTACCAGATTGCATTAAGGACCTATTATTCTGCACCGTCTGGAGTTTCATTAGAGAACTAGAAATTTATCAACATGATCTTTTGCCATAGAGACATTTATGAATCATCACAAAAAACTGATGTCTTTCTGGAATTTTATTGTTCTACAATTTAAGATTTACCCTCCAAAAATAAGTAAATTTTTATATCTTACACATTTCAATTCAATGATAAATTTCAGTGGAGTGTCTTTGTGTGTGTCATGTTTCAATCCTAACAGTCTAGATTCTAGAATAAAGTGTAGATTCTATAAGAATCTGAATGTTGTTTTGATGTTATGTTTGTAACAGGAAAAGATATAAGATTGTCATCCAGTTAACTTTTTTTTGACATCCTCAGGTAACAAAGAATTTTAGAGTGCTATTATGTGTGTGTGTATACAGTGGGTCATGTCATAATGTATTGTAATTGCTTCAAGTTGTGGATCATATATTTGAAACTTGCCAGGGGTAGGGAGGCTTGGTGCCATTTTTTTTATTTGGGCCACTGCCCCTCAAAATATCTGTGCACGACCCTGTTTGACCCTGAACTCATGCGCTGACCATGCTTTCACACCTTAATGAGTTGGGCTTTGGCTGCTTAAGTTCTTCACAATCTTTTATTACCCAACAATTTTCTGTATATTCCTGTCAAAATGTGCACTTAGAGCAGCTGGCCCTTCTGCTAACTTTGATAAAACATCCAGAAATAAATTGTCTCTTTTTGTCCCAACCAACAATGAGCGAGCAACTCTTTAAGTTGCAGGAATGCGATATAATGACTACAGTTGAAACTGAAGTCCTATAATGTTACACAACCATTTCACAAAAGGACAATTTTAAGAACGTACTAGAATTGGCAATATTAACAATGAATGAGACTTAAGCTTTCAAGTTTCAAAAAGAACAAAAAAAGCATCATAAATGTATTATAATAGTAGTCCATTGGATTGACCCTATATTCTAAAGATTTTTAGTGAACTACTACTTATATTTTGGTATGTTCCGCACATAAATAGTGCAAATAGTGCTAAAGTACAGTAAAAGTACAAGATGGTGAAAAAATATGACTTTTATATGTTTTTTTGGCATTACTTTAATGGTTAGGTTCAGGTTTGGATCTTATATTTTTGTTTTCATACAATTTCCCCATCTTGTATGAATTATGACTAAATTGGACTAAATCTTTCATGTTAAAATGAGTTTTAGTTCTAATTAACCACAGCAATCCACAGCAATGCAGTATTTCTCTTTAAGTGTAGATGGAAAAATTAGTTTTTCACTGAAAACTGTCACATCCTGCCTGATTAAAATGTATAACATTCTTGTCCCCTTTTTTTGGCTGGATAGCTGATTATTAAACCTTGCTGAAAAGTCACTGAATGTCACGGTTGTCACCGCAAAACCATTTCGGCATCATTTGGGGTGCTTGAAAAAGTGTCAGCAGTGGTGTTAGTCATCTTTAATGTTTACTATCTCTCTTTTACCTGGACAGCAGCCACTGCCTGAGCTGAAAGAGGAATGTGTTGCTTTGAGAGCCTTGAGATATGGCTGGAATTTCCCCAAAAGTCTGCCGCAAACAAGACCGGCATGGCAGGCATTCCCTTCCTCTAATTGGGCTTTCACAATCAAAGAGAAATCCTTTTTCAAACTGTCTGGTAGAATTTCTCCAGTACTTGAAAGCAACTGGACGTGCTTTTCCATTTGAATCAGACTCATAATTGAAGCGTGGCAGAGGAGACTGAAAAGATGTCCTTGTTAAGCAATCAAACAGTGTTTTGAACTGAAGATCCAGCCCCAGATCGTGACTGCAGTAATTAGAGAGCTTTTTGGTTATATTTGGAAAAGCACCCATGCTTGTCTCTGGAGGGAAAAGCTGCTGCTGCTTCTCTACTGCAGTGCATCAGCTGTTCACCTTCAAGCTGGATTTCCTGTTTTAAGCACATTGTCTTTAGCATCAGAGCAAATGACAAAAGAAATTGGATCACTGCTGAAAAATCATCCGACGTACGTTGGCCCCAAACTATTTAGCCATTCAGACAGTGACACATTTTCCTGGCCTCAAACACATTATCATTGTGCTTCAGTTGTTTGTTTCCACAAAGGCCTTTAAGTTGCTTGTACTCTGGTATTGACAGCGTACATGTATTATGTTGTGGAATCATGACCCAAAATGTTTAATATATTTGTTTGTTTTTGGAAAAAAAATCAAACTACAATAAATTGTGGCTGAAATGTTGCAGCTGGGATGAAAAATATCATAGAACAGCATTGTTTCAATTTGATTCCCGGTTCAAAATAACTTGCCACAGAAACATTATGATCACTTGGTGCTTAAAAACAAACAAAAAAATGTTTAAAGTAATGCACTTACAATGGAAATCTGAGACATCAAAAATAATAAATGTTAAAATATGCACTTTTTCAAAATTATGTTTTCAAGACTTTAATGTCATTCTCATCTTAGTATGTATAAAGGTTTAGAATTGTGCGCCAATGTTCTCTAAACCCCATTAACAACCCCATCAATGTATAACTAGAAGTTAGTACTGTTTATACAACGGTTATTTCTGGTTCTCGAATCTGATTGGCTGATAGGTATGCGATATTGGAGTCCAACAGAGCTCCTCGTCCTCTTCAGCGTTTGTATCACTCCACTTGCCGAAGTTGCCATATTTCTCACAGCGAGTGTCATGACGGACAGCCAAATCCACTATAATTTTAAAAATAATACTGTTTTGTCTCACGGAATGCAGTTTTAAGAGTTTTTTAGGCGAGAATGTGCTTACTTGGACTTCAAATAAGCGGTTTGTTAATAAAGATAAGGTCTATTACAAAATTTGCTTCAACGTTTTTGGAGACGGGAGATCCATTGGTTCAGCGGCCGTTCAGAACTCATTAGATTATATGATTATTCAATAAATAATATTTTATATAAGTAATAATAGTATTTAATAAAAGTGTTTAGTACCGAGGCATGGTGCGTGTTCGTGATGGTGATTTTAATAACATTGTTCCGCCATTAGATGGCGACAAGAGAGAGTTTTTATGAGTCAGCGCTGCAGTAAAGACTTTTACTTTGAAAAATAAACGCTTTTGTGAACAGAGGTTATTTTTACTTTCAACAATGACGCGGCTAACAAATGAGCAGTGCTGTCATCACAAATCATGCTTAACGGATGAAAGGATATTGACGATACGACAAAGATAACGCTTTCCTCAGTAGACATTCAGACTTATGTTTTATTGTCTGTAGAAGATGCTGTATCAGATACAGGTAATCACAGTCGTTCAGTCCATCTCTGTCTCATAATACTTCACTCTACATAATACAAGCTTGTACTGCAGTAATACAATAAGTTTTCAATGAAGCAACTCAACGTTCCTTCGTTACTAATTCTAAAGTGACGTTTTGGAATTAGTAATGGAGGCTTGGGCTCAGCTGTTAAACTGTCAACTTTAGATTTAAATCTGTGGCGGAAGGAAGTAGTTCTGCACAAAAGAGGGCTTTTAAAGACACTTCGTTGTTGATTCTAATTTATTTGCACACTCGTGCCGTCGAGCTGTTGTATAAACGCAATATCACACTCGTAGACGTGCGATATGGCTGTATATCGCACGGCTGTGATTCGCACAGCCATATCGCACTTCTACTCGTGTGATATTGCTCATTAAAACTGTAGTTCTAAAAGAATTACAATTTTAACATTTAAAAAGACAAAACAACATTTACATTTGTTAGAAAGTGATTTTTGTTAGTTTTAACAAACATCATAATTGCAGTTAAAATTTGTACTTGGCACCCACAATTGGTAATTTTCAATTGACTAACTACATCACAACCGTTTCACTATTAGAGAAAGATCATTTGATAATTAATTAGAATAATTTCCTATTGATGTTTCCCAGGGTGCTCTACAGGGACGAGTCTGTTTTGATGACTAAGGTTACACACAAACACACACTTCCTCATGGTAATTATCAGATCTTTATCTTATCTACAATATTTCGAACCAGTGCCCTTGAAAGTGTGCTGATAAAAACCATGGCGAAATCACACAGCGCTTAGAATGACTCTTTGTTTTACATTTCAGTGCTTCCCACAGCTAGCCCCGGCTTTGTGTTGAGCTTGTTTTAATCTCCATAGCTCTTGTTGAGCTTATTGTTGTGCTTTTGAAAGAAGTGTATTTACACTCAGAGAGCTGTCTCTAGCCACCTCGGCTGAGCCCAGACCTCTCTCAGCAGGATAATCTGCAGTCTGATCTGCTCACCCCCTACATAGCAGCCAGCTCTGTCGTCTTTGTGGCGTACAGCGAGTGGGGGAGGGGCCCTCGCTCCTGTCTCCCCATGTATGGACTAGTTCTCTGTGAGCTGAAGAGGCCCTGAGTGCTCATGTTTATACGGAGTCCCCACAGGCTTTGTGTTCGCTGGCTATAAGATTCACACTTTGAGAACAGCACTCATGGAATTTTACGTTTCTTTTCTGTCTGAGTCTGAGGAAGCACCAGTGAGGATTTCTGACATGTTGGATGTTGTTGTTGCCATTGTTTTGCTTGCCATAATGTCTCAGAAAGATAAGATGTGGTAATTTTACATTTATTAGCCCATTTCACCCTTATGAATGTTTAAAGTCAATGTGAATTGGCATTCACTGCCTTTTTTATTTCCCTATTTCCCATTTTATTTCCCCAATGTCCCTAATGTTTCTTTGTTAAATGGTGTTAATGACAAGGAACTGGTGGAAGGAGAGGGGGAAAAAAAAAACTGCTTGGAAAGATCTTCATTTTTTTCTAGTTCAGTGTGGTGGCACTGGACATTGCAAATGTATTATAGGTATGTTTATGTATAATTCTTTATATATATTTAAAATGATATATATACAGCTGCAGTCATACGTTTGTATAGGCCAACTTCAGAATCTGTAAAATAGTTATGTTAATAATTTTAACACTTTTTTTTAAAGTTGTTTATGAGTCACTTGTTTTTTTTTCTGAGTAGTTAAACTGCCCACTATTCTTCAGAGAAATTCTCCAGGTCCTGCACATTCTTTGGTTTTCCAGCATCTTCTGCATATTTGAACCCTTTCCAGAAGTAACTAAATGATTTTGAAATCCATGTTTTCACACTGAGAACAATTCAGGGACTCCTACACAGCTATTACAAAGATGGAGAACATTTACTGTTGCTCAAGAAGGCAATACAATCCATTAAGAGCCAGTGGGTATATGAAACCGTAGTAAAGATGTTTTTTTTTTTAGAAAATACATGTTTGAATTAATTTGTTTTGTTTTGCTTTGATTTAAGCACGAACCTCACTAAATTGTTAGATTTATGCTTAAATGGCAAAAAGCCACTTGCCAGCAAGATAAGAAATTCAAGGATGATTTTCTGAAAGCTAGTCTCTGTTATCCTATGGAATTTTGTTTTTAATTAAATGTATATTGTTTTAAGACCAATTAAATATTTTTACTGGAAAGCAAGACAAAATACTGATTTTTTTTGCAGTGCTTCCATGGCTCTGTGTGTCTAAAAAGAAACCATACATCACAGAGTACGCTTAAGTGCTCCTGACATGTTTACTTGTAAAAGCAGTGGCTGTGTAGAGGTGTGTGATACACTCCTCTGATGGACTCTGCGTGTATTAATGCTTTGTGGCGTTAGACTGGCAGGTTTCCAGGGCTGCTCAATGAGGCAGCAGTCTGTTTGCTGAGCTCTTTCTGCCTCACGTCACTCTGTTTATTCTTCCCTGCAATCCGGCAAACCAGTTTCTGGAATATACTCCTTCAGCTTCTATCTCTGTACTGTGTCCACAGTTACCGTGCCAGTCAATTCCTTAACACCTAACACATAATCTTCCAACCCGAGAACCCATTTTGATGATTACCAAGAGCGTTTAATTCCACTGTCTGTGCGCACAGCCATTGGGGAGTCAAACTGACCCAGTTTCTGTGTGAGTCCACATTTAGACTGGCTCCATGGGCTAAAATCGTCTATCCTTGATCTCACCCTCATAAACACAACCAATATATATCATCCTTTGCTGCTTTCCTGTCTCTTGAATTAATAGTGCTTTTAAACTACAAGCATAACTCTTGTTCTCTTTTTGTGCATGTCCTATACTGATTTATAATCTTTAAGTTAACTTCAAGTTATGGGATATACTAACCTAGTGATTCTCATCTGGTGCATCACGACCCAACAGTGGATTGCAGGTTTGCTCTTTAGGGCAGCACACTGCAGGGCAAAACAATAAAATGCAATAATTGCATAATAATGCTTCTTTTAAAAAGTGTAGAAAGAGCCTCTAGTGTCTTTTGTTGTTAATGTCAAAGACCATGTATTTTAGCACAATTTCTACTCCAGTTAGCCCAGTCCAAACATAAACAGTTTGACATCATCTCATCCTTGAAAATCATGAACAAAACATGCTAGGTTTTAAAAAAATAATAAATAAATTTCCATAAAATGTTACATTTTAATTAAATTAAATTACGTGATATGCCAATAAATTAATCAAATTAATTGCATATATTTGTGAGAAAAGGCCCCAATTGAAGATAGTTCAAAGACATTATTATATAAAAACATTATTGTGGCAAATAAATAAAACATTGACTAGACATCAAAAAAGCGGCTCAATTGGTTTGTTTTAAATTTTCCTATTTGTATACATGCAGATAGACATCTTTAGGAGGTTTTAATGTTTTTTTGTGTTGCATGTGTCTGTTTTTCAGCAGCTCACGCTATGAATGCCATCTTTTCAAAGTGCATGAAACTGAAATTTAGAAGACTGAGAGTTTAGAAACTAGAAGAATTTAGAATTTATAAACCCAAAATCTCGATGTTGCTTTTTGGGCTGTGCAATAATAAATTTGACTGTTAAGTTCATTGCGCACTAAGTCCGAAATTTTCGTCTGATATTTTCGCACGTTAAAAAATAAATATGACCTCACGTTGTGTCAATCACGCTTACACACTGCCTCCGAAACTTTCATCCGTCATAAAAAAATTCGGATCGGGTTCAATTCTCTGCGTTTTTTGCATCTGTAGCAAGCATTTTGAGAGGTGTTTTGACAATTCAGAGCCACCGTACAGGTGAACACCAAAATCCGGAATGGTGTTTGACAAGTTGATCCACTTTATCTCACAGCACAAAGCACTGTAAAGATCCTTGCACACTGAGTTCACAGAAATTGGTTTTCTTCTTTTTAATATGTGGTTCCAGTATTGCTAATCATCAAACTGAGCCATTGACGTCCTGAAGTAAACTTCGAATCGCCCGTGATAATCCCGCAGCTCCTTAATAAGGAGGTGGAACTCTCCTTCCTCTCTATAGCTCAGGATTGGATGGACCCAATATTTCCTCTTTCTTTTTCTCTTTTTAAGAAGAGAGAGGACAACAAAATCATCCTCACTGCTTGAAGACTCCAAATTGTATTGTTTTGCAAATTTTTTCCCCGACAGATTAATTAATACGCACCGGACTCAATGTGGAAGGTTTCTGTGTTTGATAAATTTTTTGGATGACGAAAACAAAAAAATCACGTAAAAAAATTTCGGAATCAGTGTGCAATGACCTTTAGATGTAGAACTGTTTAACTGTATAATATAGTTGAGAAAAATGGTTTTAAAAAGGTCAAATGTGTTTATTGATTATTTAAAAAATACCTATGACTACACCAGTAATGTCACAAATATAGTGTGCATTTCTAATCATTGTCTTATTTTTGCAAAAATCCCTGGACCACAAAACCAGTCATAAGGGTCAATTTTCTGAAATTGAGATTTATACATCATCTGAAAGCTGAATAAATAAGCTTTCCATTGATGTATGGTTTGTTAGGATAGGTCAATATTTGGTCAAGATACAACTATTTGAAAATTTGGAATCTGAGGGTGCAAAAAAATCTAAATATTGAGAAAATCGCCTTTAAAGTTGTTCAGATGAAGTTCTTAGCAATCCATATTACTAGTCAAAAAATAAGTTTTGATATATTTACAGTAGGACATTTACAAAATGTCTTCATGGAACATGATCTTTACCTAATATCCTAATGATTTGTGGCATAAAATAAAAATCTACAATTTTGACCCATACAATGTATTTTTGGCTGTTGCTACAAACATACCTTTGCTACTTAAGACTGGTTTTGTGCTCCAGAGTCACAAATAACTTGCTCTATACGTATATATAACAACAGCCATCACTGTAAGTTATGCATTTTGAGTGCTGTGGTTTGTCTTCCCACCTGAAAGTGCCAAATGACTGCCTTCTCAAATACACTCCTGAAAGACATGGTAATTTGCTGCAAAAATGCTGCTTAACACAGCTAATGCAGAACTGCTTTTTGAGAAGCTTTTAAGCCCATTACTTTCCACTTTCCACCAAACCATAGATAGATAGAAAATAGAAGCAGTGTCACTAGTGGTTTCAGATTTTGGACCTGGAGTTTTTCTGTGCTGTACTAATCCTTTCTGGATATCAGCATCAGCCATTTGAAATTCTTTTAATTTGAAAGCCATTCTTATCGGTCTGCTGATTTTAACCCTGTATAGTGTTAGTGAAGCCTAACTGAGTTGTGCGAGTCATTTTCCTGCTGTATTGAATTGTTAACCTTAAATGTTTTAATACATGTCGTGACAACCAACCGTTTATCAGTTTTCCCTCCCCCACTGCCAGGTAATATAGCTGAGTGTGTGTGCGTGTGTGTGTGTGTTCACTCTCTAGCTCGTGCTTAAATAGAGGCACAGCCATGGCGGTGAGTGCAACCAGTGCTTAGCCTCTGCAGGGAGATGTCAGGCAGAGCAAGCCAGTTGAGCGCAAGCCCTGGATACGGTCAGAGACAGAGAGAAAGTGTGTGTGTGTCTGTGTGTGAGGGGGTAGTGCAGCTCAATTTCCATTTTTATTAACAATCCTGTTACCTCTGTCAGGGAGACGGATGGACGGGAGCTGGTGGATCAATGTCACTCTCCCTCCAGCATGCCAAAGAGCCAGCACAAGCACACCATTAACTGCTTCCTGTCCTACCCCTGCTCTGTGCTCAGCCCACAATGAAGGGCTATAAATACTGCTTATGTTACCTTTCTCAAGGTCTTATCAAAGGAGCTATAGTCTTTAACAGGCACTACAATGCGATTTCTTGCCATTACACTGCAGGTAATTGATTGTTCAAGTGTTTGCTTTTAACTTAATTAATGGTGTTTTCTAAGGCAAGCAGGTCTATTGCTACTGCTCTTATGGGGGATTAGGGGTTTGTTCATATCCCTAAATCTAAGTGTTAAGCTTTGGTTCATAACTCATTCTATTTGTGCTACAGACATGAATTTATACCTTAAATCATGTGCCTTGTTGAGGAGAGGTGTGCTGTTACATTTGTAAGCAATCTGGCTTAGAATTTTTACCTTGTGAATAAAAAAGAAAACAGGTGTAAAAATCCTATTAAGTTTTATAGAAGGAGGGATCCATGGCCATCTAGAGTTTGGCCAATAAGCAAACACCCTAGCAGCAGCATGGTTACACAAGAACAATCATGCAAAACACCCTAGCAACTGCAAAGAAATGCATTGAAAACCACCCAGAACACTTTAGCAGCTGCAAAACAGCGCTCTAAAATTACCCAAAACACCCTAGCAACTGAATAGCCAAATGTTAAGGTTATGATAAAACTGAAGTAGCGACAGATCTTTTCATCCCTGTTGTGATGTACTTGTGAGAATGGATTAACGAGAAAAAAAAAATGGTTCTATCCATTGGTTATTGATTGGATGAAGGCAGATATGAATGCAAGCTTGCAGTTGATGGTTTGAAGATTTTGATTAAAATTTACAAGGTCAAAACAAATAAAAAAATGGAAGGAATGCATGGATCATTCACAGTATGATCAAAACTATGCATTTAGAATATAGAGAAGTTATATTTTCATCAATGCCAACTTTGACAAGTCATACATTGACAAAGGCTACTTGTTTGGCTGAAATGTTGGTAATAGATGAATAGTGCTTAAGGGAGTGTACAGTTATATTTTTCTTCATTAATGCAAACTTTTAACAGCTGCTAAGATCATAGCAACCACTTAGCAATACACTAAAATCCACTCAAAATATCCACCCGTAATACTGTAGTAACTGTATAGCAATGTGCTAAAAACCACCCACAACACCATAATAGCGCGTATTTCATGGTCAAACACTACTTAAGTAACTGTAAAAATCTAGTTTATTAACTTCTAGTGCAAAATCTGTGCAGTTATTCTGTTTATTTTACTGCTGTTTTTCATGCTTAACAGAAATTACTGCAGGAAGATGAACAGTTGGAGAAGTGTTCGGAAAAACCTCTCCTGCTGGTTTTTGATTTGTGACTCACGCCAACAAGAAGAGGACCCCTGGTAGTTAGAGGGGATGATTTCTCCCAGAGAGCCATTCACTCTGACGTCTCAAACTGTAACAGAGAACAAACCATGATGGATTTTGCATGCACGATGATGAGTTTAAATCCATGTGTGTGCGCCGGGCTATGTCTCATGAGACTGGTATAGGAGTGCGTCTGCTGACGAATACTGAGCTTGACTACTCTCACTATTATTTTGGGTAAAGGTTTGGATCCTTTCCCTGCTGAAAATCTTTGTCAAACCTTTTGGAAACTTTATTTTTAAGAGTGTATGCTGGTTGACCAGCTTTACCAGCAAAAGTTTGCTGGTGAACTACATGATTATGCTGGTCCACCACCACCAAACCTGAATAAACCAACCAGGACCAGCATGGTACATGTCAAAGCTTGTCTTTTCAACAGAGCAAACTCCTGCTTCATTTCCTGTTGAAGCACAGAACACTGTTGACCTTAGTCTGGGTGAACGCCATATTTGATACATTCTTATATATATTTTTTACCATATTTTGATCAATACGTCTTTCCAAAAAACTGCAGAGGATAAAAATCTCAGGAAAGCATGGAACAACTTATTGTTAACATCGATCCCTCACAGCCTCACTTCAAATTAAATATTAATCTACACCAACTAAGGTATGAACAGTATGTGATTTTGCCTATGTCTTACCATCTTCATTTATTCTCTCTTAGTCTAGTTCTGTACCAGCCCACACACACACACGTCTCCATTTGCCCTTGCAGCAGGGAAGGTTCAACTCGCCCTCCCCCCAGAGAGCAGCTTTGCACTTGAACTGACCGTTAAACATGCTTTGCTGGGTTGCCATAGGAGGGCTGAGCACAAAGGCACTGGTCCTGACCCCCGGGCGGCTGTTAGCAGGGCTCCTGCGGTCTCTGGGAGAGAAAGAGAGGCGCCCACATCGAGCTTAAAGATTCTCAGGAAGCTGTCAGTGCTGACACATTTCTCCCTCTGCACTGCTGCACATATATGCAAATCTCAATGCCTCAAAAAACGGAGCACCAGATCAGCCTCAATTTATTCCCCCCTTCTGTTTCTCTCTCCTCCTTTCTCTCATCCACTTTCTTTTGCCGCTGCTCTGCTAATGAAGATTTTCTTGCCCTGCCTCCCCCTCACAGGAGAGAAGTGGAACAGAGAGCTCAGCAGTGTTTGAGTGTGGGGGAGCGGTCATGTACTCAAGTGTTTCTCATTAATGAATGATAATGGAGCCATCATATCTCATGTAAAGAGCTCTGTGACTAATTGTGCTACACTGTTTGCTCAGAGAATCTGCCTGATCTCACTTTCAAAGGCTTTAGTGAGTTACTGTCAACAACATATTTGTGAGTTTTTTTTTTTTGTTTTTTTTTTTTGGACTCGTGGTGTGTTGCAGGATTGTCCCTAAATAGAGACAGCTTTAATAAAATATACAGTGGTATCTGCAGCTTGTTCAAGAAAACAGTCTACTGTACTACTATCATGTTTTTGGACATTGTTGGTCTTTTTAGATATGAGAAACTCGTGTGAATAAGATGGTAGTTTGTGAACAAGCTAGAGCTACCATTGTGTATAACATTATAGGGTTGAAATATTACTCATGCCTAATTATAATCTTTTGACAAGAGTCTAAAGATTGGTACTATGGCAGTACCATATATATTGTGGACATGGTATCATGGTAATACCATGGTATTCTTTGATACCTTGGAGTACCATGCAAAAACACCAGTATGTTTCTTAATATCACCATAAAGGAGAGCGTGTACAAGAAAAACAGCATAAGGCCTAAGACAGAACCTTTCGGCACTTCATACTTGACTTACATGATTTTCTGAGAGACAGACAGACAGACAGATAGATAGATAAGTAGCTAGGTAGGTAGGTAGATGTTTTGTACATTATCTGGGTAGATTGTGCTTATAATGTCTACATTGCTTTAGGGAGCTGAGCGAGTATGGTTGTGATTGAGAATGAGTTTAGTCAAGGCTCCAGCAGTAGCCCTGGATCTTTGCTTAGCCCCAGGCTCTTGCGCTGACAGAGAAGGGGAGGTGATTAATTGCCTCGGAGGGAACAGTTGCAGGAATTATTAATGGTTGCAGGATTAATCTGTTTTCTCTATTTGGCCCATTAGTATGGGCGACCCTGGTGGCTGGAAGATTTTTCTCTTGGTCTGGAGCTCACTGGCAGCTCATAGGACTGAGTTGTGTCTTTCTTTTCATCAGTGTCTTTTCTTTGTCATTCTCTTCATGTGTCTGGAAAATTCTCATCCTCAGCTGGCTGTTTCGGCAAACTCCAAACTCTGTGTGGCAGGTGGAATTGATTAATGTCACAGCATATTAGGGAAAGTGCTGTAAACACAGTGTGTCCCTGTTTCAACAGACCAAGCACTGCGATTTCTCTGCATACCTGTCCTAGTCTCTGTGTGGGTTTGCATCTAAAACGAGAAAATGCAGTTGATATAATAGAACTCGTTCTTCTCTCAGCTTTAACTCACACAACCAGGCCTTCATGAAATTTATCACCACAGAATGCTCTGCAGACGATCATCTCCCACGATGTTCAACATGTTGCCTGACTCTTGCATGTTTGTTTGTTTGTTTATTTGTTTGATTGTTTTTAGATATTTTTGGCTATTTTGATAATGGACAATTTATTTAAGTACGTTTAGCAGAAAGTTCTTTAGATGTCCACAGAATTCTGGCTACCTTCATTTATAAAATGCTACTCATTGCTTGCCTCTTGTATGGTCATTTGGTAGATAATTTGGACAATGTGTTCATACTTTCTTTTACCAATAAAAGTGTTGCACTCTAAACTTTCTTCCAACACATTTAAAACACACTTTCCATGTGGATCTATTCATACCTTTCATTTTAATCCAATCCTGCAGCAAGGGAAGAAGTTCAGTAAATTCTATACAAGTAAACCAGCTGGGAGTCTCTCTTCCTTCCAGGAGACTTGAGTGCATTGAATTTACTGCACTGAGGGAGCTGTAAGTGTCTGTGAGCCTTCATGACATGCTCTAATCATTAAGGTATTTAGAGTTAGATTGGAAAAATGAGCTGGATTTCCCCAGACAGTGATGTGATTCTCCCTTGACTCTGCTTTGCTTTATCCATGATTGAGACCTTCAGAGTTTGTCAGATCCTGAATTGAATAGTGATTTGTTTTATTAGACTTTGACTTGACACAATATCACAAATAGAGCATCAAAATACAACCTGTCTATCTTTATTACATGATTATTTCTAGTCATTTATTCAAGCTCAACTTAACTCATTAACATGGGTAATACCTCTAGAGCTAGATCACAATGCTCCAGCTGTCTGTGTTTATTACCCCCACTGAGTGTATGTGTTGATGTCCCTCCACCCACCCTTCACTGCCCATGGCTACAAGACAAACAGCCTTTTCAGGAACAGATATGATTGAACACAACAAAAACGAGAGAATGTTTTCCCCTGTACTGTTCCTTTGGGGATGTCCAACAATGAAATCCATCCTGAACATTTTTAATACCATTGGATTTCTGGCATTTAAGGTCTTTTGTGGACACGTAAGTGAAACACCATTAAATGTAATCAAGGCTTTAATAAGATTAAAGAGATGGTTTACCAGAAAATTAAAAAAATTGTATTGTATTCTAGAAAATTATGGGCCAGCCAGTAATTACAATCTTAATACAATCAGCTAACTGATATTTCATGTGGTCCTGAGAAATTATAAAGCTGAGTTTCATCAACATATCAGTAAAAGCTAATGTCATGTTTCCATAATATTACCTCTGGGAACAACAAAGGGCCAGAGACAGAGCCTTGTTGCACTCCATACTAAACTTATGTGATTATTAGTGAGTAACAGTTTAAATTTCAGTCTTTTTCTCTCACAAACCTATCATATGACTTTAAATAAGAATTAAAAATATAGTGCACAAGTTGTACAGGCCACTTTTATGGTGTTTTATTTTATTTTAATTTTTCTTTTAACTTTTTTAAGTGACTGCTCACTTTCTACTTTTGTTGTATGGAAAAGAAAAATCGCACTGGATATTCTAGTAGATGATTCAGTTTTTTGAGCAACAGGGATGAGAAAATGATTTTGATTTTCAGGTCTGTTGTTTTACGTTCCAGTGGAGTTGTTACAATTGACTTGCAAAAAAAAAAAATAAATAAATACAATCCATGTTTAAATCTCCAACAAACAGTGGCAGTTCTTTGAATGAGATCAGAGGGGTTCTATGTGAGAGTTTTTTTTTTTTTTTTTCTCCTAGACTATATGTAGTCCTGTAAGATGGGAAGATTGCATAAGTTCTGGAGTTCATTGCTTGATCTGAGTGTAGGCAGTTGGAGAAATGCCAGGTGTATTAGATGATGGAGTTCCAGCAATGCTCCGGACACACTGCACCTATTATTGGGCTGGCTCCCTTGCTGCAGTATGGGTAATAAACTGCTTCACAGCATCCCCCAACCAGAGCAATCAATGGGAAATTATCTTGCTAGATCGATGTCTGGGCTCTTAGAAGTTGCTTCACCAGCCAATGCAGAATACTGGGACTCAGCAGCTCAACGCAACCATTAGCTGCAGAAGTGCATCTCCTGTTAAAATGTGTTTTGCTGTGACATGTCTTTGTAGTTATAGAGAGTATGTAACGTTTATATATCTCTTAAAGTTTTGATTTAAAAAATGATCCTGGAATAGTCTTGACTGACTTTAAATATGCTTTTAATGCTCAGTTTATGTTTTAAAAAAAAGTGTGTTTTATAAAATATAAAGAACTCTTTCTCTTTGTTGTTGACCTGATCTGATCTTTTCATTCATGTCTTGGCAGTGTAAAATTCTCTTCTTGCTGTGTTGTGACAGCTTGCTTTGAAATAGCATTCAGATACATGTTCTGAAAGTTTGTTTACAGGTTTTTGCTTTCCTAGAGTCAAACAAAAAGACAACAACTGATAAGCTGGCTTTAGTGTATGTCATGTTACGTGACTCAAATTTTGGTCAGGTAACAGCTTTCATCAGTATGAGCTGTTTGAAGTGAGCCAGATTTTGCAGTCAGAGGTTGACAGATGCTACTGCTGTACATCTTGCGCTGAATGCTGCCAAATCATCTGAAAAAGCGGCCAGCTAAGATCAAGGGTGGAATTGAAAGTCTTTGCTTTCCCACAGAATAGAGATGCTGATGCCAGCCAGATCAGCATCATCTCCCTTCTTATCGATTGTGTGGCTCCAGTTTCAGAACTGAAGACTGCTCAGAGCCTTGTACCTCCACAGTAATGCAGCATTAGGCATCACAAAATCTCACCCCTGAATGATCTGACCGAACAACTGACCCTAGCCCACAGGTCATAAGGATCATATTTGCCCGAAATTGTGAATTGTGATTTTTTTTTTTTTTTTTTTTTTGATCCTTTTAAGTTCTTGCCCTAGTAAAAAAGTAATTTATTTAAAATACATTTATTTCATACTAAGTATAGGTAGTTTAAATCTATTAACATATTTACTGACATATTGCTCTAGACTTATTGATATAAAAATTATAATTAAAATTTATTTGGAGTACTACTTGTGCAAAATGCACATTTCTTAATATTACACCTAAAATGTGTTTTAATGTCACTATTGATGAGGATTGTATGATCTTTGAATAATATCGGTCTTTAAATGCAAGATTTTTAAAGTGTACCTAAAGTATACTTACAATAGTTCCACTTTAGCACAATCGAATATACTTCAATATATATTTAGCTGAACTTCAGCACTACTTCCGCACAAAATAAAGTGCATTAAGTACAAAATTAGTTGTTCAGATTTAGCGGACTTTAAGTATACCAGTTTAGTAAACTAAAAGTACAATTGCAGGGTATTTTTATTAAGTACATGAATATGTAAATGTATTTGTAGTATACTTAGCATGAAATAAATGTATTTTAAATACATTTTGGTGAAGGTTAACTCGTGCAACTTGGTGCTTTCTGCGAATAACTGGAATTGAAGGATAACTAAAAATATTGTTGTAATGTAAAATTACAATTAAATGTTTAATGCCTTTTTTGATGCACTTTCACTTAATTTGAGAATAAAATTGCTTCCTTCTCATCTCATCAGTTATTGTATGGTAAAAGTTATTTATCAAAGCTCAACAAATATGAAATACCATTTATGAGTGAAACACTCACTGTTAAAGAGAAGATGGCAGAAAACTGCTACAGCATCAACAAAACATTTTTATTACATTTATTACATATTTATTTCCTTACAAGATTACCACAATGCATTAAAACTGCATTTGGAAAGAAAAGACATTTGGACAGATTAAAAATTCAAAATTAAAAAAAAAAAGGAAAAATAAAAGATTAGACATGATGGAATATTTTAATCTATTGACATCCCTACAAATGGCATTGTGGAACTTTTTACTGTCTTCTCAGTAACAAATTACATGAATTGTGTTGCACATCATTCTAGGAAGAAAATTATAGCTCTCAGAGCTGTTTTCTAAATGCTAGTTGGTTGTGAATCAGTATTCCCAGAATTTCTTGCTCTTCTCATGCAACAGATGGACTATTCTGTGAACGCATCATCTAGATTTAAACCTGTCCCTGAGTAATCATGTGTTAGTGTGACATTTACAGCACTGCAATCCCTCTATGTATGATGAGAGAGTGTGAAAAAGGTGTTGGAAGTGTGAATGTGTGTGTAAACAGATTCATAAATTCTCTGTTCCTGATCCCAGCCCTCACCTCAGCAGGGCAGCTTTTCGTTGTTTGACAGGGAGCTTTGAAAAGGTCACTGGGACTTGAATCACCATTAACCTCACCCCTCCCCATTCTCTCACACAGGGAAACTGGAGAGCCAGAGCCACCAAAGTGCCAAGAAGTGTTTAATGCAGCCAGCGTGACCTGAACAAAGCCACGGCGGTCAAGAGATGAGGAACAGAGAGTCCCTGTGGAAGCCTCACCTTGGCCGTGTCATGCTACAGCGGGAATCACCATGTCACATATGGGACGTGTGGGACTAATGGTGACATCAGTAGTACGGCAAATGCACAATCATTCCCTGATTAAACGTTATTGCTTTTTCTGCAATAAAATGCTGAAGACTACTTGTGTATTGCTTCTTTAATACATTTCCGTTGGAAGGCATTTTAAAATATAATTTATTTGTTATAATTTAGTTTTTTGGGTTATTTTGCGTATAATACCGCTATATAATTAACCAGCTCCCTTTTAATCTCAATTGGATTTCCAGCTCATAAAGCCGATGGTCTGAACCTGAACCGGTTGGCTGAGCATGGAATTTTCTGCTTACTAAAGAGGCAATTGTGCTGGAGAGCTCATATTGGAGCTGCTCTTGTTATTTGGGCCACAATGGCTGTCAAAGACAGAGCCTCTCAGGTTTTGGGCCTGCTGCTCTCAAAGTGATTGAGTGGCCTCTTTGTGACACAAGCATCTCTGCACCAGAAAGAGCAAATGATTGGCTCCATTAACGGTAGATTGCATGATGGGAACTGCATTAAAGTAGCCTGCCGTGTATTGAGCATGCATTTTCCTCTTCTTGTGCAAAACGGGGCATCGGTCTTTCTGTGTATTTCAACAAGGGTAAATACATCAGCATGATAAATGATTAGCTAGCATCCGCAGTCTGTTAAATAGATAGACCATTCTGGGATTGCTTTGTTTTTATTTTGGTTCATATGTTATGTGTGAATCTTTTTGGGTAAATCTCACAAATTTTAATTAAAATAAGTCAATTCTCACCAAATTCCCATTCCTGCGATGCAAAAAATGATCATTATCATTACTGTAATATGATGACGAAAGATCTATCTATCCATCTATACATCTATCTTCCACAGAAAAACATGTAAGTATGGAGTGCCAAAAGGTTCTGTCTTAAGCCCTTTGTTGTTGTTCTTGTACATGCTCCCCTTTAAGACGATATTAAGAAACATATTGGTGTCTTTGCATGGCATTCCAAGGTATAATGATAGACTTAATGATCTATCTTATTACAGAAATGCAGATTTATTTATTATATTTTATATTTCACAGTAGCCTACTTATTGAGAGAGGAGGAAATGTACTTAATTGTCAAGAAAATACTGTAGCAATGTACAAATAGGCATAATTTTACTAATGCAGAATATATTTTCTTTTGTTTTTGAGCTGAAATGTGACCTTACTTGAAAGTTTTCATAAGATCCATCCATTTACAGCATGTCTGTTACTTGGCTTCTTTTTTCCATCATATTGTAATGTGCAATTAATTGTCCAAAATACAAATACTGTTTGAGTTTAAGATTAAAAAGCTTTTGAAAACCCTCCCTTGCCTAAAGCCAGAGAGCAGCTAATCAAACTCGGTCATCTCAACCACCTATGGGGTGCTGGGGCACTCCTTTGTGCCTAAGTACAAAAGACATTTTCTGGGGGAGTGCTGAAGAGCTTCCAAAATTCAGTTTCACAGAGCCGTTGTTGGCAGCGTGGTCTTGGGTGGGCTTCGATGCACGGCCGATGCGTGGGATTTCTAAATGAAAAATGTTTCTCAATAAAACAACAGTATTATGGAGTACTGAAACAAATTCCCTGCATTTGTTTAAACAAACAGTATGAGCTATTAAAAGCATGATTCAAGTGTGAAGGAGCTAATTATCTTATGAAAAGCTTATGTTTTTGCATTTGAATGAGGGGGCATTTTAAAAGAGGCTTAGGTTGTAGAAGGAATGTCAGCAGCAGTTCTTCCTGTTCTCAGTCAGCACTTTCCTTGCAGGCATTTCCTTCTCTTACCACTGTTTGACAGGCCTCACTCTGTTAACCCCGAATAAAAGAAAGTGCAAATGAGCATACCTATGGCTACAGACACGACGCTGCCACCCAGGCACCCAGAAATAGAGTGAAAAATCTCTCCACATGGCTGAGTTTATGAAGAAACCTGGAGCTGCTGGTCTGTTATCAGCCAGTTGGAAACTGGCATTGTTTAGAAGAGCTTTCCAGTGTTCACTGAGCTGGTGAAATAGTGAACAAGTAATAGCCTACCCCGCACATCAACAAATAGAGTTTTTACATTATTAAGAAATCTTTGAGTGTAAAAGATGCATGGAATGTTTGTGTTTATTTTCTATATTAACATGTAAACTGATATGCATGGGCTTTGTCTGTCTACTGCACAGTGGGAAAACAAGTCATTAAGAACTAAGTGTATGCCCTTTGTGTCTTTAAAAATTATCATTCCTTTCAATCATGTCAAAAGCAATACTGTCAGTCACTGTGTACCAACTGAAAGCAAAAACATTACAGATAACTCACTCACCAGCAATGTTACTGTACTACCAAATGTCAAGTGTTTGATAATTTTATTCCTCTTGTTCACCCAAAATGTAAATTCAGGCATAACTATTTCACTCTCGTTTCAGTTCAAATTTGTATGATTTTTTCCCCTCTCTGAAAAAGGATATGTATCAGAATGTCCATGTTGCTCATTTCCTGTAATACATACAGGTGCATCTCAATGAATTAGAATGTCGTGGAAAAGTTCATTTATTTCACTAACTCAACTCAAATTGTGAAACTTGTGTATTAAATAAATTCAATGCACGCAGACTGAAGTAGTTTAAGTCTTTGGTTCTTTTAATTGTGATGATTTTGGCTCACATTTAACAAAACCCACCAATTCACTATCTCAACAAATTAGAATATGGTGACATGCCAATCAGCTAATCAACTCAAAACACCTGCAAAGGTTTCCTGAACCTTCAAAATGCCTACACAATAGCCTATACAATCATGGGGAAGACTGCTGATCTGACAGTTGTCCAGAAGACAATCATTGACACCCTCCACAAAGAGGGTAAGTCACAGAAGGTCATTACTGAATGGTTGGCTGTTCACAGAGTGCTGTATCAAAGCATATTAAGTGAAAAGTTGACTGGGAGGAAGAAATGGGGTAGGAAAAGGTGCACGAGCAACAGGGATGACCACAAGCTTGAGAATACTGTCAAATAAAGCTGATTCAAACACTTGGGAGAGCTTCACAAGGAGTGGACTGAAGCTGGAGTCAATGATCAAGAGTCACCACGCTCAGACGTCTTCAGGAAAAGGGCTACCAAGCCACTTCTGAAACAGAAACGATGTCAGAATCATCTTACCAGGGCTAAGGAGAAAAAAACTGGACTGTTACTCAGTGGTCCAAAGTCCTCTTTTCAGATAAAAGTAAATTTTGCATTTCATTTGGAAATCAAGGTCCCAGAGTCTGGAGGAAGACTGGAGAGGCACAGAATCCAAGCTGCTTGAAACCCAGTGTGAAGTTTCCACAGTCAGTGATGAATTGGGCTGCCATTTCATCTGCTGGTGTTGGTCAATTGTGTTTTCTGAAGTCCACAGTCAACGCAGCCATCTACCAGGACATTTTAGAGCACTTCATGCTTCCTTCCGCTGACAAGCTTTATGGAGATGCTGATTTCATTTTCCAGCAGGATTTGGCACCTGCCCACACTGCCAAAAACACCAAAAGTTGGTTAAATGACCATGGTGTTGGTGTGCTTGACTGGCCAGCAAACTCACCAGACCTGAACCCCATAGAGAATCTACAGGGTATTGTCAAGAGGAAGATGAGAGACACCAGACCCAACAATGCAGATGAGCTGAAGGCCACTGTCAAAGAAACCTGGGCTTCCATACCACCTCAGCAGTGCCACAAACTGATCACCTCCATGCCACGCCGAATTGAGGCAGTAATTAAAGGAAAAGGAGCCCTTATCAAGTATTGAGTACATATACAGTAAATTAACATACTTTCCAGAAGGCCAACAATTCACTAAAAATGTTTTTTTTTTTATTGGTCTTATGAAGTATTCTAATTGTTTGAGATAGTGAATTGGTGGGTTTTTGTTAAATGTGAGCCAAAATCATCACAATTAAAAGAACCAAAGACTTAAACTACTTCAGTCTGTGTGCACTGAATTTATTTAATACACGAGTTTCACAATTTGAGTTGAATTACTGAAATAAATGAACTTTTCCACGACATTCTAATTCATTGAGATGCACCTGTATACATAATTGCCAACCTGATCTCACGGCAATTCGTACATATTTTATGAAATGGCGAATTTTTGCTAAATCGTACATATTTTACGAGTTCCCCAATTTATAAGAATTCGTACGAATGACCTACCCCTAACCCCGCTCCTAAACCTACCCATCACTGGGGTCTAGACAAATCATACAAAATTGAGCGAGGTTGTATGAATTCGTATGAATTAGCCACCTTGTAAAATACATACAAATTGGTCGTGAGATAGCGTTGTAATTGCACGTGCAAATGAGGTTTTAGAGCTACAATGGAGGTGAAGATTTTCAGTGAATCTGTGGAAATAAGAGTTTGACAATAGAGTTTACATAAATGTTTTCAGGTTTTTATGTTTAAAAGTCAGGATAACTACATTGTGTACTAAAACTAAAACCAAATAAATAAATAAAAATATTTAATAAACTTGTTTCATTCAATTACCAAGTCAAAATTTCTTATTTTTAATTTAGTTTAGCTTGATGTATTAAAATAACAAAAATTGAAATAAAAATGAATATCCACTATAGACATTTAAAAATATATACAATAGTATCTCAATACTAAAATAACACTGATTTGATCATTTATTATGATGGTAAAAAGCATTGTCTGATCAAACTGGTCTTTTTTTACTCATAATTAAGTAATTACTTTTTTAAAAGTGTCCATAAAACAGACTGTTATTAAAATATAATCTTACAACATCTGTTATTATCTACTTTTATCTATTATACTATTTCAGCTCATATAAACAGACCTGGACTGCTTATAATTGATTATATGTGTATCATTTGTATTGTAATTGTATCATAGGGAATATGATCAAAAGTTACATGATTACAACTCTGAAGTATGTTTATGGCATTCATTTCAAGACTATATACACAATTATAACTAACACACTGGTGCTAATTTAATGACTGAAAGACTAATTAATTGTAAATGAATTGCAAAAACATAAATGAAACCAAATGTACTTGAAAATATTTCCCAAACTGTTTTTGTACATTTGCTTTTAATTGAATTGACTTTATGCAAACAATTAATCATTTCGTATTAAAGACATATAAAGAGTAAACGTTAAAACAGCATCTGGAGATTAGAGAAAAATAAGTTGAGGCAGAAAAGACACCACGTTTCGTTTTAAACGCTTTGGACTCACAACACATTCAAACACGTGGGAAGCGGTGGAATAGAACGAGCGATCCGGTTTCCGCGTCTTATCACGCACTGCGCGCGTAGGGTTCAATCCATACGGATCATTCTCCTGGATTTCATGGCGCTTCCTCCTCCTGCCCTTTAGTTACATTGTATCTCCCTTACTGAAAGGAGCGAGGGATCTAGGACTCAACTCAAGGAAAAAAAATGAATGAATATACGTGAAAATGGACGTGCCGAGATGTTGGATTTATCGTCCTGGAGTTTAAGAAAGACGTATTTGAAGAACGCTTTGAGGTTTAGATCCTGCGATGCCAGTTTCTGGGCAGTGTTTCCATTTCTGAACGGGATCTTTAGGAGTGTGATGGCTGCTGGCCTTCCCTTTCTCTAGTTGCTGGATGTGTTGGAAAGTGCACTGCTTTGGGATCATTTTTGGAATTCCGTACGCAAATCCAGAGGCATTTCCACCTTTCTCTATGGAATGTACATAAGTATTCTCTGGATAGGGGTTCGCGTGTGGGGTAAGTGGCGCTGGGATTAATGCATTTCTTTTGTGTGTGTGTGTGTGTGTGTGTGTGTGTGTGTGTGTGGGTAGGGGGTGGTGTTTTATTGGTGCAGATGGAGACTGGAGGTGCTTTAGCCCGTTAGCTTAGCTCGGTTGTCATGGCTCACACATGCTTTGACCATCTTAGCGAGTCATTTCCTTAAGAGCAACGCGGACCAATGCGTTTGAGCCGCGCGTTAGGTGCGGCGAATCGAACAACGAGTCCCAGTTTACTCGATTACACCAGTAATATTCATTTTTCCCTCGCGGAGTAAGGAAATAGGCGGGTTATGCAGTCAATAAACACTCCGACTGTGTTTTAAAACAGCGCTGGTTTGTTTATGCTGGAGTTGCAGTTCTCTGTGGAAGAGCTCGAGTTTGTTATGAATGTCAAAGGATGTGTGAGTATCAGCAGATTCATAGTGAATCACTGCTTTGAAACAGAACTCACTCTAGGACTCCATATATACAACCTTCAGCAGCCACACACTAACAAATGGTATTACCATGGTTTTTAGACATGGCACCGTGGTTATATCATGGTTTTTTTGGACGTGGAGAATACCATGTTTTGAACTAGTATTATAGTATTCTTTGAAGTATCTTGGAGTACTTCAAATGTAAATACCATGGTGTATGTCAAAGTGTATTAACATTTGATACCATGTTCATAAATTATCTTATCTGCTTGCTTGATTTTCCCACTGGTTCTGAATAATTGTATCAAGCCATTATCACTGTGTTGATTGAGTAGAGACCAAATGTGTTTGCTTTATGACGGGGATTATAAGATCTGTGGCTAATCTTCACTGCCTTACACTCATCCTTGTCAGAAACACTAGTTTGCCTGCTCATCACCTTTAAACTGCCTGCGTGAGCTACTTGTGAATGGATACTATCTCAAAACCTAACTTTAGTTATCTTTAGGGTACATTTTAAAAATGATTTGTTGCTGCAGGCTAATGGGATACACATTTCATTGTCACCATACATTTAATAAATTTCCTGAAAGTCTTTATTTTGGCCTTAAGCGGTAACAAAGTGTTGGTTTATCTTTTTTTTTTTTTTTGGAAATGGTTGGACATTGGGCATTTTGAAACGTTGTATTGTTGTAGATGTCCCATATTACAGGGTTTCTGCGGGTCTTAAAAAGGTATTAAAAGTTTTAATTTGCCCTTCCAGAAATTAGGAAGTAAAAAGGTCTTAAATCAGAGCAGAAACTCTTAAATTCATTAAGTAATGGCATTAAATGTTGGATGCACTGAAAAAAAAATGAAAATCTTCCCAATTATAATTTGTTTTTTTCCAATACAAATATAGAAACGTCCTTAAATCAACATACATTTACTTGAAATGCAAATTGAACATGCAAGGTCTTGTTTTCTGAGAAACTGAGCAAGATTTAGTGTGAATTAGTTGACATTTGGCAGATATTTTCTCTTGTTGTGCAAACTCACTTAATTTTGATCAAATTCTCATAAAACAAGTCGTCTTATTTTAAGTCATTTTGTTTTTCAAGTAAATGTATCTAGGAATCTTTAGACACTTGCAAATGAAAACAAGACAAAAATACTGATGAAGAACATCACTTTTTACAGTGTGATTAAAAAAAAAAAAACATGGATATCTGCTGGATGTTGTATTTTTAAACCTTGAAGCATTGCTAATACAAGATATTTACTTATTTAGAGATCATATTGACTTACTGTGTTCCATTCAATTTAATCCTTAAATTTTCTTTACTTGGTCTTAAAAAAGGTTTTTAGAAGTCTTAAAAGTCTCTTCATAAAACCTACAGAAACCCTGATATTACCACCATGGTATTCTTTGACATACCTTGTCCATGTAAATACTTTGGTATGTTAATAAGATCTAGGTTTATTCAGTCCCATGGTACCACCAAAGCACTTTTTTGCTATTGTGCACTATTCAGTGCGTGTGAATGGAACTGAAATACATTTGCCCTATTGTATCTGTTTAAAAAATCAGCACAGATATCCAATAGCCTCAAGTGAAGACAACATTTATAAAGCAGAGAAATCGTCACATATAGCATATGGAAAATAATCAGCTTTCAGAAGAAAACCCAGAGTTTGTTTGATCTTAGAAAGAAGTGTAATGTAATGAAGTGTTGGAGTAGACACACACTGACATATGTTGAAGATGTTTCAGAAATCATTTAATGAGTCTGAACTTGAGTTTCATCACTCCTTTGATGACAGATTATGTTAATAAAGTGTAGCACACTGATATTGGTTGATTATATTGGCCACACATCATCATCTGCCTTTACAGTGCAGTGCTGTGATATTATTGTACAACAGTGGTATTAGATGGTAATACTATGGTACTCAAAGGAACTTACATGACACCATGTCCAAAAACATTGTGATATTTTTGTAAGTATGGCTTGACACCAAACACAGGCAAATATGTGAACTTTCATATCATCTACTTTCAGTATGATTTGCTTTTATCAGTAATAATTATGTAGAGTACTTGTGTGGAGATGAGTTGGCAATCAGCCGGAGGGCGAATCTATTACCTGTGTCTCAGACAAGTTTTTTTCCCTCTCTTTTTATCTGTTTAGTGTCTGTAGAGTTGAGATTTGTCTGCAGGCCAGAGATAGATGTTTACTGTCTATACTTTACACTAAAAAAGCTTTTGCTCAGCTTTGGTCTAGACAGTGTTTTTTTTTTTTTTCATGTTTTTTTAGTCCATATATTGTAGTGCTCCTACCACAAGCAAGCTTTGATATTGAAAGTTCTCTGATCCTGTGTTAGGATAGTCCAGAGAAATCAATAGGTCTGAGCCGATGGGAGCGTACAGCTGGAAAAGAGATATATTGCTGTAGCTCTGTAATGTTTGTGAATGCTTAGAAAGATCCATACACTCATTATGAATTTACTGTTGTGTCACCACTCAAGCTATGTACATCATTCAGTTCAGCATTCAATCTTTATTGCTGTTACAAGTGGTCTGTTATGCACTTTTGTTAGATTGTGCCTTTGTTATCTTTCTAATGCAGACGAATGTTATTCTCTGTCTGCTTTTGTATGACATCAATAGGGATGAAAATTCTAATTATATTGAATATTTTATTGGCCGCATTAAAATTAGCCAACAGTTTTAAAATTGTGATGATTTTAATGCAATTTTTATTTGGCATTAAGTTTCCTAAAGACAGCTTGTTATGATTTGTTAGTATGAGATTGTGTTTTAATAGCTTATGTTAGTAGAACTTGATTCTTTTTAAACTCAGTTCCAATGAACTTTTATAATAAATCTGTTCCAAACACTAATTCAAGTTTATTACTGTTATATTTCAGAAATATTCAAAAAATCTCTGTATGGCTTAAAAATGCTTAAAAATGTTTTAGTGAAATATAGCTATTTATTACTATTTCTGTATTGTTACATCGGTGCACATAAATAGGAATTATCTCATTCTTTCATGTGTAAATTTAGTGGAAAACTGTGGAAAGCATGCCTTTTTACACAGATTTGTACTGTATTTTAATTTTTGAATTGAACCTCTTAAACTTACATACTTGACAATAATGGCTGTTTGTTCAAAATAAGTTCCCCTGTTCACAGTTTTATATTATATTACACCAGATAATCAAATATCAGTATACATATCATATTTTCAAAAGGCTAAAAATGATTGAGATTTGTGATCCCAAAAAAGCGTATTGTGTATTGTATAAGCTGTACATCTCCTGGACTTTTAAAGGGATCAAACAGCCTTTTCACATGAAACCACGGTGCACAGGTTAGCTACAGATGTTACAAACTGACTTTGACCTCTTTGACCGTATGTTCTAGCAGAACATCTGCAGTCTTTAGATCTGCCTACTGTGAAAGAATGACCATCTGGGATTATGTAGAGCACGCATGGTCGTCAGATGATGGCTCGTCAATGAAGGGGCCTTCAATCAATACAAGGTTTTGTGTCTAGTTTTTGGTGGGCTATTGTCATTTACAAGGCGTAGTTACAGAGAATCCAATGGCTCTGTTGCAGTAGGAACCAAATCCTGATTTAAATGGCAACACAATCATTTCCATCAGGACTGTAAATATACAGTCACAAAATTCAAGAAGATTTTAAAATGTAGTATTATATGGAAGCTACGGCTTTCTTAATATATTTCATTATTGTAATATAAATGAAACATTACTGTATTTCAAGATACACATTAGGCAATCAAGCTGGAAGCACAGTCAATTCATGCGAGATGCTTGATTGGGGAATTATAGTGTCTGAAACGATATCACTCACATTCAATGCCACTCTATGGCTTTTGAATGCGAAAACCTATATGAAACTAAATGAAAGGCTGATACAAGCTCCAGCTTATTGAACAAAGCCCTCTGCTCGCTGAACTGATCTGCAGTTAAGCTTGGTGAAGCATTTCAAACATGGATAGACTAACATGAGTTAATCAGATTCCTACAGATTTAGTGCAAGCGGTTTCATTTTTATTAGAACACTGTGGTCGTTGCTTTCCAGCCCTTGTTTGCAGCCCCGAGCCCCTTAGCACTGCAGGACAAATTCTGCAGACTTGAGTGTTAATTATTTACACTGTCAGAGGTCAAAGTGCATGCCCCTTCGACTTGTGTGAGCTTATTTGGCCGTACCCTGCTAAGCAGAGATGACCTGTGAAAAAGAATGGCTGCCTTAATTAGTTTACAGCCATCAGCTTTGAATGAAGCCCAGTGTCAGCAGACACATGCTCTTAACCAATACTTTGGCACAAAATATTGGTCAAAATGCTTACAATTTCACACATCAGTGTTTTGTTTAGTAGTGAATGTCTTTGGAAAAAGGTTAGTATTGTTATCTTAACCTTGCTCACTGTTCAGAGTGTAACGTGCTTTTGTTTGCAAGATACAGACATTTGTTAACAACTAAAGTAGTGGTCAAGTGGTAATAGGTTTTGTAATGGCAGATGCTGATATCTAGAGAGCAGGGTTGCTACTGGCTAATATAATACAATGCAAATACAAATGAGAAAACAGAAACCCATCTGCTGGCATAATTTTGAAAATGACAAAAACGTAAATTCCGATCGGTAATCTTAAAATGGCCAAATAATGAATAATTGTCCTGGCCAATATATCAGTCTCTTTCACTGTACTAACGAATGAAAATGTTGTAGTTTAACATACATTTGTGTGTGTGTGTGTGTGTGTGTGTGTGAAGAGCAAAGAGTTCAACATCTTCATAATCACCAAATTATCATCTATTTTGATGTTTGTGAAGTTTGCAGTTTCAACTTTATGTACTTTTACTGACAGCGCTCTGCACATTTGAATTTGAATAAATAGTAATATGATCCAGTATAAATGTTTGAGTATTGTTTTTACCACAAGTGTTGTTTAGAAAGACTTTTGCAAATGTTTCTTCGCTAAATACCACAGCAACAGAAGTTATTTACATAAGTTGAAGTGTGGGGTGCACTTTATTTTCCTGTACATGCACTTACAATGTACAATGTAGTGTTAATCAAGAAAGGTAAATACATGGACTTAACATTTAGTTTAGGGTTAGAACCTAGTTATTACCCAGTTATTACTATAATAGGTACATAGTATATGCATGCATAACAGGACTGTAAAATAAAGTGCTACTGAAACTTTGAATATGATGAAATATCAATGCTGTGTACCTCAAAATAATGGCAAGAAAACAAGCCTTTCTTTTGAGATTCTCAAATTAACACGGAAAAGATTGATTGCATCTAGTTAAGACACTTTAACTCTCATGCTTTTCTTTTATTCAGTTTCTATACTATGTAAAGAAGGTTTGGGAAATTACTTGGCTTACTAACTCACGTTTTATATTTGCTGTTGTGTGGTAAGTCAAGTCCATGTGTAGTGCTGCATATTCATCCCTTACCGTTTCCATTTCAAGTTGGATAATCCCTTTTGTATGTCTCTCCTCTAGGGCAAAATGTGGGTGACTGGGAAGTTGACATCAATACGTTGAGGCTACTGTTCTCCTTCTCCCCGCACCCTGGCAGTCTGAGGAATCAGACGTTACTGTGACAAACCTGGGCCGCTGGCACTAAAATGTCCCTAAGTGGTGGCACTGCAGGCGGGAAAGGTGTGGACTCGAATGCGGTGGACACTTACGACAGCGGTGATGAGTGGGATATCGGGGTTGGAAATCTGATTATCGACCTTGACGCTGACCTAGAGAAGGACAAACTCGAGATGTCTGGCACCAAGGACGGAGGGGGAATGGCAGCTCCACCTAGCGCAGTAGCGGCTCTGCCAGACAATATCAAGTTCGTGAGCCCGGTGAGCGCCCCTCAGGGCAAAGAGAGTAAATCGAAATCGAAACGCAACAAAAATTCTAAAGACAATAGCAGCAAGTCTCCAGCTGCAGATGGAGCAAAAAAAGATCATCAGGGACGGAACCAAGGGGAGGTTACTGGTGCGACAGGTAGTTCAGGAGGCGGCAGCTCCGCTCCTGGCAAAGGCGTCGAGAAGGGCGCCAAGGCCACACGCGGCATGCCAAACAGCAAAAAGGAGAAGGAAGTATCGAGTGGGAAAAACAAGAAAGAAAAAAGCGAAAGCGTACCAGTTGCGGTTGTGGCAATTGAGAAGGAGATAGTAGCAAACGCTCAGGCGTTTGGAAGCACACGCAACACGCCCTTTGACAGTACACAAAATACAGACATGGCTGTGACAGAGCAGCTTGGGAATAACGCTCTGGAAACTGTTGGAATTGTCTCACCATTAGCTATTAAATCAGAGCCAGAGGAGCTTGACGGGGAATGCAGAGCTTTGAAGAAGGTGAAAAATGAAAAGGTAAGCGCGGATGGCCCGCTTGTGTATATGAACCGTTTAGCAGCTAATGGACATTGTGTTATTGAAGTATTGATAACGGAAGTCAATATTAACGACCTAGATGCCTGAATGCAAGTAAGTTGTTTCCTCTGCGGTAATGTTTTCTTTGCATTGCATGTGCTTTTTTTTTTAATTGACTTTTTTGCTGCTTTTATGGATTAGATAGTAAAGAGAACACTGGAAAAAATGTGCAGAAGAAGAGGGAACAAATGTTGTGGGCCAGATTCGAAATCGCATTACCCAAATAAGCATCGTGGTTATTTAATCACTTTTCAAAAAAATCTTTTTGAAAGATTAAATAAATTATCAGTTAAAGTTGTAAAAAAAAAAAAACATTATCCAAGCAATAATTACAGTACTATGCTAACACTATTACATTACAAAATAGTTTGGCTTGGTTTTCTTATTCTTCCTGTCGTTCTGATCTATGAGGGAAGTCGCTTAATCCCAGGAGCCAAAGATGTGGTTTGGGGGGGGGATGGGTAGGGAAAGAGCTCAGACCCTCCTAACCACTGGCCTAAGCTTGCAATGGGGGAACGGCTGGAAGAAGGTAATTTAACTGCTTGTATACAAGCTTTTAGTCAGAACAGAGCAGCTTCTGTGCTTCTGGGGATCATTAAAATTGGGAAGGAAATTCCAATTAAAGCTTCAAATCCATTTCAGATCTTAAGAAGATAAGTGATGCCAGTGTTTGTTTGTCACTTTTATGTTGGCCTTTTATCTGTATGAAACTTAATGATGTAACCTTTTGCAAGTACATACTGTTCGACTTAATTTCTAACGATTATCATTAATTTGATTTTATATATACTATTTAAACTAAACTGAGCTAGACAATGACATCTCTGAATTTAATAATGAAATGCCTTTAACTGAAAATTGAGTGTTTAATCTTATTATTATACATTACTGACACTCTATCCTCCAATTTGATACTGTTAAGTGCTTTGACACAATCTGTATTGTTAAAAGCGCTATATAAATAAAGGTGACTTGACTTGACTTGACTAATAGAACAGCTGCGGATTGTTTTATTAATTTCAGGATTATGTTTGCTACTGTTGTGCTTTAAGTAGATTGGCCAACATTGAAATTCCAGTCACCTTAAAGGGGTCATATGATGCGATTTCAAGTTTTCCTTTCTCTTTGGAGTGTTACAAGCTGTTTGTGCATAGATAAGATCTCTGAAGTTGCAAAGACTAAAGTCTCAAAACCAAAGAGATATTCTTTATAAAAGTTAAGACTCGACCATGCCCCCCTAAAATGGCTCATTCAAACACCGCCCAGATGTATACGCAATGAAAGAGGGCGGAACTATTATTCTCGCTGTAGTGTTGTTGCTGCCGCTGGCCCCATGTCGTGGAGACGCTGTGTTTCGTTGTGAAAGAGAAACTTTGTTTGGGCTTCCAAAAGAGGACACAACTAGAAATCAGTGGTTAAGTTGTATTTATAACACTGTTCCAGAACAGTTCAACCCAAATATTCGAGTGTGTGCAGCACATTTTACGGAGGACTATTTCCTGAACCTGGGAGTAGCATGTCAGCTATGCTTAAAGACTGTTTCTATAAAGTGGGGCAATTCCAACTTTGCAAGGACAGTCTGGCGCTTCTGACTCACAGCCTGTAAGTATGTTTTCATATTTAAAGAATTTGCCGTTTCGAGCTGTGTAGAGTAGCGTTTGTTGTTTGTCGTTCCTTCGATCACAAATGCAGACATGGTAATGTTTACGCGGCGCGATGCAACACGACGCGTAAAAAGACAGTATAAGTTATTATAATCAGTAATAATTATTGTTTTTGTGTCGTCGCGCCGGCACACGGCATCAGAATACGGTAAGGGGCGTAACATTTCCGTCTCACGCTTGAGGTATTCGGCCAATCACAACGCACTGGACAGCTGGCCAGTCAGAGCATACCTCGCTTCTCAGAATGATGAGCTTTGTAAAAATCGGCGCATTTCAGAAAGGCGGGGCATAGAGGAGCAACAATAATGTACAGTATGTGGAAAATAATGTGTTTTTTGAACCTTAAACCACATAAACACATTGCATTACACCAAATACACAAAATAATGTTATTTTTAACAACGTCATATGACCCCTTTAAAGAGTCTACCCTGTGACTTTTGGAAGTGGTTTTAAAGCCTTTTTTTTTAAAGGTTTTTTGTCTTTTGAATAAGATGTGGTGATAAATCTGTGGTAGATTAGGTCTGTAACTGTAATTTCAGACCACTAAAGAGCAAATGTTGTATTGATGACCCAAATGCTGTAAATCAAAGCCAAATCCTGTACTTTCCCTAGATGTCCATAGTGTGCAGTCTTCTTGGAAGCAAGTCAATACAAAAGAGATCTTTGGTTCCTGGTGATTGTTTGAAATCACGTGACTGTTTCCCCTCGGGTCAAGCGGATATTGATTACAATATTTAAAACTCGAACTAAGATTGAATTGTATCATATAATAAATTGGTAGTGAATTCTTCGTCTGATGTCTAGAGCACGTTTTTACATTTTATGTTGCGACAGTTAATTGTACACAGGTATTTCATGTAATTTAGATTCCTGTAGGCCACTTTTAAGGAAAGACATTCAACATTCAATATCTTGTACGTTCAATATATTTTATAAACTATATTTTATAAACTGCTGTTTTCCCCACCTTCATTTTTGGTATCTGCAAAATCCAATAGGTCAACCTCTGTTTTTTTAGTTTTGGTAATACTGTTGGGTGGTGCAAAAACGTGTTCAATTTGGTGTTTTTTGTTTGCATTTAAAATGGTGAGGGTTTTGTTTTGTCTCATGATGCAGCACACAAGAGGTAATTGATTAAAGAATACAAGGTGGCAAAATATCAGCCATTAAAGCAGTGGCAGATCTGAGAAACAAAGCCTTTTCATGGTGCTTTTCCCTCAGCTTTGTACATGGCGACTGCTAGTATGTCTGGATGGGTGTTAAAGCCTGCAACAAGGGTGGGGGAAGGGAGCGCGGCGAGCTCGCACTGCTAATTCAGCTCATGAAAGGCTTGAGCAGTGAGAGCAGCTGTCCTCCATTGTCAGCCAGCAAATTTCCAGCATGCCTCATTTCACCTCTCAATGTGAGCAGAGAGAAAGCTAGAGGGCAGAACAGAGGGGGATAAACAAACAGAGACCGATAAATGAGGGAAGGAATGAATAAATGAGAGAAAACTGTTGAATGCCTCAAGTTGCCGCAGTGCTTCCAAACAGAGGTGGGGAGAGATCATGTGTTAAATGCCAGCGGTGAAGTCTGCTTGTAGTTTCGTGAGAGGTTGGAAGGTGCTCTGCTCGGATCTGCTGAGAAAAAAGGCCACTCGAGGGCCAGAGGAAGGAGAAGGGGGAACAAATGACTTGCCGGGGGGGGGACGGTTGCATTGTAAGTGGATGAAGTCTTTAACTTCCTACACACTAAGGAGCTTGTCAGCGCTCCCACAGTTCCACCGAGGCGAAAGAGGACTGCTGAAGAAATCAGGGCTGCTGCACAGTTCACATGCTTGCACTACTTAAAGTATAAAGTATTATTGGGACACAAGACCACCATATTAAGCGATACTATAACAGTTGAAATTTCACAATACAGAAGTATGAGGCAATAATTGTTGCTTCCAAATTTTAGATGAACCACACTTTCCACACTTTGCTGCTAGTTCTTCATTTTATGGCGAAAAGTGAATTAAATGAATACTATTTTGTTAAAAAAAAATAAATCTGTAGTTTTTTTTTTCGCAGTGTTGTGGTGCTTGTAGATGTACACAATTTAAAGGGTTAGTTCACCCCAAACTAAAAATTGTCATCATTTACTCATCCTCATGTCATTAAAATCCCCATAAGACTTATATTCTTCTTCAAAATATAAATGTAGAAATTTTTAATGAAACCTGAGAGGTTTTTGTTCCTCCATTGAAAGTCCATGTAACCAAAACTCCATATGAATCAAATGGTATAATCCAAGTCACCTGAAGAGATATATTTGTTTTATACTATGTACGGATTTAGTTAAGCTTTTATTCACATAAAAACAGTTGATCAACAAATATGCATCGAGCACATCAAATATGGTAAATGGAAACTCAAACTTGCATGCAAGCTTTTTGAAGAACTTTTTAAGTCATTAAAGTTTTTATTACGTGAACTTTCAATGGCAGGACATTTGTGTTTTAAAGATAAACTCAATTCTTACTGGTTTGGAATGATGGTGAGTAAAAGATTTTTTTAACAGAAATGTGTAACTTTTTTCATTTTTGGGTGAACTAACTTTGTGTTCACACCGAATGCGTCGAGAGCGTCAAAGTGGCTGGAAGTCATTCATTTTCAATGTGAGCCGGCGGCTAGAGCGGCGCGGCGCGGCGCGTCTTGGCCGCTGAGAGCGTCGAGGAGAGTTGAAGTCAGGTCAACTTTATGGTAATGAGCTATGACACGGTTGGGCGGCAACCAATCGGAATGTAGAAGTCCACCGCTTGAGAGAAGTCCAGAGAACGCAGCCCTGTAAACTTTGGTTCCGACCACATAGTTCCCAAGCAAAATGGAGGAGAGGCTGATTATTGCTGTGGCGGGTTTCCCGGTAATCTACGACGTGTCCCTGTTTGCGTACAGGGACATAAAAAAAAAAATAAAAAATTATGGGTGTTCCTGGTGAGTTCCTGATGTGCATTAACATTATATTTTCTAAAAATAAGCGGGAATTTCATGCTAATTTCAGCACCAGAGCATGCACTGCTGCAGAACATTTCTGACATATCGACACATATTGGATTAAACAAAAAAAAAAACAGGTGTTGTAGAGAGCTGTGACAGTTTTTTTTTTTTTAGGTTTTTTTTTACATCTGATGGAGACCAGAGGTGTATGTCGCATATTTTAAAATGAAAGCAGTCACTTCTGCCTGATTTTTTATTTTTTAAATTTTTTTTTTGTTTTGTTTTTTGGAAAAACAAAAGTGTTCTATAACTGGTCTAATGATATAATAGTATAATAGTCCCAGTTCACTTTTAAACCTTTAAATCAATTTTCTTGATTATACTTACATTAATTAATGTTTATACCTGATTATACTCAAGTAACATTTTCAATGCAGGACTTTTAGTTGCATCAGAGTATTTTTACAGTGTGGTATTAGTGCTTTATACATTATTAAGTAAAGGATCTTAGTACTTTGTCCACACAAATTAATGTTAATGTTAATTAAAGACCAAGGCTTGTAAATGTCTCCTATAATGTTGAAATTAGACTAATCATGAACACAAAAGCCACACCACACAAATGGCTTTTATTTGTTTTTTTTCGTTAGCAAACATGTAACTACAATAAAGTTATTTCCATCGATCAATTTTTTACTTTCACATTTAAAATATTTCATGAGGTTAACTTATACCCTTGTGGTCAGTCTGCACAAGATCAACATGCTTGTTTGCTTTGCGGCCCCTTTAATTACAAGATAAGCATTCGATCTACGTCAGAGCGTCCGCGAATCTTTCTACAACGTTGCTAGCAGGGCGGCCAGAGCGCCTTTTGACGCTCTCGACGCCGGCGGTGTGAATGCACAGTAACCCTTTAAAGATTACAACATTCTTAATGTACAGTATGATATATGCATAACTATTCATTTTGAGATCCACTCAACAAAGAAATGTTTCTTTTAAAGACTTGAATCTTTGCTTTGTCTTTGCTTTGTTTTCTAGCACCATCCCTAGAGTTAAAGGTAGATGACTACAGGAGCAATTGAACATTTAAAAAATTAGTAGAAACAAGCATCCACATTTAATTGTCCATTTTTCATTGACAATACTGATAAGTCAAGAAAAACATATTATATAACATAATATTGCTTAATAATCAATATGGTTCCAATATATTGTGCATCTTTATTAAAACCAATGCAGCTTTAGCCTGGGATTTGTCACAGTTGAAAGAAAAATGCTGCATGGTCCTGTCTGGTTTCGTGAACAATCCTAGCCTGAAGCACACTTTCAGAAAACCACTGCAAACAGTTCATCATCCCAGAATCTTTTCGCATACATCATGCATTATGTTTGAGATGCACTAATCCTACTCTGGCTGACTGCTTAGGGTGCATATTATGAATCGGGATGTGTTCGTTTAGGGTATGTGGTCTGATCGTGTGAACGGCTCTCACGGTACAGAACGAGGGTGGTAACTTGCAGTGATTGGTTGTAAGTTTTGTAGAAAACTATACATAATGCATAGCATGTGCAGCACATTGTTTTGCCGAAATAAAAATTTATTTAGCCTCCTCCCTTAGCAAAAACAGCTGTTGTATAAAGTATCCCAGTGTTGTGGGGGTGGGCATTGGACCATCATGAATCTCTTTGTAATGGCAGTTCTTTCATTTTGACAAGCACAATACTTTAAGCCCTTGGGCTGCTATGAAAAGTGGAACATTATTGTTTGATCAAGAAAATCGCAGGATCTCATTCATACATCTTTCTTGTACCACAGAATGTGTAAAGAGCTGCCATTCAGTGTTGCTTAGTCTTGTGGTGTGTTTAACATCTTTGTGCTCTGGCATTGTGTGTCGAGTTACCCTTGCTCTAATGAGGTTAGTGGCACTGGAAAGATCCTTTTAAGAAGATTAGAGGGTATTGTTGTAGATTTCAGCGACAGAATGATTTAGCAATGCTTTGTGCAGGAGACAATCCAGGCTGTGTATAGCGCTGCTTCACTTCGCAATTTACACATCTATGCATATTGCCATTAAATGTTGCGTAAAAGCCAGTTCTTGTACTAGTTATGATGCTGTGATTGAATCTGAAATTAGTTAAGTTTGTTCTTTTCTTTAACTTTTCTTACTGACTCAATGGCTTGACTATTTTTTTTGTCTTTTCTGTTGGTTTATTCAAAAATACACTGAAAATGCAGTTATACATACATTAACTTGATTATCTTCTGTGATGAGCATGTTTTTAATTTATGAATTAAAATTCATTTGGATGGTTTTTGGGAAGAACTTAAATTTCAGGATGACACAACTGTCTTGATTTCATAATTATATAGATTGGCATTGTTTTTATTGATTTGATATTATTGTTTCTTAGAAAAACATAATGAAACAACTTATTTGTATTTTAAAAAAGATTTTCTAATAAACCACTATCATGATGTGCAACCAACATGCTTAAACTTATAGAAAAAACCGTAGTATAACCATGACTGTGAAGGTCAATAATCATTCAAAATAATTTGACATGGTTTGTTCAGATTGTAAAATGTCATATGGAATGACTCTCCCAAAAAAAGAAATACAGACATGAAAGAGACATATAGACATGTACTAGGGCTGGGCGTTATATCGAACGTGATATTCGTGCGCATCTAGTCAGTAAAGCCGGTTCCGTGATTAGCGCTAAATCTCCATCACCTGTTTTCAAACAGAGCGCCATTTAATACACAGAGCCGTAGATCACTGGCAAGCTATGCAATATCGCGTTCAAATCACAGATGAATCGCCTTCGATAATGAATGCGATATTGCATAGCTTGTCAGTGAACTACGCTTCTGTGTATTAAATGGTGCTCTATTTGAAAACGGGTGATGGAGATTTAGTGCTAATCACGGAACCGGCTTTACTGACTAGATGCGCACGAATATCACGTTCGATATATCGCCCAGCCCTAACATGTACACTTTTATGTATTCAAGGTGAGAGTTGATAAATATTTTTTTTAAAATATGAAACCAATCTTACTACTAGAGGTCGACCGATAGGTTGGACCACACCAGCCGATACTGATTAATCAACTGATAGTTTTTAAAAATGGATACTAAATGAAAATCAAAATAGTGCTTTACTATTTTTAAAAAGGGAGTAACACTACTCACTGCGTCTAGGACTCGGGTATGACACAACGGACGCGTCGCGTTAAATTCAAGCGACGGTCTAAAACATTTTATTTAATCACCAAACGGACATAAATTTGCTTCAAGAATGAACATTGTGGCATAAATGTGTTTGAAGTTTGGTGTTTAAAAAAACCCAGAACAAACGGAAAGAGAGCGCAATCTATATTACAGCTCTCTATATGAAGCATACAGACTTTATTACGGCCACAGAAAGACAAACATTTTGCTGAAAAATGCACAATATATAATTCATAGCCTAGGGTGAAATCATTATGTACAGTAACAATGGTTTGGGAGAAATATAATGTACTTTAATGGAAAATTATGTGAATGGCGCACTGTTCCACGGCAGGATTTTCTGCCGGCTGCATTAAATGCATGTCTGAAGTTTCCTGCTCTGTGCAGCGTGCAGTGTCACGTGTCAAAACAAACAACACATACTGTCAGTGATTTTCACCTCTAGAGGCCGCTCTCGTGCAGTATAATAGCAGCGGACCCTTTTCAGACACTCCAGCAACGGACGCAACCCAGAAACCTATTGGCATGGATTTTTGCCGATAACCCATAGTTCCGGCAATCAACTACTGGTGCCGATTAATCTGCAAAACTGATGAATCAGTCGACCTCTACTTACTACAGTAAGTAAATTTCTAGAAACTAGCTTTTTTCATGGATTCTCTTATGCCATTGGCCTTTCTACAAACCAACATATCAACCAACTAAATTATAGACCGATATCAAAAATCTGTACACTTGATTTCTTCAAATATTTGCTAGCTGTTTGTCTGTTTGAAATAGAAACCTTTTATTTCTCTTTGCTGATTTGTGTACTGAATTGTGCACTTTTTGTTAAAATATTCATGTTTCCCCTGTCTCACATCCGTCTTCTGTTTATTTCACTATTTAACACCCTCTCGTCATGGGAGCACCCGAATGAATTGAGCAATTCAGCAACACTAATGCTGCCTTGGTGCTGAGGGTTGTGTTTCCTCCCCCACAGTCTCAGTTACTCATTACGTCATGTAATACTATGGATGTTTTACGTGGAGAGAACGTGCCGTGAAGTATGTTTTGCTGCTTCAGGGGTGCCGAGTGCACAAGTGAGATGAAAGGCTCATATTCCCATATTCCCATGTTCCCATAATCAATGTCAGCCATGACCACAGCTCTGGGTGCCATCCCTCTCTTTGCTCTGAACGCTGAGCTCATCCACATAATTCTACAAAACAATGTAACTACTGTTAAGATGTATTACTGCAAGTACCTTAAAAACAATGTGTAACACATTTAATTAATAGCTGTTGCTTCTGGAGTAGATGCTTAGTGAAAAATTGGGTTTCACAATGCAGCTTTAAATATAGACATTCTTGAAAATATAGACAAAATAATTAAAAACAAATTTAGTTTGTCATTTCAAACCCATTTAACTATCCATATTCTATGGAACATAAATGGAGTTATTTAGCAGAATGTTCTGGCTGCTGTTTTCCATACAGGGTTTCAAATTAACAATAATGTATGATAAATGTAATCCATACAACTTGTGCGTCATATTCAAAGGGAATGCGAAAGTGCTGGTACTTTGGTACTAAATGAAAAAAAAAAATCTGGTATTTCCGCAGTGTTGGTAGTACTAAGTACTAACACAATTTGGTACTTTTGGATCTTTGTACAGTTTGACCAATTATTGACAAAAAAAAGCAATCACTTCTCTTAATGTTTGTTTAATTGAATAATTACTTGGAAAAATAATGCAACATTTGCTGTACCAAATACTTGATGGTTGCATTTGTTGTGGATAATTTAATTTTCTAATTTTATATCAATATTTATAAGAAGTGAAGTTTCTCCATTGAGTATCGTGAAATGTCCTTTGTGTGTGGTTACTGAGATTTTTTTTTTTTTTTTTTTTTGACAACCAAAAGCTGTTTTGGTTGTCAAATCTGGTTGTTTTGGCACTAAATCTGGCTAAATTCTGAACCTTGCAGAAGGAAAAAGCATTTATGATGTTTTAATATGCCTAGTTATCTGTGTGTTTTTCCTGATATTGTGAGTTTCTGTACTCAGCAGAAGGTTACACTTATTACTGCAGTAGTTATTAATGAATCACTTGCCCTTCCCCTTGGTCTTTAAAGGTGTAAGTCTGCACAGCGTTTTCAGCTTTAATTGCATCCCCCTACTGCGACCTTCTCAGATTTTATATGTGGCATCATGATTGATGTTTAAGTTACCTTATTCAACCCATTTTTTTTTTTCACTCTGGGTGGAAAACAAAATAGTTATTTAGCAGAATGCCGATTTTCTTACAAAAGAAAAACACATGGAAATAATGAAATAGTTTTTCTTTTTTGGTAGAACTGTCCCTTTAAATCTATTAGCTTGTTTGTATTGAATTTCACATATGGATAGGGCCCCTTAAAAGAGTTTGATCCAGAAGAGCAATGATAGTACAGATGATGCTGATAAGAATATTGATCTTAAACGTGTCTGGTGCTCATGCCAATAACTGCCCTTATTGATTAGAGGGGATGACATGAATGGCTTGTTTTGAGACTAAAAGCTGAATTTTTAGTGATCGTTAATGACTTATCTTAATGTATAACCTCATCACAGTGTGCTAGGCTGCAGTACACAGGTTTTTAGAAATTATTGAACAAATATAAATATATATATTTTTTTTTGGCAATTTTGGTAACAAAAAATTTAGATTGATATAACTTGAAGTTCCTGTCAAGTTGCATACATTTGTGCATATTATTGAACTTTTAAAATGCATTTTGAATGAATGTATTTGAATTTTATTTGAGCAGTCTATTTTAAAAGTTTAACTTTTACCACTTTTTCAGAACTGATCCTGATCCGATAGCAAAAATTCGGAGTATCTGCCGATACCGATATTGATCCGATACCTGGGCAGTTTTTTTTAATCAGTGTTCAATTTTTATACCTCAATGTGTGTTGTGTTGACCTGATCATGACTTTTTTGTGTTACACACACAATCTACTAAATATAGACAACTTTAATGTAAAGAAAAATAACAAATGAATGCATATATAATTATAATCTATGACAAAAATACTATTATAAATTAGGTTAGTGGATAATTCAGTAGCAAAAGTTATGATAAATCATGAGTGCACAATTTTATAAAATCTAAAATTAGTGGGAAAAACATTATTTAGTGGGGAACAAATAAAAGTGAATAAGTGTAGGACTAAATCTAAAATGGTAATGTAAAATGATATACAGTGGTGTGAAAAATTGTTGGCCCCCTTCCTGATTTTATTTTTTTGCATGTTTATCACACTTTAATGTTTCAGATCATCAAACAAATTTAAATATTAATCAAATATAACACAAGTAATATAACCCCCCCCCCGTTGAAACATAACTGTGGTTTATCACACCTGAGTTCAGTTTCTCTAGCCACACCCAGGCCTGATTACTTTTTCACACAGGGCCATGTGGGTTTGGATTTTGTTTTCTCTTTCTCTTCATCTAACAGACACCAACACGATTTTGAAAATAGTCCTGCAAGATAAAGTTCTTTTATGCAAAACCATTTATCTTTATTTACAGATCAAGCATACTATTAGGAACATTTAATAATCTTGCAGATAGTTTCATCGTCTTGACTCTAGTAACCGAACGCGACACGCAGTTTGAACGCTGAATGGAGGATGACAGACAGCCGCAGCGGAGAGAAGAGTTTACAAGAACTTGACTTAAATATTCATCTGTTAAGAACTGCCTACTTGGTGGTGTGAATCTCACTCACTGTGTAAATTGGGTGCAAACTGTGAGGTTCACATACTCTTAAATAAATTTTACATGACATTGGAGCATTTTTGTTTTTTTTCATTTTCATTGTTGAATTTCAGTGGTGTAATGTAACGAAGTAATAATACTTTGTTACAGTACTTAAGTATTTTTTGGGAGTATTTGTACTTTACTTGAGTTTTTATATTTCAGCCAACTTTTACTTTTACTCCACTACATTTCCTAATTAAAATGTGTACTTTTACTCTGATACATTTCCCCGAAGCATATTCGTTACTTACTACAAAATAGTCAGAAGAACACGGACTGCAGGAAAGCATGTTTGAAGAATCAGTGGTCTGGCACTTGCAAGTTAGACTCCTAAAAACACCTCATGTGCAAACAAGTGCGCGCTCAACCGCGGATAATTCATTTTCCACTCAAGTCGAGTCTGGGGTGTGTGATATACAGAACATCTTCTGCGATAATATGGTAAGTGTTGTTGTAATGATGTGCGATCTGACATTATCAAGTAGGCTATATCACCAAATCACAAATCACAATTATTTAAATTCAAGGCATTCTAAATTGTAGATGGGAAAAATGCTTGCATGTGCTTTTTATATTTATATAATTTAATATAGTTAACTTAATCTATATCACACAAAGAGTACCGTTTTTCTGCAGATATCAGCATGATAACACATTTAATAATCAGTTTATACAAGATCAGTAAAGCAATAAGTGACTTACATTTTAGACATAATATTGCTTGTGTTTGCTCAATTTTGCCAACGAAAATAGTTCCAAACAAAGATCACAGCACTGTTTTGCATCTCTGAGCAATGGATGGTGTTTACTTATTGAATGAATCAGCTATTTGAACGAATTGGTTGACAAAAATGATTCAGTGATTCACTCATTAACACAGTCAAATGCTTTGCTTCTGAATGAATCAGCCATTTGAATGAATCAGTTGCATCTCAATGACTCACTCCTTAACAGTCACATGCTGCCACCTACTGGCGGTTTTAATTTCACATTTCGACTATTTTTTTCATATTTTAAATCATTTCAAATATCAGTATTCAACGTTTTATGTTAAAAACAAAACATTAGGCCCATTTATGCATCTGTAACTGCAGTTTAAATGCATCCATGTCCCCTCTGAAATACATTAAACTGTGTAAATACATCTAAATGCTATTTCAGATGCAGATTCCAGAAATGTTTTCTTATGATGGAATGAAAGACACTAAGTACCGGATGAAGTGCTTCTTATTCTTACCCAAAAATACAAAATGGAAAAAAAGAGTTAAAACTGAACACAATCTTGCTACTCAAGCTGTGTAAATATGTATATATATATATATATGTATATGTGTGTGTGTGTGTGTGTGTGTGTATGTATATATATATATACACACACACACATACTTATCACATACTTTAAGACTTTTACTCAAGTAATATTCTAAACGGTGACTTCAACTTCTACCAGAGTCATTTTCTGGTAAGATATCTGTACTTTTACTTAAGTATGGCTTTCAGGTACTTTATACACCACTGTTGAATTTACCCATTTGTCAGGCTTTCATGGCTGTGTTAACCTGTAGTGTAGAAGTGCTTTGACATTGATACTTAAACTGAAAAACAAAAAAAAAACAAAAACAAAAAAAAACAATGGTGAAGTGGTTCTATATAGCTGTTGACCTGACAGTCACTTTATCAGAAACAGCTGTACAGTTTATAGACTACATGCCCTGTTTCAATGGTGGCTGCTGCAGGAGAGCCGTGGAAACCTGACCTCACTATTTCACTGGATGTGCACTATAACGGTGACCATAGTGGTATAGTCCAGTGTTAAAGATAATGTCTCTAGATCAGTGCTTCCCAAACCTGTCCTGGAGGCCCCCCTGCCCTGTACCTTTTGTATGTCTCCCTTATCTAACACACCTGATTCCACTCATTAGCTCGTTAGTAGAGACTGCAAGAACTAAATTGGGTGTGTCTGATTAGGGAGACATACAAAATGTGCAGGACAGGGGGTCCTCCAGGAGAGGTTTGGAAAGCACTGCTCTAGATAATAACATAGACTAATAACTGAGAGACCAAAAATTTAGCTTGGCTTTTGCTTGTACTTTGGCTTGGCAATCATTCTTAGCCACTGTAACTCAGAATGCAATGTGTCTGTCTCTAAACTTCAGCAGCAAATGCAAAAAAATGTGTGGTGAAGTTTCCCCATCAGTGGATGGCTAGGGTTTTTCACAGATGTCATGAGATGTGATCTCTGTGGGAGTTGCCTCCTGTACTGAAACTTTGCACTGTTTTCATCACTATGGGAGCATAACAATTTGTAGGTCATGTGATAACTTTGCATTCTACAGTTTAAAACTAAAAAAAGAAAGTTCAGTGTACAGTATATCTAGTGCGGTAGATATTGAGATCCAAACACTTTCAGAATTAAATTAAAATATTAATTAAAAGCTTTAAAAACCTTTTAGAAATCAAATTTGATATCTAATTTAAGCTTTGTCAGTCTGTCAGAGGTAGACTCCGAATGTGTTTTGTCAGTGTAATGTTTTTTTAATTGTTGATCTATGTACATGTGTATCAGACCGACATTCTAGTGCATTTCATCTTTTCTCGCTGATTTTTCAGTGTCCCTCATCATGAGGCACCAAGTCAAGGTAAAAGTAGTTCAGTTAAAAAAAAAAAAATATTGCAACCCCTCTATTGTTTAATTCTCTAGCTACACTATATTATTACTACTACATTAATGTGTTAAATTCACAACCTTGAACATTCTAACATTCATCCAAGTATGCTAAATTTGATTTCTTTTTTTAATTTTTGGGCTGAATTCTGGTTTGCTTGATACTGTTATTAATGGAGAGACTGTCATTCACGACAGCGCTCCAGCAGTTTCAGCTTTAGTATCATTTATCAAATTTCAAGTCACCCTTCAGCACATTTCTGCACGATTTTGTGAAAACCATTGCCTAAAGTACAAAATCCCAACAAAGGTGTTGTAGTAAAAAACGAATCTTCTCAACTCAAGCTGTTTTGTGTGACATTTATAACAGTGTCTTGAGAGCCTAATATGTTCAGAATAAAGGTTTGTGGGTAACTGGATGTTTTTCCCATTGTAGTCCACCAGTCAACATCTTTTGTTCAGTTCACTAGACTCAAGCTCAGAGGTCAGAGAATTGTGAAAAAGCTGTTCCTCCCATGGGTCTGTTTATATGTTGTATCTGTTATACGGAGTACCACCCACATAGAGTCTTTCCTCTGTTTAGAGGAAGCAGCAGAATGCATTACTTCCATAAATAGTTGGTTTGTGGTTCTCCAGGGAAATCTAGCAGCATGAAAAACAACTTGTCTCGTAAGTGGGTATATAAAACATTGTTTTGGTTTTGTCATTGTGCGTTATTGTACACCGGAAATTTGTAATACGATGTTTGTTCTGTGTGTCTTATAGTTACGTAATTTCAGTTCTTAAATCATTCTTTGACTTGTTTGATTTCAGTCTCATCACAACTCTGAGATCTGAGCTCATAAAATGAGCTGGAAATCATAAATTCCCATTATCTCAAATGGTGTATTGTGTTTGAAATCATTCTGTGGCTGAATTGATGGGTTTGAAAATTATACTTTAAACATACCTTGTCTTGCTCAGGCTCATTTTATACACTCTTAAAAATAAAGGTTCTAAAAGGGTTTGCAGTGATGCCATAGAAAAACTATTTTTGGTTCCCCAAAGAACCTTTTAGTCAACAGTTCTTAATCTTTTTTAATTTTCTCAATCTTTTTCCCCCATACTTTTCTAATTTGATTGAATCACGGCTTGACTGTAAATGACATACAATAAAGATAAATTGTCATATACACTGAGAAGTGCACAAACTTTACTAAAAACTAGTGGCAAAATTGTTTGTGGTGGAAATTATGGTGTGGTAATGCCTGTGGCATAGTTTTTGAAAACAGATATAATTTACACAGTAAATTAAATGATTTCTTTTTCACTTTGTTTTGATTATCATAGTTGGAAACATGTAATACCATGTATTTCATATTTTTATTATGGATATTTTATAGTTGAAGATTAACAGTCTAAACAAGCAAAAATAAATTAAGATGATGTTGTAAAAAGACTGCTTTAACGTGACTGGCATAAAACAAACATAAAAGGATCATAATAATGGGCATTTGGGAAAATGACTTATAAATAGACTTGTTTTTCTCCAGGATTGTGGGCCAAAGTTCTAGTTCATGTTGCTGGAGCACTGGATGTTGATTCTGGCACCTAGCACTGAGTCGTGTTGCGCTTTTGCATTTGTTGTGAAAAGGTGTATGATGAAGCAGAGTGCTAAAGAGGCTGTGCTGCTGAGCTGATTTCCTCTCAAACCAGCCTTTTCCAGAGAGGGTGACCTTGACAAGAATGTGGATTATTATTGTAATAGATACTGTTGTTAGTGAATGACTAGTCACACCAGGAGGTGGTATTATGGAGGAGGGGAAAGAATTTGCTCTGCTACCCCCTCCTCCACGTCTGTTTTACTCTTTATCACTCTCACTCTCTGATCTTTTACATATTATTAGTGCTTGGCTTGACATCTGGATCTTTTTTTTTTTTGGTCTTCCAGCCACCCTTTTTGCATTTAAGAAAAGAAAGCAAGATGTGGTTTGACAGAGCACTCAAAGCAAAGTGAAATTAGCTGGATCTCCTATGTCTGGAACAAGCAAGCTGAATTTTTGTTCACAGAAAACATTCTCACTAGATGACAAGATTATAAAGCATGTGTGCTGTCTGGTATTCTAACAGTCCTGAAAGGTTCCAAATCATCAGACACTTAGAATGAACCGCAGTGCTTTCAGCAACTGATCTTCAGCCTTTTTTTATTAATAGTTTTTATTTATGTATTAATGTAGATTTCATACAGTTCAATTAATGAAGAAGGTAGTCAAAAAAGATTTTCAACTGTGACTTGGGGACCTACAGGAGCTCCACAAAGGTTGTATAAATATGGAAAATTTGAGAGAAAATAATTTTTAATTTTTTTTTAAGATTAGAAAATGTCAGAACTGACCTAAAAATGACCTAGTGATTTTCTTGCCTATTCCATAGTATGTGGACATTTTGGTATTTCGCTTTCTCAACGCTCTAAAAAATGCTGGGTAAAATATGGACAAACCCAGCGATTGGGTAGGTTTCAACCAACAGTTGGGCTAAATGTTTAACCCAGCCTCCTGGCCAGTAACCCAACCGCTGGGTCAAAACAACCCAATCGCTGGGTTGTATTTAACCCAGCATTTTTTAGAGTGAATACAGATTTGACAGCAATAAAGTCTGGACATGTTCCTGTTGGTGGAAACATAATCTTCTACTACAAAAAAAAAAAAAAAAAAAAAAAAAAAATTGTAAAAGCAATTTTCACTCAGAAATTGTTAGTAAATTGTACAATTAATTACAAAGAAACAGTAGGTAACACATGGAATTAAGCATTAAATTCTGAAGTTGAAAGTGTTTTCTTGTAAAACGTACTCCAATAATCTCCAACAAACTTTGAAAAATCATTTTTACAGTGTATTATCTTCAGTCTTTCATTTTCAATTTTCTTTTCAATGGTTTTTGGTGATTTGAAGCAACATGAATGATAGCAACTGTTGATAATGAAGCAAAGATGAAACAAATTCAGTTTTACGCAAATGCACACCAATGGGAATGTAGACTTTGAACTTCATGCAACAGCAGTTGAGTAGAAACAGCTAGTAGCAACTAGAGTAAAGCAGCTTGTTGACCTCTGGTGATTTAATTGCTGTCAGTGTGAACACCCCTTTGAGTCATGTTCCAAAAAAAATCATTATCTGTAATGTTTTATCTTTTATAACAGAAATCAGGTAAATTTTTGCACATGAGTGCAGAATCATCTGCAGTGCTTCTGTGAAGCCTTTTTGCTGCTGGCGTTCCTCTCTCAGGCATCCATTTTCTCTGGCAGCAGCTATGAGGAATGCAGGTTGCCACTCTCGCTCAGCTCAGGGGCCTTCCCTCTTCCCCTCCAGCCTCCCACAGGCCCGTAAACAATACTGGGCATGAGCCCAAGCTAACCAGCTGCATGGAGGAGGCCAAATGAGGCAGGATGGGGGAAGGGCAGACACGACCGAGCCATGTTGAAAGAATGCCGCTCAAAACACCTGCTGTGCAGAAGCCAGTCCACCAACCAACCACATTTTTAATGCAGAAGGTGCCGTGCAAGAAAATGATCACTGTGGCTGTTTGTGGTAGTAGCTGTCTTGTTTTATTTTGGCATAATTTTGTTTTATTCAGATGCATTTTTATGCATTAGCTGTTGTGCCACATCTTGAGGCATGAGCATTGAATTTGACATGACTTAAAAACCACTATGTTCAATTCCATTGAATTTATTTATTTATGTATTTTTTATTTTTTGCACTGTCTAGTCTTTTGTGTAGATCTAGCCCCCCTTTTTTACATGCTTGCAAGTTTGATCTTTTATAGAGATGAAAAACAATTTTACCTTGTCCAGGAAAGAATTTTCCTTTACTTCCATAGAAAAAGCATTAAAAGCGTTTATCACGCCATCAAATTCAGAAAACCAAAAGGACATATGAAGGCATGCTGATGGACAACATACTGTTTTAGTGCTTGAAATAAGCTTAAGCCCAGTTGATCAGCGTAGGTCATCTGTTATCTTGGAAAGCGCAGAAGCAGTTAAGTAAAGCTGACAGATTACTGCCTCAGAGCCCCGGTCCAGCTGCTATCAGAGCAGCGCAGTTGAATTCAGCTGTGGTTTGGTTTAACTGACTCTTTGCTTCATGTTTTTGTGCAGGGCAGTTTCACACTAGAGTCTGTTTGACATCAGAGTTTGGTTTTTGGTTTGTGTGAAAGCTGTTTAGCGTAATGTGTAGATGGGAACCTTTGATACTCACCCAATTTTGGAAAACAGTGGTCTTCATGCTGCGGAAAACCCACTTGAGAGCACATTTATTGCTACCAATGGGTACCAGATTCTGTAGAAAAAAGTGGTAATAGGGAGCATATTTTTAAACTTTTTTTTAAACGTATTAGGACTGAAGTTAATATGTGAACTTGAGATATAATTGTATTGTTTTTTTGTTTATTTTTATTTATTTTTTTTACAAACATTTAACAACTTTATTACCATTTCATTCTGCTTTGTAAATACTGACCAGTAATCAAGAGGTTGATTGTAATTATTATCAAAGCCAATCATTTAATTTTAGAAACAAACTAATGTTGTTTTTTTATAATATAATACTTTATATTTTTATCACAGTATTAATGGGTTTTCGTTAGGGCTGTGCGATATAACGATAGCGTGATATTTTCCTCTATAAAGCGCTAACGAGAGTTTGATAAATGTTCTATATAATGTTTATGTACAGAAAAACGAAAGTGGAATGAAACAGCGCTAACGGTGCCACACGGACTGTTTATCCGCTAGGCTCAAAGTTCAAATGGCAGCACAGCGCGAGCTCACTAGAGCAAGATGCATTTACTCGCTGATAAGACTCGGTCCAGATCCAGTGTGAAGCGCTTGAATTCAGCGAAAAACACAAATGACTCTGTGATTTAAACTAGTTTCAAGCCAGATGAAACAACGCTGACAAACAGGACGATATAGCGTTATAGTCAGAAGGCTTTTCAATGTACAAATCACCATCATTTACCATGGATTTACTGTAGTAACAAAACTGCACCATGGTATTGTGGCAGAAATGTGGGATATTCATATGGAATTTTATTATATTATTAATGTAGACGTATTAAAGGAGTAATGGAGTATAATTACAGTATTTTTTTGAGTTTAACTACTGTCAACTCAAGCTACTGTCAAGTGTGCATTTCTAAGAGACAAAAAAATTTAACATTATTAATATTGCAGCCTGCACTGCTAACTGTGCTGAAGATACATGTTATCAAAGCCAGACAACACTGTTTCAACCTGTTTTTGAAACAGTATCACTCATTAGAACATGCAGAAACTAAGAATTTTTTTTTTTTTTGAAGACATTTACAGGTGCATCTCAATAAATTAGAATGTCATGAAAAAGGTCATTTTTTCTTGTAAGTTATTTCAAAAAGTGAAACTTTCATATATTTTAGATTCATTGCATGTAAAGTAAAACATTTCAAAAGTTTTTTTTGTTTTAATTTTGATGATTAGAGCTTACAGCTCATGAAACTAAAAAAATCAGTATCTCAAAATATTAGAATATTTACATTTGAGTTTCAATTAATGACCATCCCTACAGTATACATTCCGGGTATCTCTTGTTCTTTGAAACCACAATAATGGAGAAGACTGCTGCCTTGGCAATGATCCAGAAGATGAACATTGATGCCCTCCACAAAGAGGGTAAGTCACAGAGGATCATTACTGAATGGTGTGGCTGTTTACAGAGTGCTGTATCAAAGCATATTAAATGCAAAGTTGACTGGAAGGAATAATTTGGGTAGGAAAAGGTGCACAAGCAACAGGGATGACTGCAAGCTTGAAAATACTGTCAAGCAAAGCTGATTCAAACACTTCTGAGAGCTTCACAAGGAGTGGACTGAAGCTGGAGTCAGTGCATCAAGAGTCACCACGCTCAGACGTCTTCAGGAAAAGGGCTACCAAGCCACTTCTGAACCAGAGACAACGTCAGAAGCATCTTACCTGGGCTGTGGAGAAAAAGAACTGGACTGTTGCTCAGTAATCCAAAGTCCTCTTTTCAGATGAAAGTAAATTTTGCATTTCATTTGGAAATCAAGGTCCCAGAGTCTGGAGGAAGACTGGAGAGGCACAAAATCCATGTTGCTTGAAGTCCAGTGTGAAGTTTCCACAGTCAGTGATGATTTGGGCTGCCATGTCATCTGCTGGTGTTGGTCCACTGTGTTTTCTGAAGTCCAAAGTCAATGCAGCCATCTACCAGGAAATTTTAGAGCACTTCATGCTTCCTTCTGCTGACAAGCTTTATGGAGATGCTGATTTCATTTTCCAGCAGGACTTGGCACCTGCCCACACTGCCAAAGGTATCAAAAGCTGGTTCAGTGACCATGGTGTTACTGTGCTTGACTGGCCAGCAAACTCGCCTGACCTGAACCCCATAGAGAATCTATGGGGTATTGTCAAGAGGAAGATGAGAGACACCAGATCCAACAATGCAGATGACCTGAAGGCCTCTATCAAAGCAACCTGGGCTTCCATACCACCTCAGCAGTGCCACAAACTGATCACCTCCATGCCACGCCGAATTGAGGCAGTAATTAAAGCAAAAGGAGCCCCTACCAAGTATTGAGTACATATACAGTAAATGAACATACTTTCCAGAAGGCCAACAATTCACTAAAAATGTTTTTTTTATTGGTCTTATGAAGTATTTTAATTTGTTGAGATAGTGAATTGGTGTGTTTTTGTTAAATGTGAGCCTAAATCATCACAATTAAAAGAACCAAAGACTACTTCAGTCTGTGTGCATTGAATTTATTTAATACACGAGTTTCACAATTTGAGTTGAATTACTGAAATAAATGAACTTTTCCACAACATTCTAATTTATTGAGATGCACCTGTATGTTGTTAAATAAAAATGACTGGAAAAGTGTAAAGAATTAAAAAACGTGAAGTGTTTGTCATGTTCTGACCAAAAAGAGTAGTTTAAAACCACAATTAATGGTCTGGTTTCTACAATTTTCACTTTTGAGCAAAAAAAAAAAAAAAACTGCTTTTAAACTTGATTGTAATAAAGAAGTGAAATTTATCATGATAATTGCTGATATCGAAATATGAAAAATTGTATTGTGATAATTTTTTTTGGCCATATCGCCCAGCCCTAGTTTTCGTGCATAAAAATATATCGCCCATTTAAGGGGATTCAAGGGGGTTCATCCTATTTTGTGGGTCCATGGCATCAAAGCATGTGAAAACCACTCATCTACGATATTGATCATGTTGAAATGAAAGCAGCCTGACCTTTCGTGCAGAAACGGACCACAGTTAATCATGTATAATTTACCTATTTATGTCTAGTTGTTTGCTTTCAAGCAGCTTTTATTCTTCGTATTGATTCTTTTTCAAACTCAAGTTTGGAGCAAAGTAATGAAACCAGGTGGGAAAACAGCTTGAGATATTCCGTTCGAGCTGCATAGCTTTCCAGTTGAGATTGATGGGTCAAGGACGTTACAGAGCCCATCATGCGCGCGTGCTGATTGCCTGTTTATTAGGCTCCATCGATTCCATCTCAACGTTTCACCCCCAGGCACTGCTATCATTCTCAGATTGATTCTTGCTATTTTGTGTTTGGAGTCGTAAAAGGCAATTGTTTTATTCCCCCCTATTATTTTTTTCTAAGGATGTCTTCTGGGAATGCAGAATGTGTCCTTATAGCAACAGGCGAATAAGCTCCACAGGCTTTCTGCAGCAGCTTTTCCTCTGCCTGCGGAAAACATCTTCATCGTTTATAAAAATCACTTCCATATTTGCGGCTCCAACGGAAGGCTAAGCATCAGTGAACTGGATACAGGGGAGGGGCGATTATTGTTTTTTAATTAGGCAAGAATAAATCTCTGCTGTTGTGGTTTTGATGTATTTCGTCTCCCTGCTTCTGAATCTCTAGCAGTGCTGGTTATTAAGCCAAAAGCTGTAAACGGGAATGCAGAAACACTGTTTTCTCTTACTTGGAAGGACGATGATATAATATTATCTCATTCATTGTTTGTAAAGATGTCAGCGAGAGACCTGAGGATGATTCTCTTTTTAGACCCTGTTTGTTTAGTGCATCTCCACAGACGGCTGAAGATTAAGCTGTTTCATCTGGCAACTGCTGTGAAGATTCGTCTCATCTCCTGTGGCCGCTTCGCCTTTTTCCTGGCTTAGTGAAGTTATTGGTTTCTCTGTGAGTGAAATGGAGTTGAGCTTTGAACTCTTAAGTATGCATGGCTTCTGCTTGCTTCTGCATTCTTCAGGCCTGAGTGTACTTCCACTCTTGTGGAACTGGCTCGTAGTTTGGCCTCTGGTTTGTGAATGTTGAATTGCCTTTAGAGTTAGTGATAGACGGCCAGACTGAGCTAATACACTTCCCATGCTACTGCATTTAATACAATATCTTCCTAGAAAAACAAGGATCTAACTCAAACAATATTGGATATTTAATTATGCATGCTCATTTCTATGTATTTCTACATTTTGATTACCTTTTGTTGTCATCTAATTCTTACTTGAAATCTGTCTTTAAATCACTAATAATTTTATAACACTTAATATATTTAGCAGATTTTAGAACATTTGCATTTCATGCTTTCAGACATAATGTTGTAATTCACTCTTAAAAAATATATTTTTTTATTTATATGAAATCTGTCTTTAAATCACTAATAATTTTATAACACTTAATATATTTAGCAGATTTTAGAACATTTGCATTTCATGCTTTCAGACATAATGTTGTAATTCACTCTTTGCAATTTATATTAAATGTAATTACATTTTTCGTTTTAATTATTTTTAAATAAATTTTAATTAAATTGTTTAATTTAATTTTTAATTATATTATTATTATTATTATTATTATTTTTACTTTCATTTTTACAAAAATAATATAGACTTTAATATCAGCCATTAATGCTTTGTGATTTATTGAATGGTGATATTAATTACTCATTAGTTGTCAATTTTCAACCCTAATAGTTTTGGAAATTTTGAAATTACTGGTCAGTGTGTGTCTGCCTGCTTGACCAATAAATGGTTCATTCTTTTACTTCATTGCTGATACTGCTTTTTCCCCAAATATTTTGTAGTAAAGTTCAAGTCAATATTGTGTAAAATATTTTCAACAATTTCTTCAATTTTAGTTGTTAATCTCAATTGCTGTCATTTAATCATCATAAATATTTATATTTCAAATCCTTTAACCACTACTTAGCATATTAGAGTTCAGGTACCGAATATGCAGAGAAGAAATCTTAAACTCTAGTCAAACGTCTTTGACTAAATGACAGTTTTCCTCACATTGTAGTTTATTTTTAATTGCAGTTCATTTAAACATAGTTTGCTTTGTTCATGGGAAACAGATATTTATTTGAAATCAATATCAGGTGAACTTGTACTTGTTGAAAGCGCCTCCTAAAAAAAGACTATCCTTTAAAGATTTAATGCGTACCTACATGAAAACTTTGGGAAATCCAGTGATAAATTTTTCCTCAGAAGTCTGTTTCCAAGTGGACTGAGAAAACACATTGTGTACCACTAGCTACCAATCAGATTAAAGCTTATAAGATCAGGAAAGTATATTCCAGGTTTATAAGCATAAATGCTTTAGACGCTCAGCAAATGGACTGTGGGCGGCCCGTGGGTGTGCCGACTGCTAAAGAATAGGCTCTTTATCATCATTTTAAGAGTTTCGGGGTATTTTCTTCATGTCTCTCTCACTTCTTCTATCTTGTTTTAGGCTATGTTGGTGTTTTGCAAGAGTATTAAAAGCATCTGTGCTTAACAAAAATGACTGACGTTTGGGCAAGATTTATAAATCACATTGAATTCTCATCTCAGGAAAAGATTAAGATGAAGAACTGGAATTTTTTATTTAATTTGAGGGTCTCATTGTTTCCTACCCTTCTCTGTATACATATAACAGTTGTTGTCTGCCAAAGATCTGCTGGCAATACAGCTAGTTTGTGGCACTTGGCATCAAAACCACTTGGAGGTTTTTTCATTCACATTCTAAAGGCTCGTGTGTCAGTATCGGCGGTCTATGCCGATGTGCTCCTCATTATCGGTCACTATTAAAAGTCTTGAATGTGCTCGCTGATGTACAGCAGAGCACGTCCAGATCCTGCGAGGTAATCGCTTGATGAATGTGGTACGGTGGATATTAGGGCTGTAAGTATATTTGAACGGCCTGTAGTGTGTTTGAGCATGTCTGTGTGTTTTCTGGGAGAGCTGACAGCTGGATGTTTGCTCGTCTGTTGTGTCAGCGCACCAGCTACCACTCTGGCGAGTCACGCATAATCACAAATCAGCAGGCGGTTGAGATGACATGAGCTTCTCTCGCTGGTGTGATGTTTCATGCAGGAGGTAAAAACAGTCGTGGACCTTCTGAACCTGTTATCATCTCAATCACAAGTGATAACAGGCCATTAGGCACAATTCAAACATGCGTTTCTATTTTTCACATGATCCTCCTCCTCTTAATGAGGGTCCTTCATTTAGATCAGGTTTGGGAACCGTTTTAACGGGAAGTTCAATCAACACCCATTTCTAAGTATACTATATTTGGTATAATACATAAGGCCTTATCTTTAGAAAATACAGTAATATTTAAAAGTTTGGGTCTTTTTTTGTTTTTAAAAAAAGTCTCATGTTCACCAAGGTTGCTCAAAAAGATTTGATAAAAATACAGTTAAAATAACTTTTATATTTAAATATTTTTTTTAAAAATGTAATTAATTTCTGTGATGACAGCTACATTTTCAGTAGCCAATACTCCAGTCTTCAGTGTCACATGATGCTTCAGAAATCATTCTAATATTCTGATTACTCAAGAAACATTTCTTATTATTACCAATGTTGAAAACAGTTGTACTGCTTAATATTTTTTGTTGAAACGGTGATACTTTTTTCATGCTGCTTCAATCAATAGAGAATTCAAAAGAACAGCATTTATTTAAAATAGATTTTTTTTTGTATCAATTTAACGCAATCTCGCTAAATAAAATATTAATTTCTTTAAAAAAAATTCATCTGACTCCAAACTTTTGAATATACTTTCCCATCACCACTAAAGCAACACTATTGTAAATGTGAGTGGTACTACATTTCCCGAATAAACATTTACTTTTGTGACCCACTGCAGTGCGCATCAGTTTTTGGTTTACACTGTGCGATTTCTTCCTCATATTTGGTGACTTTATGTGAGGAATATTCCACATGGAGTCTTGGAGGAAAACACGTGACGCCGGATCTTCTCTCTAGTAGGCGGTTTGTATACTTTCAACTTGAATCATGTAATTTTTTATTCACATGTAATGTTGGATTTACTCTCAAAAGCCTCTCATTTGCTGCCTAGCTCCTGTTCATTTTGGACCCTGACTTCAGCGTTTCTAAAGTAAACAACTAAATATAATTACAATCATGTAATATTCCCCTCTCTCCATTTTCATTTGTGCATCACTGTTTACTCTTCTACGTGCCAGTGGTGACACACATACCCTGATGTTGATGAACCCTGGTTATAAATACATGCAATCGTCTATTTTCTTTTTTTTTCCTAGCCTGTTTTTGTATTTCATAGAAGTGCAACACCCAGTTTTTTATTTAGGAGGGAATATATTACAAAATATAGCATTTTAGGATAAATTAAACTGCTTTACAAAATACATTCTACATAATTTTTTATTACTTTTTTATGGTGTGTTTTTTTTTTTTTCACATTGAATTTTGCAGTTCTTTGCATTGGTTATGAGTGGTGGTTGAATATCATTGGATCATCTTATTCCTTTTCCTTTAAAATTAGTGGCAACAAAAAAAAGTAAAAGTAATGATTTTACCCAAACTTATCAAAATAATAATAGTGCATGACCTCAAGACAGTTTAAGTAGGAGACGGATCACTCATAGAAAAATAACATGATGGCCACCAAGTGAACTTTTGCTGTCATGTGAACCAGCATGACATATTCATACCATTCTATTTCTGTCTGTTTACCTGGCTGGTGTCCATCGTGGCCCCTGAATGCAGGTAGGGCCAATTAGAGCGCCTGACCACACAGCTACAGGCCCTTAATGAAATAAACAAGCCCGTGTTCACACGGAGAGATGATGTGGTGTCAGTGAGCATGCTGTGTGGGTTCTGTTTCCCTGGAGTGAAGCTTAAGTAGCTCAAAGCATCCCTGGCTCTTAATGAGCTGCACTGTCCAGCAGGGTGCAGGTCAGGTCCTCTCTGTAAAAGCCTTCATAAAATAGAGTCCAACTTAAGGGCATGTACAGATATTCTCCAGGTGTCATTCATTTCCTGTGAGAGATTTGCCAGTGCTTATCTTCCTTGTTTTGTCTCTCTCTTGCTGTTTTTCTTCAGATGGAGTCTCCGGTCTCCACCCCGGCCCCTCCACCGCTTCACCTCCTCGCCTCTATGGGAAACAGTGACATCGCCTCACCTTGTGAGCAGCTTATGGTGCGAACGCGCTCGGTGGCTGTCAACACATCTGATGTGGCCCTGTCAACTGAGCCAGAGTGCCTCGGACCCTGTGAACCGGGCACCAGCGTCAACCTGGAGGGCATTGTGTGGCAAGAAACTGAAGATGGTAAGGAAATATACTGTAGCAAGAGATTGTGATATTAGCAAGAGATTGTGATATTAGCTGAGGTCAAAAATGTTCAGTAGACAGACTTTTGATTGAACCTGTGAAAAAGTCTGACCAAAGCACCGCAGTTAAGAGGTAGAGGTAGTCTGATTGACATGTAAAGCAGCCAAGATGGGGATAATAAATAAATACATAAGGGAAAATAAATAAATGCTTACATACATAGTGGCCATGATTGGTTGTAAAGAAAATGTGAAAATTTTTTATAGATTTCCACAGATCTGAATTTGTGTCCATCCCAAAATATTACATTTTAAGACTTAATTAAAAGTACTGTTTTTCTGCTCATGGATATCTAGTTCACTCCAACAAACTCTGGTTACTAACTTGTGAGTGATTAGTTGATTAGCCACAGTGATTAGTTATTCCTTTGAGCCGAACACAGAACAAGTGTTTCCAAGTGGAAAGATTAAAAACAAGTCAATCATATTTTGTATGCATACAAGCAAGTAACTTTGGCACAATGTTTGAGTAGATAAAAAGGAGATCAAAACATGATAACATTATATAAAAAACTGAATTAGGTCAGAGATTCATAGAACTGTACACACCCTACTTTCTGTGCACAGTTTAATTGTTCATTACTTTATATGGATAAAAGTGTAGAAAAAAACAAAAAACAAAAGCAGTGAAGGAACCAATTAAGAGTAGCAGAAACAGAAACTGATGGTTCATTCCTGAATCAAAATACTATTCACAAATGTAGATGTTTAAAGTTTTCTATTTGTCAGCCTCTAGCAAGTGTTTCTAATAGAAGACAGAAAATTGGCAGCAAGTTACAGTGGTACTTCAGAACAACACAATTACTGAGATTAACAAAAGTGGTGCGGTTTGAAGTCCTGGGAAACAAAAACCGTTTAGAGTCTGTGTGTTTGGAACTTGATGGGTTGACCACCTTGAGAAGTCTGTCTATTTTCCTAAGCCATCTATTTAGTCAGTCAAGTTCACATCACTGATCATTATTCAAGTGAATATAATATTTATATATAAATTCATATAGATAGATAGATATACATATATGTAGATAGTTTACTTCATTACTTTGATTACACCACTAATAGGGTGTGTATATACAGTCTAGAGTAAGTCAAGTCACCTTTATTTCTATAGAATTTTTACATTATGATTTTATACAATCAGTTATGGAAACTCAGCTATGGGTATAGTTCAGATTCTACTGTAAAGTGCCATCATTTAGCTCAAGTCAGTTCAATGTTGGTTTAGTTTAGATCAATAACAGTGTGAAGTTAATCAGATATAAGCAGTTCTACAAAAGGCAGCAGTGTTGTTATTCAGCTTGAGTCAGTTCGATATGAGCTGTTCGATAGGAGCATAGAAAATGGGCATTGAAATGTGTATACGCCACTTTTCATGCAAATTCGGACATACAGAATTAAATATCCCACTCTCTTTAATGGACTTAAGCACTCAAATGACATAAAATCGTTATCCAGATATTACATATGCATTTATCATGCTGTTTGTACATCAGGCTCAAGGACTGGAAATGGATATTCAAGTTTTAAATGGTTAATGTTGTGCAGCACTGCACAAGCATTGGATTCAAATAAATTTATTGATGGCACAGTTTTAGATCTGGGATACTTTTAACATCACCCATTACAATCTGACATATGAGGGTTATACAATAGATTACTATGGCTTTTGAGCCTACAAGTGCCAAAATAGCTTCCATGTTCAACCAGCAGGTATGAGGATTACAATTATACATCCAATATATACATCAGCTGAAAATGAAAAATAAGGGTGTAGAAAAGCATAGGCCTAGTTATGATTTAATTTTTAATTAAATTAATTAATTTTATGATTAAGTTAAAATGTGATTGTTTAATATTTAAATTAAAAATATAATGAATAATTATTTCATTTACATAAATAGGCTTGCCTGTTCTGTTCACGAGTAATTATAACAGTAATCCTTACAGTACACAAACACCAAAATGTGTTTCTCTCCTCATTTACATATTAGTCTCTTCCTGAATTTCCCCCCAGGGATCAATAAAGTACATCTATCACCATGTATTCGCCTAATATATATCTTTGTTGAAAACACCTGCTTCCTAATAATTTCAGTCCCTTGTTCTGTTAACAGCTTCTTAGGTAGAGCAGTACATAGCACCTTACACTTGCAGATTAATTTATTCTAACTGGATTTGTTCTGTAGGTTTGATTTTTTTTTTTTTTTTTTTTTTCATCCCATCTAATCATAGCCCACTGCAGAAACGTCAGTGTATTCTGCTCTCCAACATTCTCAGTCTTGATTGTCGAGCATGAAAAGGAAAAATCTCCCTCAAATCCCTAAATGAGAGCATATCTAGGCTATGGGTAGGCAGTGGAGTGTGTGCCGCCCACACTCTGCCTGCTGCCATCCTCCCATTGCCGCCATATAAAGGGCTGCCTCATCAACATTCAGAGCGCACTGGCTGTCTAAGTGTTTTCTATTCCTCTTGCCATGGGCACAGTGTGTCTGATTCACCCTGCTCCTCTGTGGCCACTCTTGTGTGTGTGTGTTTCTGACATGGAGAGGTAACGTAGTTGAAGGGTCAAGAGGGAGAGAAAAACAAGACCGTTTGTGTGGCCATTCACAGCCTTGTCCAACCAGGGCCACACTTCCACAACATCAGCTCAATCTTTTTGCAGGATGGATCCCAAACACAGGGCTCTAATCATCTGCTCTTTCACTTTAGAGAGGGAGCCATTGGTGTGCAGGTGTTATCCGCACCCTCTCTCGCTCTCTTTGGGATGGTTCCGCTGGTGCGCATCTCTCCTTTTGATGTTATTGTGTGGGTGGAAAGTAGAGCAGCAAGATCCCGTGGCAGGGAACACATCTCTCAACCACTTTGAGATGTCTTTCCGCTGTGTTGCACTCTTAAAGATGTTGCAGACAGTCCACCCACACTTATAAGGATGACTTCCTATGTCCTAATGCTGCCAATGTGTTATGTTTATTTTGGTTTTGAATCTTTATGGCAAAGATGGTCTGCCTTACTGCAGAGTTTAGATCCAACCCTAATCAAACACTCCCGATGATGAAAGTTTTGGGGTTTGTTAAAAGTTACAGGTGTGTTAGAGTTGACTTTGTAGGTTGGTAGATCTCTGTTGGTGTGTTCAAGTACTCAGAGTTGGGAAGTCGTAATTACGACGGAAGGTGTGTTCTAATAACTTAGATCAGATCCAGATGGCGACGTACTTTTTCTGCATAAAATTCGACAAGATTTTTTAATGCCACAAAATGATGAATAAAAAAAGTGCATCATGTGTGTTTTTGCTTTGTTTTTATTCAATTGAAATATATTCTGTTATAGTTGTAGAATACAACGGTTTTTTGTACTTTTAGGTTTGGGTATTGTTTGAATTTTATTAATTCCAATTCCGATTCTGCTTATCGATTACGATTCTTATCGATTCCCAGTTTCAATTCCAATGTGGTTAAAAAAAAACCTAAGTAAAAAAAAAAAGCCAAACATTTAGATATCAAACATAGTTATTCTTTATATATTTTTGCAAAGCATTTAATTGCTGCCGAATACCATGAATAAAAATCCGGCTACATAAAAACTGGACTCGATTAAGAGCTGTTTGTGTGCAAAATAGAGCTGCACGATTCTGGATAAATTGAGACTTTTTTTCTCTTACAATTTTGAAGAAAAAATATTAGACAACTAAACAAAATCTCATGGAATTTATAAATGGAATGATTCAATGACTCACTCAAGATTTACTTGTTTCATTACTGGATGAATCAGTGTTTTTGAATGAATCTCTTGAATGAATGATTCAAAGACAAATACATTTTTAACAGCCCCTTTTCGCCACCTAAAAAACAAAGATACGCACACGGGAATTGATAGGTGGAATTGAATATTTCAATTTACAAGTATCCGATTCCTGTCCTTAAGTATCTGATTCTGGAATTGGAATTGACTTTCGATTCCTAACACTATGTACTTGCCACAGATGCTGCATCCATTGCGTCCAACATGTTTTTTCAATAACATGACTCGGAAGTCTGAAACGGGGCTTAAAATCCAAAGTTCCCTACTGGTAATTACAACTTTGTGGTGATGTTCACTTGCATTTAACTCGTAAATACGATCTTTCTGACGTGACTTGAAGGATTGAGCACCCAGTTGACTTGTTTGGAATCATTACAGTGGCTGTCTGTCCATTTCTTATTTTGGATAGCCCTTATTTAGCACACCTAATTTAACTCATGAACTTGTTAGAAGACTGCTCTAAGATCTAAAGTGGTTAGAAATGAGACACCTAAAATATGCAGTGCAGCTGGCCTATATCTAGAAACCCCAGAATTCTCCAGGTTGTCCAGCTTTGTTCAAAACCCATTTTCTATGTAGGCAATAGGCAGCCATGTTCAGCTCTAATTCAACTGAATTGAAGATTGCAAGATCGTATTTCTATAGGATATTATGAATCAGTAATAAAATCAGACAACAATGGGATCATAGATTTATCTTCTTTAGCTCATAACACATTTTTAGGGTGGTTTTCAGGTTGGCATGTTCTAGATTAAATAAACGGCAATTGGCAGGACTTCAATTTATCTAGCAGCTGTACTGAGCATTGTGTTATCTCTTATTCTTTGTTCTACGAGTGATCAGTCTCCTCCTCTTACTATTTCTGATTTTACTTCATCATGTTACTAAGCTAAGGACCCAGTACCCTAAAAACAAACAAAAAAAATCTAACAAAAATGACTCTGAATGTTCATGCTTTATTGCATTTATTAATCTATACTTTTACATAATTAATAAAATACTTTACCATTCCCTTGACTCAATCCTCCATCTTGGTTACAGGTATTCATTGCATTGCATGATTTGTCGCATCCACTAAGGATGCATGCAGTGCTACCTTAGAATTCGGCCAAAAGCAAGGCATCTTGTAGGGGAGCATAATTTAGAGTGGCATTTGTGTCAGGAGCACACCTAGTAAAACAACAAATGTTGCCTAGGAAGCTTGCTGAGCTTTAGAACAGAGCATCCATCTTCCATGACTTATTGCAGATCAAGTTGTTGCTGAGTCGCAGTGTCCTCTCCTGACTTCCTCAAATCAACAGTGGCATGCTTTATTTCAGCCAAAGCCCAGTGTGGAAATCTTATCTGGTGTACTGCAACCTTTTATTTGCGGATGGACATATTGACTTGCTCATGTTTCAGCCCAGTGCGTAAATCCCAGAATGGCAGGAGGCTAAGGGCAGACAGCTCTCAGTTCATGATGAAACAGTCAGAGGCAGATTGGAGCAATATTTCTAGGCATCACTCTGACACAAATCCCCTCTGCAGGACGCTGGAAGCAGACCAGGGTTGTGTTGGTGTGGCATCCACTCTCACAAGCCGTGCATGCTGATGCCTCCAAATGTCAGTCCTAAATCTTCTGAAAGTTTATTGCTCTTGAAGTAGAGCCCAGAAAGCCCTCACCCACAGACTATGAAGGGCTCTGTGCCAGCAAACACAATCGTGCCAAACAGCAAGGCTCATATGGCAGTATCCTGATTCAACCTTCTTTCCAGGGCCACCTCAACAAGCTATTGGATCAATGTGCTATTTTATTGCCGGAATTACCTGTTGGTTTAAATAAAACAGCTTATTACATCATTACCTTTTCTCTTTATATTTGCATACTTGGCTATTCCTGGATTTCGCTGTGGGGTCAATAAAGTGGATCTTATCTCAATCAAAACTGCCTCCTAATGATTTCAGACTCTTGTTCTTTTAAAAAACCGATGAAATCTCTGGACAAGTGCAGTTTTTTTTCCTGTGCTGATGTGTTTCCTGTTGAAATGGAATGTCTGTGCATGACAACTCCCTTGTTTTTAAAATACCACTAGGCTTTAGTTACGTAACATCAGCCATGAACCATCATATTTTTATTATGAACCATATGTTATATTTGCAATTGTTTTATCCTTACTTGATGGGGGAAAAAAAAAACTTAAACCAGCCTAAGATTTTATTCTGGTCTTAGCTAGGTTAACCTGGTCTCCTTGTCTGTCCAGCTGAAAAAAAAAAAAAACTAAAAAATAATCATGACAAATCTATGTAGAGCTGATGTAACCTTTAAACTCCAATAGAGCTGTTTTTAATGGAGTGTAAGAGTGCAGCAGCACACATGCCAAGCTTCTGTTTGTTCCACTTTGGCTACTGAAGGGCATCAGAGGTGAAATGCCGGCCATTTAGCCTCATTTAGCCTGGGTTCAGACAGGTGGCCGGAGAACCGCTAATGACTGCAAGTGAAATAGGAAGGGGCCCCGCTAATGTGCTCTTCGACTGACCTCCACTGACATTTTTCAAAGGAACGTTCATGAATTCAGCTCTCACATTTGGATCCCCACACTACGATGTTTGGGGGAAAACAAGATTTATTATTTATTTTATAAATAAAAATTACTAAAAAGGCACTCCTTTTTCCATTTAACTTAAAAATGTTCATTTAGTGTACCAAGTAGTTTGCTGAAGTTTCAGTATACATACAAAATTTAACACCATAGAGGCTTATCTTAAATTTATTAGCCTGACTGAAGCCATATCAAGGTTACACAACATTATTCTGCCTTTCATGACCTATTAAGGGCATATAATTGTAATGTGTTATTGATTTTGCCTGCTATTATGGTAGTGAAAAATCACAGAAACATCCAGCACTTACGTGTCTGGGCTTCTGCAGCGAAACCTCTGAATCACTGCCAGATACAAGCAATTTCATTTGCTTCAGCTATTTTCACACAATTGGTAAACCATTTGCAGAGGTGGCTCACAGTACTGCAAAGTCAGATGGAGGACACCATCAAAAATTTTCCTCCCAGAAACAACACACTCTGCTCCTTACAGCTTTTAGCTGTTGTAAAAATAGTAAAAATAGCAGGGCTGCTTTGAGAGTGCTGGTCTTAGAAAACCTCCATTTGCACTATTTAAATGGGAATTGTGGCTTCTGCAAGGACTGTGTTTGGAATATTGGTAATGAGGTGAAGAAGCAACCAGATGAGTAGTGCTTTGGAAACTGACGTTATAACTCTACAGTATTACTGTGTCATTGAGTCTCTGTATAGATAACAGAGATTTTCTTGCATTATGTTAAGGATCCTCTTTCTGTTTTACAGGTATGCTGGTGGTCAATGTTACTTGGCGGAACAAAACGTATGTTGGAACACTTTTGGATTGTACTCGTCATGACTGGGCTCCTCCAAGGTACGTGAAGTGTTTTAACATTTCAAATCAAGAAAATCAAATATTCCTCCCTAGGATACTAGTCTCTGCTTGTCAGCCCCCTTTCCTTCGTACCACATCAGTATTCCCTCTGGACTAGTAGTAAGCCAGGTGTATCATATCATAACTCTTAGGGATGAGGCACACTATTAAAAACATTCACACCGCCAAGCCTATCAGGTGATAAGAATAGAATCCCACCTTTGGCTGTTTGCAAGAATCTAAATAGTATGAGCTTATTTAATTTAACAGTTTGAATATTCAAAACCTTTTTTTTGTTTTCTTTACTTTAAATGTGTTAGTCATTAGGAATGACTTTTTATATTATTAAAGGCTTATATTTTAGTAGTATTTAAATGGGCTAAAGTGTTAATAGTTACACTGTATGAAATTTGCTTAAAGTACAAATCTAAGTGTTGCACTATTCGGTCTTTTAATTGCTGAAATTGAAAAGCATCAGTAGCATGTTTTGGGAGGTTTAAATTTGTAAAGGTTTTTTTTTATTTATTTTTTTTATTTTTTTTTACTAAATTTCACCTAATTTATCTTTTTAGACACTTGACAGCCTTTAATTTAATTAATGTCATAGTGCCAAATTATTATTATTAAGATAATTGTGAAGATCTTGTGAATAATCTTTATTTTTCTTTAAGGTTCTGCGAGTCTCCCACAAGTGACCTAGAAATGAGAAACGGACGTGGGCGTGGTAAAAGAATGCGACCCAATAGCAACACCCCAGTCAACGAGAACAGCAACTCGTCTGATAATAAGGGCAGCAACAACAGCAAGACCAGAGCAAGTTCCAACAACAAGGGTCGGCGTGGAAGCCAAAACTCCTCTGAGCGCAGGACTCCACCCAATAGCAACACAGAGGACATAAAAGCCAGTCCCTCCTCAGCCAGTAAGCGCAAGAACAAGCCTGCATCAGACATGGAGCCCAACTCTAGCTCTGAAGATTCTAAAGGCAACAAGCGTATGCGCACAAATTCAAATGGTGGAATGACCTCCTCTGCACTCCCAATTCCCATCATCAAAACTGAGTCCCTTCCTCCTCCTTTAGACCGAACCTGTACCTCACCTGTACTGATTGACTGCCCGCATCCCAATTGCAACAAGAAGTACAAGCACATCAATGGCCTGAAGTACCATCAGGCTCGTGCTCATAATGATGACGATATTAAGTTGGACATGGATGGGGACAGCGAGTATGGGGAAGAATCCTCTCTCCACCCAGAGCCAGGAAGTTGCAACGGAGCTTCGATTACACAGAAAGGCTCTCTCTCCCCAGCACGTTCTGTCACACCTAAAGGAAGAGGTTTTGATGCTCAGAGTCCATCTCCTTCTCCTGGAAAGTTTGGCTCCAAGTCAAAGAAAAAGAATGGTGATGCTGAAGCAGACGTTTGTGGCACACCTATGGAGGGTTGTGAGGATGGGCCTTGCGTCACTGCTGATGAGGCTAGCAATGACGGCATGGAGGACAGGAAGTCCAAAAAGCCAAACAGCAATGTCAAGTCTGACAAGCTGTCCCAGAAGAACATGAAGTCTTCCAGACCCATGGCTCCATCCCTCCCTTCTCAACAGATGTACTCTTTGCAGCCAACATCTTTTAGTGGTGGAAGCCCCAGCCATCCTCCAGGGATGGCTAACATGTTGCAAGGCATCCCCAAGAGTCCCCAGCTAAAAGGCATTCAGTCTAAGTTGGGTGTTACTGGGGACTCATCGCCAACTAATCCAGCCTTGAGCAGCTCCAAGGACAAAAAGAAAAAGGACAAGAAAAAGAAAGATTTGGGCAAGGATGCAGACAGTCCCAAGCTCCCAGGCAAGAGTGGAAAAACTGAAGAGGGAAAAAGCCCATACTCTGAGTCCTCTGACCCAGGAAGCAGGAGTGAGGGTCATCTCAATGGTTCCTCAGACCCTCATCAAAGCCGCCTTGCTAGCATGAAGGCAGAGGCGGATAAGATATACAGCTTCACGGATAATGCTCCCAGTCCATCCATCGGGGTTGCCAGTCGTGTGGATAGCAGCGGACAGCCTCTCACTCCCCTTCATGCCGTCACCCAGAATGGGGCCGATAGCTCCTCGGTAAAGACAAATAGCCCTGCGTACTCTGACATATCTGATGCCGGGGAGGATGGTGAAGGCAAAATGGAAGGGGTCAAAGGTAAAGCAGAAGATCAGTCAGGCAGGGACGGTGCGAAAAAGGCACTATTTCCCTCTCAGGCATCCTCTAAGGAATCTGCGTATTATGCTAGCTATGACAACTACTACTCTCCCAGTTACACTCACTCCAGCCCGGGTGGCGCCACTGCTGGTGGGCCTTTACCGGACGGGCAGGCTGTGAAACTGAAAAAGGAAGATGATCAAGAATCGCCAGAGGAGAAGACGAAGGTGGACGTGCAGGATGAACGCAAAGCTGAGGTCGCTTCAAGTCAGCCACACCAGCAGCAAGCATCTGTCATTCAGCAGCGCTCCAATATGTACATGCAGCCACTCTACTACAATCAATACTACGTCCCCCCATATGGATACCCAGATCAGGTTTATCACAACCACCTCATGAACACTAATCCAACCTACAGGCAGCAGTATGAGGAAAGGCAAAGACTCATGTCTGAGCAGCACAGGTCTGCTGAGAAAAAGCCTGATTCAGGTGTAAAGGACAGGGAGGCCTCTCTGAAGGAGGACTGGAAACAGAAGGGCCCTGTTCCTCCAGGCCTAACAAAAGCCCCCAGCCTTTCAGACCTGGGAAAGCCACAGGCCCCTGGCAAGCAGAGAGACACTTCCTCCGAACCTGCCAAGTCAGTCATCATCCCTAAAGCGGAGGACGCCAAGCTGCAGCCACAGCAGGCTGAGGGGCTTAAAATGAAGCTCAGTGAAGCTGGCCATCATGGAAAGGATGACTCAAAGGCAAGTGTGGAGTCTGCCAGGCTGGGTATGGAGCAAGCCATGTGGTACAGACAGGTGAGGCAAACATGTGATTCTTGAACTAAACGACTGTACAGTTCGTAAGCTAGTGGGATAACTCACCCACAAATGAAAATTTAGTCATCTTTTACTCACCTTCATGTCATATAGTGTCCAGGGACAAAAACAAGCACATTTAAAGTCTTCTAATGCAAAACGCAAGATCGATCTGCCCTTTGAGTATTGTGAGAATGTATATTAAAATCTTTTTGTTTTCTGTTCCCAGTACCCTGACAGTCAGAGACCACCAGATGAGGATCGAGACAGGGAGCGGGACAGAAAAGTCAAAGATGACAGGCCAAGGCCGAAAGACAGCAGCTCCAAAGAAGATAGTAAAGATGGAACTGATGTTTCATGTCCTCCCAGTGCTGAGGACCAGCGAAGTGGAGGGAAAGATTCCCGTCCCAATGCCCACATACCTTTCAGCTCCCCCTTAGCACAGCACCAACCCTACCTGCATTATATGCATGGATATCCTTTTGGGCAAAGCTACGATCCCAGTCATCCTGGATACAGAGGCATGTCCTCCGTCATGATGCAGAACTACCCAGGTAAGAGAAATAATAACATCTGAATGATGATGTTCATATAAAATTATTAGCATATTAACCTAAAAAAATTACAGTGCCTACTTACTAGTAAACTTTGTTGCGTAACAATTGATTTGCTTGGTTTGGCCAACAACATACTCAATGCAAGTTACATAAATGATTACATCTTACATTGCATTATTGTGGCAGTAACAGTTATTTTCAATTACTGCGCTTGTTAATCCAGATATGTTGTTATTGCTACCTGATCTCGTGATGAAAACGTACCTGTGGGAACTTTTTTGCAAGACACGAAATACGTAACAGTAAGTACATATCACTGCAGTTTCCAACAGAAATGAGCACTAGAGGTGGTAAAACACAGAGCACTTGTAATCATTTTTGTACACAATTATGATTACAGCTCCATATGTTTCGCTTTCCGGATGTAATAAGCTTGCTCAGTAGCTCAGCTAGCATGGAATTGGACTTAGGAATGCGAAATCCTTGCGTACGAATCCCATGATAAACATGACTTACGATGAAAGAGCGGAAAGATGAGAGATCGCAAAACAAGCTATAACGGCATGCTTGCGATTTGTGTTTTTACATCACATTCGCTTTTGTTCATACTATCAGGTAGGTTTAGGTTTAGTGCAGATGGTACGTTATTTTAAAACGTCACAGAGCATTAGACTTATAGCGTCACTCAATGGACATTTCAAGTCAGAACTGCAGTGACACCTAAAAAACCAACGTCACATAAAAAGTACCATATGTACGTTCATCTGTTCTGGGGGGAAAACGAACACTCTTTTAGCACCACTCAGTGGACATTTCTCATCGAATATGTCACGAAATGTACATGGCGGTACGTATTTTGTGTCTTGCGAAAAAGTTCCTACAGGTACGTATTCGTCATGAGATCAGGTTGTATTATTCAGGTAGCTTGCTATAGATATTTAACAGAATTTAACTAGCTCAGCAAGAATGTCGTATTGTTGTTGACCAAAAAAGAAAACTGGCCACTAATGCACATGATAGTGCCCCTTGTGGCAACACTGAGAATGCAACACATACTTGGGCTGCTTTATAAATTGCGTTTTGATGCATTTTGGAAAACAACGACGTGTAAAATTGAGCTTGTGTAGCTAGAAGTGTTGGCATTCGTGTACTTGCATAAAGCATGTTTTGAGCCTTAATGTGCATAAAAAGTGCATAATAGCACTCCTATAAAGTATGGTCTTCTAATCTTTAGGGTCCTATCTGCCAGCGGGATATCCTTTCTCCCCTTATGGCAGTAAAGTGGGCAGTGGAGAGGAGGGAGAGAAATCTCGCTCCAGCCCCACAGTCAGCAGCAAGTCGGCTTCAGAATCCAAAGCCTTGGACATACTACACCAACACGCCAACCAGTACAAGAGCAAATCGCCCACTGTTGCCGACAAGCCCTCCCATGACAGGGAACGAGGAGGAGGTGACCGAGAACGGGAAAGAGATAGGGATCGAGAGAGGGAGAGAGAGATAGATCGACCGCGTTCATCTCCTTCCCAACGCATAATGCCATCCCATCACCACCTAGGCTATCCCCTTGTTGCCGGGCAGTACAATCTGTCTTATGCTACAGGTCAGCAGTCTAGTACTCTTACACATTAACTTGTAAAAAAAAAATTCAGATGGTTTTGAGATGGCTGCACAGAATGTCATTTTTAATCCCAAAATCTTGACTGAAATGACAGAAAATGGTGCCTGTTTTACATTAAACGTTTATTTTATAATTGTATAGTAATATATTGTGCATTATTACATTATCTTAATATTGACATTATTATAAAATGTTTTCTGTATTAATCTAATGAGAATTAGATTTTTTTTAAAGATTGTTTTGGGGGTATAATGTGAACCAGGCATCTTTTAATGAGATTTCAAATACCTCATCTGATGTGTTTTGGGAAAAAACAACAACAAAATATCGCTGCTATAAAACTCTTCCAATTCCACAAAGAAAACTCTGAGAGTAAACAACATCTTTACTGGATGTTCCTTAATTGCAGGCCTTTCATCGTCAGCAATTGTTGCCAGTCAGCAAGCCTCAGCCCCTTCCCTGTACCCACCAGCACGGAGGTGAGAATGGTAAGAGAAAACAAAGATGAAGAAAAGTCGGCAGGAGGTTTGGACTATGGCCAAACAGAGTCGATCACATAAATCGCAGTGAAAGATGACCACAGTAGTTGCAAGTGTATCCCCGTTTCTGCTTTCATATTGTGAAATTCTAATTTCTGCGCCATCTGTTTTAGAGCATTATGATTATTTAAGGTCCCTTAGATTGAAGCTAGTGCTTTTAGTACAGCAACATCACTTCAGAAGCCTATAGTGACCTCTGGTGGAGAAATAAGCAATAACATCAGGAAGATGGGGAGGCATGTTTAATAATCAGTGATTAAATATAGCTTTTTTAAATTTTATTAATAATGTTATATAAACTATTTAGTTTATTTGTATGTTTATATTTAAAGTACAAGATCATATTTACATTTAGTTAACTGTTTACACATTTCATTTAATAACCAAATCAGAGACTGACCATATGCTGTATTCTAACCAGTGCTTTCTTTCTTTCCTTAGGGAAACCTGATTGTCTCGTCCTTCTTTACAAATAATCATGTGACTGGATCACATGGGGAAGTATATGGAGTTCATTTAGACATCAGTTGAATGGTGTTTCTATATTTTTAGTTTTTCTGCCGGAATGTGTGGCAGATTGATGTTTTCCTAGTATCTGTACCTCGTACCCCACTACAGACTGTGAGACCAGGTTCAAAGCCATCCTGCCCTGCTCAAAGCCCAGCTGGCCACTGAACTATGCCTGTGAACTGGTGAGGAATGATTGAAAAGCAAGGACTGCCATTCCACTCACCCGATGCAGGCTGTGGCCGGACAAGAGGCAAGGACTCGAGGGGACATAAGAACACAAAAACTGAAAATAGTTTTATCACACTGAGATATAACTAAAGTTGTTTCCCTTTTTTATTTTAGTTGGCATCCTCGCTGAAAATAAAAATCAGTTTGACCCACGGTTTTTGAATTGTTGTTCTCTAGATACCACCAGTGGAAGCTGCAGATATTATCTAGCATTGTCTCATAATTCTTTCTTTCTGCCAGTGGTTCCTAAACGGTTCTCATCGCCACATGCCTCAAGACTGCGCTCTTTTTTTCTCACGATTTTTTTTCCTTTTTCCATGCCTCTCTTTTCTATCATCAGCATGGTTCTGTGTAAAGAGAATGACATCATCAATGTTTTATTTTATTATTACTTTTTTCGAAAAAAGTTAAACTGTAATATGTTCTGGTAACATCATGCTGTTTTTTTAGCAGTACCATCCAGCCTCTCATGGACTAGCAAATCCAGGAAAGCATTTTAAGAAGCACGAATGCCGTCACACAACTGCTTTCAGCAAGACGTTTCACTTCCAGATTCATTTGCGACATATAATTTCAGCGAGCACTGTTCCGTCACGGTCTTTCATTAGAACATCACTGGCTGAGGTCCGTTTACTCCAGGGAATTCTCCTCGATTCCACTTGGCTATCCTTCAACTTGAATCCAAATATCCTCGTTCCCGTCTTGGCTACCTTACCTCATCGCGAACAGAATTTCCGATTTATCGCTATGGTTCTTAAAATGGATGTTTGTTAATGTGACAAGGTATAGTCAGTTCTTTTAGAGATACACTTACGTGGTGGCCGTTCTGCTACAGCGGTATGGGGTGCGTGACACCAGAGGCCCAGTAGTTTCGTTCTAAATGTTCTGAAGTTCTTGCATGGGGCCGCTCTATCCCTGAACACTTATTGTGGAAGTGTTGTGGTAACTCCAGCGTGTTTTATGAAACCAAGTGAGAGTTTGACCCGAACATGCTTTCATAGCCCATCATGCTCTGTGTATTTCATGTGTCGTCCAGCATGGTGTACTATAGCACTAGAAATATGACTTTAAACAGTGTCTCCTCAGGCAAAGCAAACTTTGGTTTTGCACCAAACGCTGTCGATATTCTTGGTTGCACACACTATGTGATGTCTGTATATGATGTACAGAGGAACTGTTTTAAAATGCAATCAAGAAACCATCCGATTACTTTGTTGTTTTGTTTGGAAATCTGTCGCTAGGGTGTGTTTTTCTTTTCCTCTTTCGGTGTTGTCCTCTGCTTTATCTTCCATAGCTTTGTATTGGCCTGCTGTCACAATGCTTGCTGGTTTTTTAACATTCACTAGGTCCATGAAACTCTTAAATGAGTCTTGTGAGTCTCTCAATCCAAAATCTCAATTAGACGCAGCTCTGGGTGGATCTCAGGCGGTTTCCTGGTCGTTTGCTGCTGATTTTGGGTCATGTTTTCACACATTCAAGAAGGTAGATTTTAACAGGCTCTGTTGGAACGGGAGACGAAAGACAGGTGTTCGGAGGATTACATTGACTCATGCACTCCCTCTCTTGTGTAAAGTCACAATGAAAAAAGCAACAACAGCCGTAAAGCACCATGGTACACTGAATACTGAGAGAAATGGGCTACACATCCAAAATATTCATCAGTATGTCATTTGATATTTGGTACATTGGGATGTTTGAGCCACACAGAACAACTTTGAATTGTCAAGAGTTCAAACCGGAAAAATTGGAACATTTTTTAATCTCATGGTTTTTGTCAGTTAAGAAAGATTCTCAGTACGGATCATGAAAATTGTCACATGCATTTTGTGCTAGTTTCAAATGGTGCTCAGTTGACATGCTGTGATTTGTTGGAAAGAGGATGCAGTGCACTATTGCATGCTTTGCGTCATTTATACGATGAACTACCACTTCTTTCCTGTTGCGCTTCATCCCAAGCGTTTCTCAAAAGACAATTTATCACCAAGTATCAGGCCCCGGTACTTAAAGAATGTTTACATTTTTTTTTTAATGGTTTTGTTTGGATTTTTTTTTTTTTTTTGGCTGTATCACCCAATTCCTCCTGTTCTTTCTTGGACTGTTGTTTCTCTTATGTAAAGTGTACATTACCACGTTTCTTTTTATACAATACTGTAACTTGCCTTTGTACATTTAGGCAAAAATAAATCTTTTTATGAGACAATCACATCTGTCCTTGCGTGGCTCTCTTCTGTTTTATAATCATTAAAAAATCTTTTCATTTACTTTTTTTTTAAAAAGGTTTTTGTTGTCTTATTTTATATTTTTAATAAGACCTTTTTCAGGGAAATTATCGTACTGAACACTGTAAGATTCAGTTACCACTAGAGGACACCCAATTCCACTGTATCAGGGAATTTTATTTATTTTATTTTTTTAATGCATTATTTCCTATTTCCTATTCATTCCTCCCATACCGTTTGCCCAAAAAAATCTTAAAAAAATGATTTTCCCCAATCGTTCATTAATTCTGGATAGCATTTTATAGAGGTTATGCAATTTATAGCCAATGAAACACTAGGAAATTGTATATGAACTATAGAATTGTCATTTTAAGAATTATTTTCCACGGGTATATCCTGCCTTTTTTTCTCATTTGCTGGAAATATTGCAGAAGCTTCCACCATTAAATATCGTGGATGCATGGAATTCCAAATCCCTAGCATTTTAATTCACTTGCTCTAAAGCTGTTAGACAGTCATATGACAACAATGAAATGTCTGAAAGGGTAATTGTTTTGAATCATCGGAGTATTTGCACAGTAAGAACCATAAAGCCCTTTCAGCTTGTGTAAAGTGCTTTGTCTCTAACAAAAGGCGCTTTTATGTGCAACGTGATGCAGAAGTGGAGATAATGCGGGGATGATTTTGTGGAGTGTAAATGTAAAATCTGATTATCGCTGCTGGGAGGGGGAGGGGAAGGAGGCAGGGAGATGCTGAGGCAATGACTTTTCCTCTGATATCCTGCAAGGGCATGGAAGTACACTTTTCTTCTTGCTGCTAAGCAAGTCTGCATTGGACATCTGGGATTTCATGGGATGCACTATATACAGTTCTGAGGCTCCTTCAGCGGAGGGGCCTGAGCCACGGAGACGTCCCCATGGTCACAGCACCAGGATCTGTCGCACCCGTGACCGGTGAGGCCACAATGCATTCATCACTGACTGCCTCAAGAGTCTTGGTTTTTTAATGATTGTTCAGATGCATAATAGTATGTGCACTGGCTGTCGGCCTATAAATGTATCTTTTATTAATGCTGACCTTTAAGCTATTAAAAACTCAACTGATCTGTGTAGTTTGTGTCCATGGTCAAACTGTGAATCAGGCTGTGCTTTACTGCTATCAGTTCTCAAATTTTGTGCATTTTCACTTTGGTTTTGATCTCTTTGAACATTTTAATTTACACAATCTTTACTATACATTTGTTGCCTTTTTTCAAATCTTAAGATCAAGGTAGAAATAAATTTTCCAACAACTACTAAATGAAATAACCTTATTTTTAAAATGTTATGTTTACTTTGACAGTTGGCTAAGTTACATAAAATTTTAAACACAAGCCATACAAATCCATTTTCATACACTTTTGCATAGGACATTAACTCTGTGATTATAAGAATTTGTCAGCCATTGTCAGAAGTGGCTGGACTAGGAAAATGAATGATTTAACGAGCAAATGGGTATTTATTCGGATTCTTCATCTTGTCAGTGAGTCTGTATAATGTGTGTGCGTTCATACCGAGCACTAAATCCAGCGAGAGTTCCTGAAGCTTCCTAATAACACCGAGTCTCTCATCAGACATCACACTACATAACACTCACTATCACACTTATGACACTTTATGAGCTCGGGCTATTATAACTCTTATAAATAATGGTGGCTTTTTCTTTACACTGACATACCTCTATGGGATCCGTCGAGCGAGGGTTTGGATATCTCCTGTCTGTCAGGTACGTGTCAGCTTGCGGTGTTTCTCAACTTCTGTTTTGAACTCACAAATATTATTTGCGCGCGCGCACCTGATGGTTGTTCACTTGGATTTTTTTCGATTGATGCTTAGGCATTAGTTTGATTTGTGTTAAAGATAGCCGCTTTATTTGATCGGTGTGGTTTAATTATCTGACGTTATTGACCCCATTCCACATTCCATTTGGAGCAAATTCGCAATTTTTGTTCCAACTACAAAAACTGTGGCACGTACTGTATATACAGCAAAACAAATATCACAATACTATACACATCTGTGACTGCACACTAATTAAGTTAATTAATGTTAGCGATGTTAATGTGCCAAGTTGCTACGTTGCTTGGCAATTGTAAACCGTCAAGCACGCGATTTACTGTAGCTTTTGTCCCCCAAATTATTCAGATTCAGATTGTTATTATTATTCTCTACCGTTTTATTAAGGAATTCGCTCGAAGCATTGCATTATGATTTTACCAAGGTTACAGAAATTATTCAACGTTTACATCTCACCAATTTTAATTTAACCCTTGTGCGCTCCTCATTTGGGAGTCACACTCATGGTCTTCACGGTCAAAAGTGACCGGACACTTGAAATGTAACTTTGTTTTTTCTTCAGTAAAATCAATCTAATATATTTTTGTTCAGTAATATTTTTTCTTTTGTATTTTGAGAGAATTTTATGGTACTATTTAATATTTACGCAATAATTATGATCAATTTTTCCCATTGAAAATGGTACAAAAATTTTTTTTTCTATTTTTTTTTAATTATTTTTCAATGTATGCAGTATTTCAGATGAAAACAGACACTAGGCCTTTACAATCCAATTTTTGAATGCAGATTAGCACCTCCTGGTGTGAGCAAAGAAAGAAAAAAAACCACTAGTTGCCTGTATAGGACTCTATAGAGAGGCTTGTGAATTCCCTAGCTGTTTTTAGACATAATTGTTTACTTTTATTAGGTTGTGGATATAAATGTATACTTATGCATTCTCAAAGACTACGTTTTGTCAAGGTTTATATATTTTTTGCATTATTATTATATAGGTTATTATATAGGTTTTTGCATTATTATAACTACAGTCAACACTGAACACAGAAAGCATTTTGTTACACAAAACATTAAAACTCTATAAAAATGTAACAAAAACGAACAGGAATGCTTATCAGAGCCTAATCCTTCTGGGTCTGATCTGATTTCAACCTCTTATTTCAGTCTTATAACTCATTTTGGCTATATGGTTATAGCCATATCAATTCATTTGAGTGTGTATAATTGTGTATGTGTGTGTCTGTGAGTGTGTGTGAGTGGGTGTATCTGTTTTACACTCTTGATGTTTTAGAGTATAACCCATTCCTTGCTGGACACTTTTTTACTGCATTGTAGTTGAATTATTGATTTTATTTTACATAGTTGCTGTGTTACAGGCACACCAGTTCATAGATGTGTGTGTACAAGTGTGTGTGTGTGTGCGCATGTGTGTGAGTGGATGTGTTAATTTTGCACTCTAGATGTTTTAGAGTTTCACCCCTTCATTGCTGTGCAATTTTTTTCTGCATTGTTGGGGATTTGTAGATTGTACACACAAAAATGTTCTGTATTTTTGATTTTTTTCCCATTTCCCATTCATTTCCTATGGTCTGTCATTTCTGACCGAGACCATGAGTGTGACTATTTTTTACCACTTAGCTTTTTCGAATCATGCCCTCAATTTTTTTGTGTGTTCACATACCAAGTGCCATAAAAGTCACAGAGTTTCATACCATTCTGGTGAAGCTACGATTTTTAAAAATTCTAAATGTAAAATTCTCCGGTCAGAAATGACCGAAGACCGCACAAGGGTTAAGCAGATATGTCTCGTCTGTGTACACATAGTCAGTGTAGGGTTAGCTTTTATTACTCAATTAAACACCATACATTTTTTCCTACAAACACTGGACAGAATTATTTTTATTCTACAAGTCATTTTAACTAGTCAAAGCATATCCACTCTATACAAACTTTATATAAAGCACTAGCCTATATGTTTATAAATGGAAAGGGCACAGTGGAGCAGGCCCGCAGGAGCTAAGACTGAGTTAAGACGGTAATGTAGGTCACTCACAGGGAGAGTCCACTGAGTCTACTAAATTCTTTACAGCAGTGGTTCTCAACCACATTCCTGGAGGACCCCCATCACTGCACATTTTGCATGTCTCCTTAATCAAACACACCTGATCCAGGTCAAATGCTCATTAGTAGAGACTCACAGATTTAAAATGGGTGTGTCAGACAAAGGAGACATGCAAAATGTGCAGTGTTGGGGGTCCTCCAGGAATGTGGTTGAGAACCACTGCTTTACAGTAATATCACCATATGTGAGATATGACAGTTACTACAGTAATCATAGCTTTAGCCAAAATACCAAAATCAAAAATAAGGCGACACCTTATATGAATATGGTTTTACAGAAGTAACAATAAATGCAGTAACTTGTTGGCAGAAAATATGATCACATGTTTATAAGGGCAGGGGAAGCTAAATGTTTTTCGAAGGTGTTCCAGCATTGTCAAAATGAAAGAAAGAGCGGCTGTCCTCATTTTCCCTCAGTTTAACTGTTGACTGTACAAAAAACATCACACAGGTGACTTCCCACTCACTTGCATGTCCTCACAATACAATGTGGATACAAAAAAAATGGCATAAAGCAGTGTGAATGGTTTGCAAAGTATCCGTCAGAAAGCTCTCTTGTGTGTCAACTACCTGGGGTGTAGTTACAGCCTGCAGATGTACATGAGAATGGGCCCATTAGCCTCCTGCAGTACAGCTGCCTCTCTGTTATTGCTGTGAACCCCCCTGAGGGCCCTTTACACAAATACAGCCAACCTCCTGTCATTGCCCGCTGTAAACCATCAACATTAACAAATTATAGCAGTTCTTTTATTTATTTTTTAGCATTTTAGTTACTATAGCTTGTGGCTTGTTGTACCTGAAGAGTTGTAAAACATGTGCAATACTATATTAGTTAAATGCTTCCTTCTCAAGCATTCATGCCTTTTTTTTCGGCATGTGCCAATTTTGTAATCAGTGCTGTTGCCAGGTTTAAAAAAACTGGCGGTGTGCCTTTAAGAGAGGCTTCTGTGTCTGTAGGCTAAAGTTGATTTGGCTAAATGGATTAGCAGTTATCCTGTGATGTTACAGCCTGGTAAACACGCACTAATATAGAGAGAAAGAAGAGGGGCCCTGATTAACCTTCCACATTTAGCACAGCTCTGTCATTATTGATGGCTTCATATCATGAAATAAAACAGTTCATAGTACTATGAAAACAAACTTTTAGAACCTGGAGCTATCTGCTAAAGCTAACTGACCCCCTGCACCAGACAGATGAATACATCAACACATGATTGTCCAAATTTACACGTCAGTGAGGCCTGTTGGGCGACTGGGCTGCCCTGCAATGGTATTTGCTTTTAAGATTACACATAAAGCATGGCTTCCCCTGGAAGTTCTTCAGAAATGTAGCTGTTACATGTTTATCAGTAATATACACTATAATGTACATCAGTGGTTATCAACCTTTTTGATGAAAGGCCCCCCATGTAGATGTTCCTGGTACTTCTATATATACTTCTATAATAAATTAACATTTTTGTTGGTTTAGCAAAACAATACTTGATGAACGTCACATTACTAAAATGTTGCATTTAAATTTGATTTGCAAGCTATAGCAGTGTGCAGGATTCATCTATTTTTGTTATATAAGTAAAAAAAAAAAAAAAAAAGAAGAAGATTTTACATGCCTTTTTATAGTTGTCTGTGGTCACAGGATGCAGGTGTTTTTATTGTTATTATTTTTTTAGTCACAAATAGCTATTTGTTTTAGCAATTTCTACCTGATAAATCTTTTTACAGGTTGACATAATAAAGAAAATTTATATATTGGAATTTCCATGACTTAATTATTTAATTTTATTAATTTCCATTAGTGTTATTTTAGTTTCAATGACATACAATTGTTTTTTTATTAGATTTTATTTTTATATTTTCTTTTTTAAATTTAGTTAAAGTTTCAGTAATTCTGTTGTGCATTTTGTCATTTTTATTATTATTAATTTTAAATATGTCTATATAGTTGTATTAGGTTTAGTTTTTGTCTTATTTTATTTAGTATTTAATTTTAATTTTATTTTATTTGAGTAAACTAAATGAAAATGAGAAATGTTGCCTTGTTACCTAGCTAAAATAAAATATACTTTTATTATTTTATTTAAGTTGATGTTTGTTTTGTTTGTTTGTTTATGGTTTTAATTTTAGTTGTTTTTGTTAACAGTAATAACCATGATTTCAATGACTTTTCCAGGTCTAAAAATCACACATTTAAAATTAGCTCATATATGAACTTAGCCCAGGTTTTCCAAAGCTGTCTGAACCATTTCTAAATTAAAATGACAGTTGTTGATGAAACAAATTCAAATAAGAAATATGATGTCAGATTACATATCAATTTTTAGTCAGTTTTTAGTCTTATTTTAAATCATTTTGCGGCCCCCTTGCAATTGTGCATAATATCATATAATCACTACAACACTGTTCATTCACATCTGCTTTTTTTCTGAACTCATGGATTTCAATAGAGTAAAGATCAGTGTTCACTGGACAAGATTTATTCATCTAAAATAGTCAAAACAGCAAACATGCTGCTGTGTGTAGGGGAAGCAAAGAGCCTTTTTCCCCCCCAGTTCAAGGGGGCATTTTTTTAAAGGCACAGCAGCACAAAATGCCCTTTATTCTAAGGATCAGAGAGAGTGAAAAAAGGTTATGAAATAACAAAATTTTAATGAAGTAAATATTAATAACAAAATATTTGTGATATGACCCCTTAAAGCACAGGAAACATCATTTGGGTACCTGTCATCCCTTTACCATTATCATGCACTGGCAGTTTAATCCTCTTGTCTGTGTATTTCTCTTTGTATTCTCAAAAATATGGTAGGTTTGCAGACTTTGCACTTTGCCCTCCTCTCATTTCTGTCCTGTAGACGCATATAGCACTATGCCAGCAGGATAACTGCTAGTTAAGCGATTTGGAGGTGCAGCACACCAGCTGCGTATGTGCGATGTAGCAGCGTGCATTAATTCTCCGGGGTGCATTAAGCAGCGGATCAAGTGGTGTGACCTTCAAAAACAGGAAACGGTCTGTCAGTGTGCACACACAAAGTCCAGCCTAATGAAGCTTCCCAATTAAAGATAACAAGAGAGAGAATAGGCCCAAGCAACATTCAGTGTTAATGGTGACAGTAGTGCAGCAGTGGTCTATTTATCACACCTTTTTAATTGTACCCCAGAAACAGCAGGCGCTCTTTTGCTGTGGGAAAAGACTAAATTTTCATGTTTGCTCATTAGAAGTGTGTCTGATGTGTTGTTTTGTGTGTATTGCAGGCCTAAGACCATGAGTGATCATCAGGATCAGGCTGAAGATGTCGGGCTCCTAACGCCTCACGATCAGTCAGAGCCCTCAAAGGACGATGACATGCATTTCAGGCAAGTTATAACTTGACTGGTAAAAGTAGACTCAACTTTGCCTTTATGTAATCTGGTTTCAAACTATTTTGAAAGTATTTTAGTGGTTGATGCTAGTGGGTGGCATCTTGGCTTAGTGGGTAAAACTGTTGTCTCACTGCAAGAGGGTCCATGGTTTGACTTCTGTGTGGAGTTTGTGTGTTGTGTGTTCTTTCTTTGTTGGTGTGGGTTGAGTTAGGCTTCAGTATTACTGTGACTCTACGTAGTAGAGTTATTTGGAAAATAGATTAGTTATTATGACCAGGAAGGAAGTCATGATAAATAGTCAAGGCAAGAACTGACACACTCTCACAAGGAAACATCACTTCGTCACATCTGATTTTGCTTTCCTGTAACTGGCATTAAGTGATTTCTAAATAAAAGGCTTTTAATGTTTGTTTTCTTTTGATTTTTTTGTGATAAATTATCTTTTTTAGACTATTCACGTAAAATTCATACACAACACAACACATTATTCAGGTAAAATATGTTTTATTTTGTTGCAGCACTGTATTTTCAGTACAATCACTCACTTAATCAGCTTTAACCATCCTTTCTATAATACCATCTCATGATAAATATTTTTTTACTGTAAAGCATGTTCACAAATAGCTCTCAGTTTATTAAAATCTACTCTTACTGTTTTGTTTTGAAAAACATATGCTACACTTCAGTTTTTTAACTGTTCACTTGATGTTAATGTGGTACCAGTAAAAAGTCTGGTCACATTTCTACTATTATTACTATTACTGATGGTAAATTCATCAAACTTGACATAAATGTAAGTGTTATGCAGTGATAAACAATTTTAATCTAATTAAAGATAATACAAAAAAAAATTGTAAAAAAAAAAAAAAAAGTTTTATAAAATCTGTTTCAAGGCTAAGTTTATATTAGTTTCCAAATTTATTTTTAAGCCTTTAAGCATAAGCCTTTTTAGAATAGAATTTTAGAAAAACAAAAAAAACAAACAAAAAATCCTCATGTTACACTTAAAGGAATAGTTCACCCCAAAATGAGCTATGCTGAAAATGTATTCACCTGCCGGCCATCCAAGTTTGTTTCTTGATGGGGACAGATGTGAATAAATTCAGCATTATATCACTTGCTCACCAGTGGATCCTCTGCAGTGAATGGGTGCCATCAGAATGAGAGTCCAAACAGCTGATAAAAACATCACAATAATCCACAAGTAATCCACACGACTCCAGTCCATCAATTAACATCCTGTGAGGCAAAAAGTTGCATGTTTGTAAGAAACAAATCCATTATTAAGACTTTTTAAACTTTAAACAAGTCATCTATCCATAATATTGCCTATTGTCTAAATCAGGAGAGAAATATGCACAGATCAAGTACCATTACTTTTGAAAACAGTCCAAAACAGTTCTAAACAAATGTCAGTGGATTTTGATGTGAGAGGACAACAGAGATGGACTTTTTCACTGGAGGAAGCATTATTATGGATTATGGACTACTTCTGCCAGAAAATTAAAATGCTTCTTTTACAAACATGCAGCTTTTCATTTCACAAGACTTTAACGGATAGATTAGAGTTGTGCTGATTAATTGTGGATTATTGTGATGTTTTTCCCAGCTGTTTGGACTCTCATTCTGATGGCACCCATTCACTGCAAAGGATCCATTGGTGAGAAAGTGATGTAATGTTAAATTTCTCCAAATCTGTTCCCATGAAGAAACAAACTCATCTAAATCTTGGATGGCCTGAGGGTGAGTAAATTTTCAGCAAATTTTCATTTTTGGCTGAACCATTCCTTTAAGATTCTCTCATTTAAGAATTTGTATTGAATTTTTAAGAATTTTATTTTGGGACTGACACAAATTCACATGATGGCAGATTCCATTATATGTGCAGTGTGCTTCTAATATAATCCCATTCTGTGGCTGAGTGTAATTGTAGGAATGTTTCCAGATGGGGTTTAGTTGAGCACTATATCATGTGCTCACACAGTCATCCGTTTTGTTCAGAGAACTGACGTCCACAGGGCAGAATGACTGAACAGCTCAGTCTCAAAAAGGCTGTATTGTGTTTCCTCTGTAAAAATCCAAGTTTGACGATCTTTGTCCCCTTTTACTTGCTTCTAGATGAATTATTGACTGTACACTGCCGCTGGGACATATTCCCTTTCTGGCTCTAGATGCATTTTGGCTGTTAATCAGCCTGCCTATGCAGAACCTCAGCCAAGGGCATACAGACACCCTGCCAGTCTGGTAACTCTCCACCTCCGCAGGCAGGGCAAGATGAGCCTGCAACTATGACATGCTGCAGTCACCATACACCAGAGCCTAGCATAATAAGAGCGTGTGACTCATGTCTGGATAGCACAAAAAACACAGTAGCAATTGTAATACAGCTCTATTTATGTTTTGCTGTCATTTGTAAGGTATCTGCCAGCAGATTATGGTTTCTGCTTAAATAACAAAGAGAAACTGTTGAATTTATTTGAAGTAGTTTGAGGCTTCTGAATGAATGGTCATTAATGGTATGTGAGACAGATGTCTTTAAAGATGGTCTGTATATGCCATGATACCAGATACCAGAGCCAAGCCTATTTAAAAAAATTGCTTAAAATTTACTCACCCTCAGGCCATCCAAGATGTAGATGAGTTTTTCATCAGAGCAGATATGGAGAAATATAGCATTATATTTGACTGGTACACTGGCTTACCAATGGATCCTCTGGATACTGATACTGAATGGATCCTCAATGGATACTGAACATATTTGAGTATGAAAAATATGGCCCTGAATATGGTTAGTTAAAAGTGGCACTAATCTCCATGATGGTGACCATATGCACTATAATATCACTACAACTGTTAACAAAACTATAACCCCTAATATTTATTTACAATAAATATTTAAAGTCCTCATAAGCCTCCTTTGCTTGTGAACCATCCTAATTAAAATTCAGGTGCAAGAGCCAATGGCCACTGACCCCAAACACAATATGCAGATTTGCCGACAGACAGGACCTCAGCTGAAACTTTGACAAAAGTTTGTACAAAGACAAAATATATTAAAGCACTATACTATAGTTAACTAACACTATAGCTCAATGTGCATTTTTAGATATTTGAATGCTTTAAAGGGACAGTTTACGCAAAAATGAAAATTCTGGTTAACAGTTTATTTTAAGGCGTCCTTGTTACACGTTACATGTACTTACTATTATAATAACAATAAATTATGCATAATTACATGCAAGTAACCCTAAGCCAAACCCTAATCCTAATCCTAACTATATAGTAAGAACATGTAGTTAATTAATATTACTCAGTACTTAAATGTATAATGATGTATAGTGATGTTTTTAAATTTATATTTGGTCCAAGGCAAAAGACAGTACATTTAAAAAAACTACAAATATAATAGGCCTATGACTTGTATTACATACTGCGTATACAGACAATTTGTATTTTCTGCACACTGTATTCTTTCACATTAAGTGGGTAGAATGCCATTCTGAACATGGACTCACAACTAACTCGCCACACAGGAAACCACATCACATGTTGCTCTGAAAAACACACACTTCACACAGCATATTGTGTTTCACACACTACTGAGATACTGTTGGCGATTTCTATTTGTTTTCATAATTTAATTAAAGCATGCAAATGTTTGCAATTCAGTTAGTGCTACACGAGGCATTGTTTCTCTGTTGAAATGGTGACAAAAGGAATATAGAATCATCTATAATAGACTCGGATGTTCATTTTTATTGGATACAGCAACATAGTGCAGCAGAAACAGTAGCGGCCTAAGGGGACATAATATTATCTTCTCGGGAACAATGATGTGTGAAAAGAAACATGTTTCTGTTGACGAGTGTGGCTGTAGCGGTGTTCCCTGTTATGCTGAATGATGGTAAAAGCATAACAGATGCATTTGTCCAGTCAGCAGCAGTACAGTGAGATAGAGGAAGATGTGTGTTTGTGCCAGAGGACGCTCTGCTGCACTCTTGGCCACGTGCCTGTGTTCCCACAGCTCTTTCTCTTAGGGGCCATACAATAAAGAGAGTTAGTGTCTAGAATGACTGATCATTTTGTAATCTAATTTCTGATAGCCTCTGATGTCATTAGTTGTCATTATTTCATTCTAGGCTGTCATTGAAGTTGACATTTTTTATCTAGTTTAACTTACAGGATGTTTCCACTGCAGCAGAGTAGTTTTAAAGGTGAAGTACATCAGGTGTCCCACCCTGTTAGCCACTGGACAGATATACTGGTGGTCCTGCTTCAATTTACACCACTGGTTGAGCCAGAAGTTGACATGTCAAACCTGTAACCCAGATGTTACCAACCCCAACTCTTAACCATTGAGCAATGTCAATAATCATAGTCTCTCATCATCAGCAGCTTTTCTTTTCAATACTAGTATCCAGGGTTTGAAATGAACTTTTTCACTCACCAGCCAATTTGGCTACAAAATTTTTAAGTTACCGGCCATTGAAAACTTCTACTAGCCAAAATGGATGGTATTCAGTTTTACTACAGTCAACCATTGTTTGCAGACACTATAAAAATATAAAATAAAATAAAAATAAAAAACAATTTAAAAAAAAAAAAACAATTCTCAGTGACTTTTCTGATAAACTGCATTTATTTTGTTATAGTGTCAAAATATAACTCACTACAAAATGAATGTTTAATGGTAAGTGCATTGATTGATAAAGTGATCAGCTGTTTCCTAACAGAACTCAGTGAACTCCATTGACATCCATTAAAAAAAAACAAAAAAAAACTGCCTTGTGTCTGATTTTCACCCATTTTAACACATTTGGTTGTGTTAATTTCAAACCTTGCTTGTACCACATAAAAAAGTTTGCATAACAGCTTATTCATTAATATATCTAACAAAAATCAATGTATTTTCTGTCATGAATTCATCCTGAGGTTAACAAGGCTGTTTTTGAGCTTAACAGAATAAATTCCATATTGTGAAGAAAAATATCCCTTTAGTTCACTTTATATATTCTCATTTAAACTACATCATGTTGGATATCCAGGTTAATATTTTTTAGATCCTCTAACATATTTCTTTCTGTATCACAGGGTGCATCTAATAGATGATCTGTCATATGAGGACGTCAAGAAATGCTACCGTGGATCTGTAAGTACCAGAGGACTTTACTTACTTTACTTTACTTTTAGTCATTTAGCAGACGCTTTTATCCAAAGCGACTTACAAATGAGGACAACAGAAACAATATAGGACATACAGTGCAATATCATTTTGTAGCTAATGTACAACCTGTAAATACAGTGACCCAAAAAAACAGTTTGACACTTAACCATATTTAAAAATGTCTGTATGTAAACACAAAAATAAAAGTAAATTTGAAAATATATGAAATATTTGTAAGCATTTTAATACATTTTCTATCAAATGAAACATTTTCCCAGGTCTCCACGTTCTTTTTGTATAATATATGACTTTATTCATGTCATAAACCAAGAAAGGAGATCTGTACAGCTTTTTGTTAATGTTTATGTTAATTGAGAAAGATGTGTTTTGCCTCCAGATGGTGTAGTTACAGCATCTACCAACAGGGCCTAATGGGACCATGCTAACTAGCTAAACCTTGACCTCTGGGCATAAACAACAACAACAACAACAACAACAAAATATCATCTCAAAATGTTACAAAATCAAGTCTCTTGACTGAGCTCTGATAAACAAATCTCTTTATATAACCAGTGCTTTTTTTCTGAGCAATAGATATATCCTTATATAGTTGTCATGAGGTGGAAAAGACACCACATCCAAGAATAACCCGGCATTTTTGCAATTATTTTTATCCATCTGGTGTCGTAGTGATTTTTAGTGGATGTACGAAGTCAATTCCACTTAAGTTTGCTCATGTGTCCTAGCAGAGTAAAGTTCAACAAATTAAAGCCACTTTAAAACAAGTGTTTTGAAGTTGTAAATAAAACAAAAATTCAATGTGTTACTTGTCGGTTATTTATAATTATGTGTGTAAAATTACTTCAACACATTTTATTGAGATGAAAATTGTTTCAACACATTTTTTTTTTCAGTGTATGAACATGTTCCAATAACAAGCAGAAAATGTCACAGTAATTTTTGCCACAATAAATTAATTTTAAAATAAAAATCCTAAACTTCGTAAAAAACTTTGTCAAACTTCTTTTTGTAAAACTCTTGTGTCATGTGTCCAAAAAAAAAATTGCCACTTGGTTTAATATCTTTAATATCTAACGAAAAGACTTGATGAAAGTATTTTAAATGAAAGACGTTCATACAATTTTAGTTGTGACTTAAGTGTCCAAATACATTTTGGGTCTCTGTACAAATTATTCTGGTGCCTGTCATAGAGTAATTTGGTAGATTTCAGAGTAGATTCTGTGATCACAATTTTGTTACTCACTCAGGAAGATTGTGTGAAGGTCACAGTGAAAGATACTGTCACACTACACCTCCAGGCCCCTAGCCTTGGTTATAGAATTAAGACATGTTGCTTTTATTACAGCTTATAAACAGACAGTGTAGTTGTTCAAGCAGGGTTAAACATTGTACTGGATCAGCCCATCTACATAATGAACATCCATCATCCTAATGATCTGTTGTGCATCAGTGTGGTCTGAAATGCTCAGAGCTGCAGGAAGCAATAGTGAGAGAGCGCTGGTGAAGATAAATGTGCTAGAAACAAACCCACAAGTTTTTCCGCCAAGGTGCAGTGGGTGTTTCTGCTGCGTGTCTGTGACAGGGCAGTGAAGAAAGAGAGAGAGCAAGAGAGAGAGTGAGAGAGAAAGAGAAAGAGAGAGACACTCCTGAAGTAAGAAGAAACGCTGTGTTAGCTCACAGGAAGAGGACGAAGCTAAGTTGGCTCTTGTGTCCCGGGACAGTGGAGAGGGACGGGGTATCTGCGAGGCTGCCTCTCGGTTTGTGTGGAGTGTGTGTGTCGTGTCAGCATGCTCAGCTTGGTGCAGAGCTCACATCCCTTACGAGAAAGAGCCAGGCTGCAGAAGAGCTGTGCGAAGCAGCTGATTTCTCTTTCCTCTACTTCCTCACAGACCGTCAGCAAGTACAATGCGCAGTACCACAAGCTTTTCCAGAGCGTTCCCAAAGAAGAGCTCTTAATGAAAGGTAAGTCTGTCATTCTCTCCTTCCACTGCAACCTCTTACGTGTTAGTTTGCTGCATCTTGCCGCTCCTTGTAAAGTGACCTTGTGAAATGATGAAATGATTCTTTTGATAGTGCTTCCTCAGTAACATATTGCAGTTGCTTTAAAGTACTTTGATTTATTTAAAATCAAATTGGTGCACATGTTGTGTTAATAAAAATGTCCATTATATATAGAGGCGGGCAAAAGTCTAAAAACACTAGTTAATAATATATTTACCACTAGTGAACTATTAGCAAAAATGCTTCTTGCTGCTTATTACATTATTTGATAATATCTATCTATCTATCTATCTATCTATCTATCTATCTATCTATCTATCTATCTATCTATCTATCTATCTATCTATCTATCTATCTATCTATCTATCTATCTATCTATTTTTTAACAATTCATCAGCATAATACTGCCATGAGAAGCTATTGTACATAAATCGTAATTAATTTTGTAAAACCTGATGATTATCCAGCATGATTCAAAGGGCATCTGACTGTCTGTAAAAATTTGTTCACGTCACTAATTAGATTTTTTTTTTTTTTAATTGGTGACCTAAAATAATGCAAAATCTTAAATATTTCTCAGGTTTATGTCATAACTTTTCTGTGTTTCAGAAGTTTTAAAATCCTAAAACTTTTATTTCAAGGATTTAATTACATTTGGGATCCCTATTTTCAGTCATTTGGACCTAAAGGAATTTCATGTTCATTTGGTAATATTATGCTGTTGCAATCTGTCTGACATTGATATCAACATGCTTTGGGCTAGTTCAAGTGAAACAAGGCGTCAGAATTTGATGCTGTTCAGTATCAGCTTGCATGACTTGCAGATCTCTTGTATAAGTGCACTTATGACCCGTCTTTTAGTTTACTCCTGCGCCCTGATGCGAGACATCCTGCTGCAAGGCCGACTCTACATCTCTCGAAACTGGCTGTGTTTCTATGCCAACCTCTTTGGTAAAGACATCAAGGTGAGCATCACATCTTCAGCTGATGATTATAACTAGGATAGATGTGATTAGTAAATTTATTCCCAGGAAAACGGTACCATTTGTTGTAGAAAAGAGTGCAATTTTTGAATATTTCATTTGAAAATTGAGTACCAAATGTACTAAGGCCTGTATATAAATAGCTGAGTACATTGTGAAAGTATTAATTTCAGTGTACTTTCTACACATTCTAACGTTCAAAATATTGTGGAGATCAGTGCAGAAATGTCTGAATGACCCAGAAAACAACACAAAACAGACTGGTTATTGTTTCTGGTTAATAAGGTAGTACAGTTTTAGCATCATAACAAACTCGAAAGGAATAATCACATAGAACGAATTAACAAATTCGTAAGGAATGATCACATACAATGACTGGTGTTTTGTGTACTTTTGGCTGCATAACATGTTGTGGTTTGTTACACTGAATTAAGCGTAATGTTATATCGTTCCTTTGTGCACCACGTTATTTAGTAATTAGATTTAGCTGGTCTAGTTTCCATCCTTGAGAGGGAAAATGTTGTGTGCAAGAATTTGGAAGTTAAGATGGACTTTGAAACAGCAAACTTTTTCCTTTTTTTCTGCCACTTTCTCTTGCCTCTCAGGTTGCCATTCCTGTTGCATCCGTGCGGCTGGTGAAGAAACATAAGACAGCAGGTCTGGTTCCTAATGGCTTGGCTATCACCACAGACAGCAGTCAGAAGGTTCGTTTCCACCAGGTTCCAGGTCATCGACCGGCAGATTGAAATAGAAAGCTTAGTCAGCATATGCTGTGACACTGCTGCAAAACAGTGAAAATGCTAATGGATGCAACACTGAGAGGGTCACAGTATGAATCTATTTCTTCAGTCAGCATTTCTCAGATCTATCAGCATTCACACCTTTTTGTTTAGTTGATTCTTGTCAGCGAAGTAAGACTGGTTTATAAAGGAAGACCATTATTCAGTAGTCTGGCAATTGGCCAGTGCAAAGAATTGATTTGTTATAAGATATTATGGTCTTTATGAATTACTATTTAGAGTTTGCTCTTTCACAGCTTGGGAAACTTAATGGAGATCAAATTTTGTTTGTGTCTCAGATCTTGGTGATGAATAGAAATGGACTTGAATGTGGATAACATCGCTCAGATAATTTGGTTTTGTATAATTTAAATGAGAAACATTTGAAAAATTCCAATAAATAAAAATACAAATAAGACATGTACTATAGCAAGAGTATACTATAACTATAAATATGACTAGCATAGCTCAAATAATATGGTCTTGAAAGAATTTCTTGAAAGAAAAGTTTGAATTCATATTGAGATGTCTGTCTTGTGATCGCAGACTTGATTTGTTTTCTATTTAATCTCATTAATCTCTAGAGGAAATTTACTGACATTTCATGTGTAATTTTCTTTCCACTGGGTGAGTCAGTGGACTCAGCATCAAATTCTTTTCAGTTAAGGCTTCAGTTGGCTCATATTACTGAAGAACTTGTATATGAGAAATTGAAAGCAGTCTTATTGGACATTGCTTTGAGGATTAATGCCTGTGAATAGTCAGTAATTCTATATTTCTTTAAGGCATTCAATTACTTCCTGTAAAGTGAAAGCAGAGCAAAATGGCCATTGTGAAAAAATGAAAATTGCTGCTTTGAAGTGCACCTGGTAAAATCCTAGATAGGCAGTTGTTATTGCAACCACTACTATGCATTCAAGTTGGATACAAAATAACTAAATCATAAAGTTTGAATGGTGGCAATTCTTTTATGCAGGTATATAAACAAGTGAATACACTCACATCTCTTTTACATATACTTTATTTATACATGGCATCTCCCAAATAATGAATTCATTTGCATGAAGCTAACTGCAAATTTTCCAATGGAAGCAAAATTTCCACTGCTACCACTGCCCTTTGCAAACATGCTTTTCAAATATTTTTCATGTGAACATGCATGCAAAAGTTGGGTATCTTTGTGAATTTCTTTAGTTATTCATGTGCACATAATTTCATTATTTTTCTACTCCACTTGAAAGTTGCATTTGTTTTGTACTAATCCATAAAGCTTCTGCCCCTCATGAGATCAGCTTTCATGCACTCATAGTGTTCCCAAAAAAATATGATCCTTTTCCTGGTAGTGAGATTATATGTGGCTTCATTGTTAAATTAAACCAAAGTGGTTTGTCTTCATACTCTGGTTATGCACACTATCTCTCATCACTTCTAGAAAATCCATCTAAAACAGTTTAAGTGGTAATTGTGTCTTTAGATTAGAAAAAGCTTCTTTAGATTATTTAAATGTTCTTCACACTAAGAAAAAAAAGTTTTTTAAAGAACTGTTCACTGAAAGCTTCTTTGGGGAGTCCAATATGGTTGTTCTAGATGGCATCACTGTGAAAATCCCCTTTTGGAAACTTAATTTTTAAGAGTGTGGTCCAAGCTGGTTTAGGTGGTTGACCAACCAGTCAAAGGTAAAGAGTTGTGCTGAAATAACCAGGTTTTACCAGCTTAAGGTCATAAAGAAGCTGTGTTTTGGAGCATGTTAGTTGTTTTTGAAGGTGCAAGATCTGTAGTTCCACCATCAACCACCTAAACCAGCTTTGAGCATCTAAAGACCAGCTTGGACTAGTTTCAAACCAACTAACATGTTTAAAAACACACCATCTATAGCTGGATTATCTAGAAGGAATGTAAGTGTACATGCCACATCAACCATGTGTTATAGTTTCTGTTTACACTTCTTCACTCTAATAATGATATGTTTGTGTCCTTTCTACCTACAGTACGTGTTTGTGTCTCTACTGTCTAGAGATAGCGTCTATGATGTGTTGAGACGCATCTGCACACATCTACAGGTGAGAGTTTAGTCAGTACCGCTGGACTATTATGTCAAGAACATGAAAAGTGTTAGCCTAATGACAAGTGGGCTTTTATCATGCTGCTGTCTGTCATTCAGGTCAATGGTAAGAAGATCCTAAGCCTCAAGCAGTACATGGAGGAACCCAACTCTTTATCTCTGGTATGTTTGAGAGTCTAGACTGTGAAATGAATGTTTTATTCACAAAACTCTTTCATTTGGAAAATTTGCATTCACAATATTACCACCCAATGAAAACAAGCTGTAAATGAATGTTGATGTATGAAAAAATGGCATTATCAGCGGACGCAATTCATGCTTAGTGAATACAAGTGTGATCTTCATTTGCTGGTGTAGGATGAGTTCCCTGTCCCTGAAGTTTTCCCTGTACCAGATGAGTTTCCTCCGGTACTGAAGTGGAGGAGGAAGCCATCAGTTGTATCTGTAGCTTCGTCTCTTCCTGACTTACTGGGAAACTCTACTGACAGCCTGAGTGCCGTAGACGCCCCCTTCCAGACAGACAAGCCTCTGGAGGGTGAGTGACTGACTGATATTTTTTGGAAATGGTGCCATAGTAATACTATGTTTTTGGACCATGGTTTTATGGTTGTTGTTTTTTTAAGTAACTAGAAGTAACATGCAAATAGCATGTATATATGAATATGATAATCACAGTCTATCCTAATATGGTACTGCCACATAAATACAGCCTTTTTTGTTAGAGGTAACGATGGGTTAAAAGTTATGAAATGTTCAGTATTTCATATTTCAGATGTATTTTGCAAGACTGATCAAATTTTTTGGAAATAACAATTTTTTTGGAAATAACACCTTTTTGAGTTTACACCATACAGGGTTCCCACAGTCATGGAAAATATAAGGGAATATTAAAACTGTGGAGGACATGAGTATACTGTTTATGTAATTAAAAACTAAGCAGTGAAATAAATCTTTCTAGTTTTGGTCTGCTTTGGTAATTTTTCATCAGCTAGATATTACTTGCTGTGAATGTTTGCTAAGTAAAACTGGTTTGCAACTGCATGATGACAGTGTGTCTGTTGATCTGTATACTGCTTTAAATCTATTCATTCAAAAGATTGGTGCTTGACCTAAGAAATCTCTATAAAGTGGTTTTAAATTAAATTTCTTGTAATCATAAATGACTGGAAAGATCATGGGAAAGTCATAGACATTTTTGGTAAAAATAATAATAAAATAAATTATAATTATATATATTACAACCATAACATCCAATACTGTGGTGAGAAACTTTGATGTCTATTTTGACTTATTATGAGATTAAATATCAAAATTTTACCTTCAAGAATGCAAAAAGCAAATTTATTTTCAGGATGAATAATTGGCTAGCACTTACTGAAATAAACATGCAGTGTAATGAGATCATGTTACAAGAATATAACATACTGCCAACTGATGAGAGAAAAAATTCCCCCAGCTTTGCACATTATCAGATCAGTTTTGTGCTGTGCTGCTGATGGTAAAGCCAGGTGAAATTCTGCAGTGGGAAATGCATTAGCCATGAGCAGATTAATTTCTCAGACCAGACTGGCAGTTAATGTCCCCATTTTATCAAATGTTTCTCAGATGGAATGAAAAAATGTCCATTAAATGATTTTGTTCTGTTTGGGAACAAGCTGATCACTTCAGTTTGACGTCATATGTCTGCTCATGTTGTGAGTGCTTGGTTCTCTCAGTGTGTGTGGACATGAAGCAGGAACAGTCCTGTTTGCTCGAGTCCATTATGCAATACAGGATTAAGCCCAAAAGGAGATTTGAGAAAGTAGAGATAAAACATTAAAATACCAGCCTCTGCTAAGACTAATAGATGCATTACTTTTAAATGTTTGTTTGTGTAATGTTAAAAGCCACTTTTTGGACTAAGGATTATGGATAGATCACATATAATATAGATATTTTGGAAACACTTTATTTTAAGGTGTCTTTGTTACACGTTACATGTACTTACTATTATAATAACAATAAATTATGCATAATTACATGCAAGTAACCCTAAACCAAACTCTAATCCTAATCCTAACCATATAGTAAGTACATCTAGTTAATTAATATTACTCAGTGCTTAAATGTATATTTACACTGTAACAAGGACACCTTAAAATAAAGCGGAACCGATATTTTATTTCAACAAATATTCCATGCAGTTAATATGACAACTGTATGGCCTTATAAAATAATTAGAAAAATGTTAAAAATCTTTTCAGGGGACTTAAATCATTGTGTCATGCATTTCCTCATCCTGTGATACTGCTCTGTCCATTTCAGATCAAAGTCTGGAAACCAAGAAGATCCTCCTGACCGAGACGATACCAGAACTGGGCCAGATGGAGTACCAGCTACTGAAATTTTTCATCCTGCTGTGAGTTTGGCTGGACATTCTTGCTGTGTGTCCATGCTTGCTTTCTTACTCGTGCTTATATGCTGTTACAGAGACTGGTGTATTGTTTCAAGACACCTAATTCAGTGGATTCTGTGATTTTCATACACAAAAAAACACTTACCTTTCATTTGAAGTACAGATACGGTGTCAAAAGTCTTCAATTGAAAATCAAAGACCGAAAAACATTTGTGGAAAACCGTATGTGCATTTAATCGTACTGCAGTAAAGAGTCAGCTTTTTTCTGAGCTTTATAAATAGACAAAATCAAGAGGCAGGGGAGATTTTCTCATTACTTGGACGCACAAACTTGCATTTGCTTGCCAGTCCACCTGTTCCAGTAATCCGTCCCCATCGTCATGTGGCCTGATTTATGTAGTTTATGTGGTGCAGCAGGGATAAACTCACTGGACAAGTAAACTGCCATACATGTCAACTGGCTATACAGTGGATCATGCAGTGCCACGTGAATACGCCAGTGGAGTCTGCTGTTTGTTTTCAGAAAAATATTCTACTCTCTATAAAAAAGCTGTTACCAGAAGAAATGTTTTAAAACAACAGTCTCAACAGAATAAGATGACATATTGGGACTCACAGATTATAATGATAACATAATAACAACAAATTCAACACACCACCAAATACATTAGGAGTTAAAAAAACACTAGTTTTCAGAACCTTAATTATTAAAACAATATATTACAGTTAAACTATTTACAGTTATACATATTATATTATATTATATATTTAATATATAATATATTACAGTAAATATTATTACATGTATTATATTACATTAATGTAATATATAATATATTACAATATATTACAGTTAAACCATTTACAATTGTCAACCTACAGTATATAAACAACATAATGTTAGTGTATACACAATGTGTATTCTAATAATAATAATAGTAATAATAATGATAATAAATAAATAAATAAATAAAAATGCTCTGCTCTTCAGTTGAGAAAATCCAAATTTCAATCTCATGGGCAATATAATATTATAATTAGAGCTTTTTTCAGAATTAATATTTATGAATATAAAATTGTCTGAATTTTATAATTTAATTTGAAATTAAATTATGGATTTTAAAAAAATATAATAATAATTTGTATTTATTTATTCATGTTATTTTATTTATTTTGAGCAATGAGATGGTCCCACACATACTTTGTGGTACATGTTTAAGAAACTCACAACACTGCCAGCTAGTGTCTAGCTGAGAATTTATAAAAGCTCTCTTAGTTTCAAGGGAGTCACGTATAGTTACAGTATTCTGGTCTTCTATTTCCATTTGAAAAGCAAGCTGTTTATGTAAGTCTGACTTCTGTCCCATAGCATTATCCTGCTCATCCTGTCGTCGTGTTACCTGGCCTTTCGTGTCTGCAGCCTGGAGCAGCAGCTCTCTTTCCTCAGCAACAACCCTGCGCTGACTCTCAGAGAGAGGTAAATGTAATTCCACACTGTCTTACGTCATTCACTCCGCTCTTACAGATCATTTACCAGTGCTGTCTGTCTGCCCACACAGGTAACTACTGACGGTCACCACTGCACTTCACAGGGAAGTGGGTCCAGCGCTGGCGCTCTCTCTTTGTCTCTGTGGCCACCTTGCAACTATGCAAACAAACTCTCTTATGTATTTATGCAAAGTCTGTCTCGGATCGTGTTAACAATGAGCCTGACTTAGGAACAGAAGACTGAAAGTGTTCTCAAATAGTCATTCTGTGGATCCAAGAAGAAAGGACCTGACGGCTTACACAGAATGTAGACTGCAAGCTCTGTTTATTACAGAGATGGAATATTGTGGAAGGCTCTGTTTCCAACAACACAAACTCTTCTTGTGGTCACTTGTCGCCTAATAATGGCAAATGTATCAGTCGCTCTACATCAAACCAGTTGAATGACTTTCAATAGGTTATAAATATCTTGAATATGCATAGCTCAGGATCTAATGCAGTACATTTAGATAAGATTATTTTTATTTATTTATATGCAACCCACTTGCCATGTCCTAGCTCTTCCAATAGGATTTAGTTGACAGCATCGTGAAAATATCTAATATGTCTACATATGGTGTGATCAGTCTTACTATGTGTTCACAGCTTAATCAGCTCAAGTCAGTGACCTGGGCAGAATGTTTATGGCATATTGAATTCTTACTCAAGTAAATCTTGAAGCTGTAGAATTCATGGACAATAAAATAGTTCATTTTCATGTACCTTCCAGAGGTTATTGTGCTGTTGTTTCATAAAGCATATTGTGCTGACTTTTATATGTTTACCTTGAAAAGCCTGACATATGAACCACTTAATAAGAAAATTCTGTTTTTTAAAAATGGAAATTTTATTGAATTCTAGATATTTATATATCTGTTCTTGATACATCAGGTTTCGGTGGCTCATAAAGATATACAGTATAGAGCTCACACTTGAGAAGGAAAAATTCAGAGGTCCAATCGGAAAAATGCAATTTAGTGCAGTTGCTTATAATATGATACAGTAGGCTTTAGAGGGTTAAGTAATCTCAAGTAAGCCAAAGTGATGTTCTCAATATACATTCGGCTGTAAACATGAGCCAGATGATAATCACAGCTATGCAGAAATGGGTACAAGTAAAATGACACCTAATAATTTCTTGCATCCTGATCAACATAGAAAACTGTTGCATGCTGAGTGTAAAATGAAAATTAAGTGAGGATACTAGGAGTGCTGATGATTTATGGTGACCTTGGATCAATTAATCTCCGATCCAAAGGTAAAAGCATATAACACATACAGAGCAAACTTTGCAATTGCAAAATTGTTAATGACCAGATGACCGTACATTTTTCTGCTTAAAACATGGATACTTAAGCATATCAGTACACAAGCTGAATAGGAAACAAGTGTCAGAGATGGGTGATCTCAAAAATGATGAAGTCTGTCAAGGATCAGGTAAGTTTCCAGGAGCATAGTGAAATGCTAATGTTTAGAAAAGTGCTGCAGAAGGTTGTTGTGCCTTAAGTAGTTTAGAAGAAAATAAAATGTGCCTTTTATCCCAGTGCACCTTTAGCCCTTTGTACCCTAGCTACTGTGTAATAGTGTAGTGTATACGACACTCACATTATATTTATTTTGATGTATATAAATAAGCTATATTTGCTCACATCTTGATAAAAATATAACATTGTCATTAAGCTGCTTTTTTTCAGTATGTCACACACACATCACAAGTTTAAGTTGTTGGTATTTAACCACAGGGAGGCAGCGTTACTCAACTGTGATTTAACTTATTTCAAAATGAAAAACAAAGAGAAAATCTATTTTTTAAAGCCAACTAACACCACATATTTTCCTCATATAATATATATTTTTTATTAATAATATGATTAATTTATAATATTGTGATACGAATTTAAAACTTTCACCAATCTTTTACAGTTTAACACTGTTTATAGGCCTATTTCATCCACATTTTCATATTCTGCCCAGTTATATAACGCGTAAATATAGAAATATGTTAATCTCCAAATAACTAAATCCAAAATCAATGTGCAGAACACTGAGGACATCTGCTGGTAACACGTGTAAAAAGCAGAGAAAAGATTTATTACTTTATTTAAAGTAATGCATGCGTGTCGTGTTGTAATAAAATGCTATTTCAAACACCACCCAAAGTATGTGCGTTAACACAGCGTATACAGCATAACAATTCTTAAGGAAGTTTTCTTGTATATGTTTAAAAGACTTTTGTGTTCACTTTCCTTCCTGCCTTAGTCAAATTTTCTGAAGAACTGGATATCCTTATGTGCTCATTTAGTCGACTTGACTGAAATACCACTTCAGTTACATATTAACTGGAGAATGGCTTCAACCGAAAAAGCCTTAACCCCGTTTTGCACACGTCTCTCCAACACAGAACCAGTATATCAGATGATCAGTTCAGAGAAACCGAAAGTGTTAAGTCATTGTTTGTCTGTTTCATCTGTGTGTGCATGAAGTGATATGGCGGAGGCCGCTATTTCTCAGGACCAGTTCAGCTGTCCAATCTGTCTGGATCTACTGAAGGATCCAGTGACCCTTTCCTGTGGACACAGCTTCTGTATGAGCTGCATTACAGGCTGCTGGGATCAGGATGAACAGAAGGGAGTTTACAGCTGCCCTCAGTGCAGACAGACATTCACTCCCAGACCTGCTTTAGGCAAGAATGTGGTGCTTGCTGAAATGTTGGAGAAACTGATAAAGCCCAAACCCCAAACTGTGGTTCTTGCTCAGCAATATGCTGGACCTGGAGATGTGGAGTGTGAGGTCTGTACCGGAAGAAAATGCAAAGCTGTCAAGTCCTGTCTTGTGTGTATGGAATCTTACTGTCAGACTCATTTTGAACGTCATGAGGAATTTCACTCAGGAAAGCGACACAAAATAACAAATGCCATAGGACGACTTCAGGAGATGATCTGTCATGAGCATGATAAGCTTTTGGAGATTTATTGTCGTACGGATCAGCAGTGCATTTGTGTGCTCTGTATGATGAATGAACATAAAACTCATGACACTGTCACAGTTGCAGAACAGAGGACAGAGCAAGAGGTATGAACTGACATGGTCTGAAAATCATCTGACTAGTGCATTTGAGAAGCAGACCACCAAAATGACATCAGGAAAACCGAGACCCAACCAATTACTGCTCCAAACTTAAAGGGATAGTTCACCCAAAAATGAAAATTCTGTCATTAATTACTCACCCTCATGTCACTCCAAACCTGTAAGACTTCGGAACACAAATTAAGACATTCTTAAAGAAAACCAAAAGCTTACTGACCCTCCACAGACAGCAAGGGTACTACCATTGATCAAGGCACAGAAACGAAGTAAGGATGTCGTTAAAATAGTCCATGTGACATCAGTGGTTCAACCGTAATTTTACGAAGCTACGAGAATACTTTTTGTGCACAAAGAAAACAAAAATGATGATTCATTCAACAATTCTCCTCCGCATCTTCGTAGAGTATCACGACACGTGTGTGCGTTCCTCTGCTTGTAAACAAGGTGCAGCGCATGTGTGTTCTACGTCAGCAGCACCACATGCATGCGTTTTGGTACTCTCATTAATACATTTACATTTACATTTACATTTAGTCATTTAGCAGACGCTTTTATCCAAAGCGACTTACAAATGAGGACAATAGAAGCAATCAAAACCAACAAAAGAGCAACAACATGCAAGCGATATGACAAGTCTCAGTTAGCCTAACGCAGTACATTAATAGTGGCAGACTAACCAAGAAGAGAAGAAATTGTTGAATGAAATCGTTATTTTTGTTTTCTTTGTGCACAAAAACTATTCTTGTAGCTTCATAAAATTACGGTTGAACCACTGATGTCACATGGACTATTTTAATGATATGCTTACTACGTTTCTGTGCCTTGACCATGGTAGTACCTTGCTGGATGGTCAGAAAGCTTTCGGAACTGATTGAAAATATCTTAATTTGTGTTTCAAGATGAAAGAAGGTCTTACAGGTTTGGAACGACATGAGGGGGAGTAATTAATGACAGAATTTTCATTTTTGAGTGAACTATCCCTTTAAAATTGTACCATATGATTCTCTGATACACATGAGACTAAGAATAATAAAAAGCAAAAAAAAAAAAGTAATATAATAGATTATTTGTGATTGGTTCTAGGCACTACAACACAAAATTATGTCACTAGACATAAAAACATGACTGTATATAAGATGATTTTGTGAATATATGATGATGATGATTTTTTATTTATTTATGTTATTGTTTTGTCACATTTCACTGGTTCTCATTACTTTGTCATACAGAAACACTTGAAGGAGAGACTCAAGCAACAAATCCAGGAGATAGAGAAAGAGATTCAGGAGCTGAGAGAGGCTTTGAAGTATCATAAGGTGAGTTTTGAGAAGAATAACTTCTGGCAGTAGCTGAGCTTAAAGGGATACTCCACCCAAAAATGAAAAAGTCTGTCATCATACACACACCCTCATGTTGTCCCCAATGTATATGACTTTTTTTCTTCTGTGGAACATAAGCAGAGATTTTTAGAAAAATAATTAACCTCTGTGAGTTAATATAATGTAAGTGGGTGGGTCTCTTAAAGTTGACGTTTTAAAAAACATGCAAAACAAACTCAAAAGTAATCCATACGAACAAAGTTGATAAATCAGTGTGTTCAGAAGAGAAATGATAGGTGGGTGTGAGGAAAAACACTAATTTTTTATTTTTTTATTTTTAAATTATAAATTATGTGTTTGCTTTACATAAACCTCAACACACTGTGAAGTGTGATAGAAGCGTATTGTGAAAAGCGTGTTGTTTATGCCATGCTTTACAACATGCTAATGTTTAGGTCAAATGTGAACCCACATAAAGGTTGGTCGGAAGTGAATATTTTAAACTTCAAAAAGTTTAAAATATTAGTATTTCTCTCCCTCTCTCTCTCTCTCTCTCTCTCTCGCTCTCTCTCTCTGTCTCTCTCTCATACACACACACACAACTATCATTTCGCCTCAGAAGACATTTGATTATCAAATAGAGTACCGTCTTGTTTGCATTGTATGTTTTTTGAAGCGTCAACATTAAGGGACTCATCCACTTACTGTCAGGGAGTCTCTGTCACCACAGTCACCGCAGTCACAGCCTCCACCGTCACCACAGTCATCAGCCACCACTCACACCAGATCACACTCACCTGTATTCTGATCACCTGCACCTGCCGTCTGCAATCAAGCCACATATAAAGTCACGCTCCACTCAGTCACAGATCGTCCGGTCTACCGTTCGCTACCCTGAACCATACCACTCTCTCGCCTACGGTTTACCTGTTTGTACTTACCCTCAGATGCTCCAGCGCTCCTCCAATCCTGATCTCCTCGACTCCAGCACGATCCCGAATCTCCCTGCAAAAGACAAAGCATCAGCCATTTCAGATAAGAACCCAAGAACTGCCCAAAGTGTTTCTACTCACCTCCTCACCTCACTCTGCAACTCATTCAATAAACCCACCTGTGTTTGCATTAACCCTTTGTCTCCTGCCTTGAATTGTGACAGAAGACCTGACCCAAAAGATGACGGCAGCTGAGGACGCGTTGTGGGGTTTGCAGCAGGGCGGTCCGAGGTTGGAGCGATATGTGGAGGATTTTCTCGAGCTCTCCAACCGGGTGAGCTGGCACGACGCCGCTCTAGGAACTTGCTTCCAGCTGGGTTTGGATGACGAGACGATCCACTGCAATCTTCCCGTCTGTGATTTTTTTTTTTTTCCCTGATCGAGCTGATTAATCTAGTCCTCTTGTTCCGAGTTTGAAGTTGAAGAAATAAAGGAAACTTCTAAGTCTCCTCGTCCAGCCCCCGCTGGAACGCGCCGCGTTTCCCCAGCTCACCCCACGCCGAGAACCTCCACATACCTCATCAACAGCTCCTACCGCCTGCGCAACCCCAAATGCCCCGTATCCCCCATAGCTCCACCCTCGTTCTCAGCCCAAAAATGCCGTCTGCGGCGAAGTCAAGCCCGCCGTCCACGGCTCACTCAAGCCTGCAGCTCACAGCAGCTGCCTCCCTCACTTTGAACCAGAAGAGGAAAAAGAGGAGAAAAAGACAGCTCTCAGCCCTCATTCCTGCCCCAGAGTTGGCTCCAGTGTCGGCTCCAGCCCCAGAGTTGGCTCCAGTGTCGGCTCCAGCCCCAGAGTTGGCTCCAGTGTCGGCTCCAGCCCCAGAGCTCACTCCAGTGTTGGCTCCAGCCCCAGAGCTCGCTCCAGTGTCGGTTCCAGCCTTTGAGTACGGTCCAGTCCCAGCTCCTCGAAAGCGCCTTCCAGTGCCTGCTCCACGTAAGCGCAACCCAGTTCCTGAGTCCATCCCACGGAGGGCTCCAGTTCCCCAGTTTAGCCCACGGAGGGCTCCTGTTCCCGAGTTAAGCCCAGTGAGGTCTCCTGATCCCCTGTTTAGCCCAGGGAGGGCTCCTGATCCCCAGTCAAGCCCAGGGAGGGCTCCAGTTCCCACAGTTGGCCCACGGAGGGCCTTGGAGTCCAGTATTTCCCCCAAGTATTTTTTTTTGGGGGGGGGGGGTTGTAGGGCTCCGGTCCAAGTGGCCGGGCTGAGGGTCGAGGCCAAGGCCACGGAGGCCGTCCCACCATGGCACCCCGACTTCCCTGCTCCGCCATGGGGCCCCGAGTCCCCGGCTCCGCCATGGCCTCCAGAGCTCCCTGCTCCGCCATGGCCTCCAGAGCTCCCTGCTCCGCCATGGCCTCCAGAGCACCCTGTTTCGCCATGGTCCCCAGAGCACCCTGCTCCGCCATGGCCTCCCAAGCTCCCTGATTCGCCCTGGAGGCCTCCTGTGTCTCCATCTTGGACCAGCCTCCAGGGCCCCCACCCCCACTCCCCTGTGGATATGTTATGGCACTGGACGCGCCTTCCGGTAGGGGGGGGGTAATGTCAGGGAGTCTCTATCACCACAGTCACCGCAGTCACAGCCTCCACCGTCACCACAGTCATCAGCCACCACTCACACCAGATCACACTCACCTGTATTCTGATCACCTGCACCTGCCGTCTGCAATCAAGCCACATATAAAGTCACGCTCCACTCAGTCACAGATCGTCCGGTCTACCGTTCGCTACCCTGAACCATACCACTCTCTCTCCTACGTTTTACCTGTTTGTACTTCCCCTCAGATGGTCCAGCGCTCCTCCGATCCTGATCTCCTCGACTCCAGCACGATCCCGAATCTCCCAGCAAAAGACACAGCATCAGGCATCTCAGATAAAAACCCAAGAACTGCCTAAAGTGTTTCTACTCACCTCCTCACCTCACTCTGCAACTCATTCAATAAACCCACCTGTGTTTGCATTAACCCTTTGTCTCCTGCCTTGAATTGTGACGCATTATATGGACTCACAGAGATTAATTATTTTTCTAAAAATCTCAGTTTTTTTCCCACAGAAGGAAGAACGTTATCTGTGACAGCTTGAGGATGTGTGAATGATGAGAGAATTTTCATTTTTGCGTGGAGTATCTTTTTACCCATCAAGAGCTTGCTAAAGAACTAATGGTAATGGGTCTCTTAACAGCGCTCTGCAGAGGCAGCAGTAAAGGAGAGTGAGAGGATTTTTACAGAGCTGATCTGCTCCATTGAGAGAAGTCGCTCTGAGTTGACACAGCTGATAAAAGATCAAGAAAAGGCTGCAGTGAGTCGAGCTGAAGAAGTCTTGAAGCGACTAGAGCAGAAGATTGCTGATCTGAGGAGAAAAGAAACTAAGCTAGAGCAGCTGTCACATGCTGAGGACATCTGCTTCCTCCAGGTAACAAGAGCTCTGATATATTGGTCTTTAATAATGTCTTGTACTTGCACAATATTTTGCCAATATTAAAATTATGTCAGGAATTCTGTCTAGTGGTGACAAATTATCTCATCCTGTTATTATCTCACTGATTGGTAATTGTGGCAAATAGGCAGAGGGCATCAGTTTTATACAGACATTTATAAATTAAATATACACAAAAGTAAAAGTTTATATGGGCCATCAGCTTTATGTTCAGCTGTTCTTAAGTGCGAGTCCAGATGTTACATGAGGATGAGGTAGCACTGACATGTGGAAGCTCTGTGACACAGCGGTCAGAATAATGCAAGCGTGATCTTACTAAACAAACAAAATAAATTCTAAATGCGTTGACATTTTTCTTTTTATGTGAAAATCCTGTTTTTTGTATGTCTGTAGGGTTTCCAGTCCCTCTCTGTCCTGCCTATGGACTCACCCAACATCACTATTAGTTCTCCCCTCTCCTATGATAATGTACAAATGTCGATCTCTCGTCTGAGAAATAAACTTGAGGATTTCTGCCAAAAGGAGATAAAAATGATATCTGGTAGAGGTAAAGTATTGGATAATGGGTAACACTTTAGTTTAGGGACCAATTCTCACTATTAACTAGTTGCTTGTTAGCATACATATTACTAGCATATTGGCTGTTTATTAGTACTTATAAAGCACATAATGCCTTATTTTCACGACCAAACATATTTTACATCCCTTAACCATACCCCATACCTAAACTACCATACTAACTATTAATAAGCAGCAAGTTAGGAGTTTGAGGCAAAAGTCATAGTTAATAGTTAATTAATAGTGAGAGTTGGCCCCCAAACTAAAGTGTGTCCTTACTTACTCTAAATCATGGATAAAACGCCAATCAGTGAGTGTGTTACTGTGTTTACATGTACAAATCAGAGTTACATTTTTCAACACCATCAGAATCATAGAAATCTTTGGCACCAGTGGTCTCTATGATCTGCTTAGGCTTAGGTGCCTTTGGGAACTGCAGCCAAAATCATTATGAAAAATAACATCACAGAAAAAAACTGATTAAATGAGATTTTGAAATTGTTGGGTTTTCCTTCAGTTTTATCAGCAAAATGTAAAGAAACGTGTAAAGGACACGTGCACAATAAATAAGCTGCTAGAACAGCAATACAGAAATTTATGTGCAAAGCAAAATTGTGTCAATGGGCAAAAACTTTTATGACCTTTGCTTGAAAAAGAGCACCATTTCATGTTTACAGGACCTCACGTGTTGTCGGTTTATTAGGGATTAATCACTGCAGGATTGTGATCGTCCGATGTGATGGAAACTAATACACTCTGTATTTTAAAACACTTAAACACTTTCTCACATTTAAAACAGTTAATACAAAATGAATGTAGATTTTTATTTTTAACTAATGTTTATTGTTTACTGATTTTCATAGTGAACTGCGTCCAGATAATTCCCTTTCCTGAACCCAAGACCAGAGAAGAGTTCCTCCAATGTAAGTTAATATGAAAATATACAAACAAAAAGAGAAAGATACACTAGTGGTTCATAATTAGGGCTTAAATGGTTCTGTGGTCTGTTCTGATCATGGACAAGAGAAAAAACATGCTAAATGCAAAAATATAATGAAACTAATAATCATCAAAGTTAGGATAGCTAAATAAATAGGCTTTTAGAGGAGAGGAAAACTTCCATATCTTCTGTTGTTGATGTCCAATCAAGCTATACATTCTTTGTTAGAGATTATCTGTCACTTGGTAATTAAATTGGTCAGTGAGGTCAATCACTGTTATGCTGTTGTTTATGCATTTTTTTTTTATGATATTTTCTTATCTAGGCTGTTCTTATTTTCTAGTCTATGGAGTTCATGGTAACATTAAAAAAAAACATTTAATAAAAGCTAGTAGTAACTTTAGTACTTTTTAACTGGTAGGCTATCAATATCAGTGAGTAACACTGGTGTGACAATGGTGTCAACCTTTTTTCTCTATCATATTTTTCTACTTCTGTTAGATTGCAGTCACTTTACTCTGGATCCAAACACGATGAATAAAAAACTCTGTCTGTCTGAGGGGAACAGAATGGTTACTTGCATTGAGGTTTTCCAGCAGTATCCTGAACATCCAGACAGATTTGACCACTGGCAGCAGGTGTTGTGTAGAGAGGAAGTGTGTGGACGCTGTTACTGGGAGGTTGAGGGGGGAAATGCTGTGGCTTTTGCGGTGGCATATAAAAGTATCAGCAGGAAAGGAGCAGGTAATGAATATTTGTTTGGATGTAATGATCAGTCCTGGAAACTGTCCTGTAATCCCTGGGCTTGTTCATTCTGGCACAATAACAGAAAGACAAAACTGCCTGTAATGTCCAGAGCCTGTAGAATAGGAGTGTATGTGGATCACAGTGCAGGAACTCTGTCCTTTTACAGTGTCTCTGATTCAATGACCCTCATCCACAGAGAACAGACCACATTCATTCAGCCTCTCTATCCTGGCTTCAGGGTAAAGGAGGGATCATCAGTGAAACTGTGTGATCTGTCAATTCCAGGGGTGTAAAATCTTGGTGTAATCTTAAATCATAAACAATCAAAAACAATCAAAAACTATAGCAGCCATATAAATAATTACAATCTTTCAAAATCTTTCTGATTAAAATCTTTCAAATGTGTTTATCTTTATTGTTGACTTTATGTGCTATGTGTTGATATGCAGCCTTTGTCTATAAAAGATTGTTAAAATCTGTAAGTTAATCATGATTTTATTGTTTTCTGTGTGTAATTGTGCAATGAATAAATAATAATAAAACACACCTGATTTAACTCATCAGCTTGTTAGTAAGGATTTCAAGACCTGAAATAGTTGTGTCAGATGAGATAGACATCCAAAATGTGTACTGTTGGGAGCTCTCAAAGACAAGTTTTGGGAATCACTGTTCTAGGGTAACACTACTCCAAAAATGATCAGCTGTGACATTGTTAAAAAAATTATGTTGGGCTAATTCAATTTTAGTCAGTGGTTGAAGTGATTTAAAAACACATTCCTATTTCACAACATGATACTTTCAGATATTGATCAAGATTGAAATTTTAAAAGCTGTGATAGACAATCACAACTATTAAGAAACAGCTCAAGACACAGCTCTTACACTTAACTAATTGACCAACAGCTAATAAACAAAGCTGCCATTTTTGTTTGTGAACTTCTGATCTGTTTTGGGGTTAGGTAGTTAGGCTCGTGAATTGTAAACTATTGTAAACAAGCATATATTTTTTCTGTGGGTGATGTAAGTCTAAACGCCCTTTTTAAAAGTGTGTTTTTAAGATGTAAAAAATCAGTCCAAGACAGATCATGTCAGATTTTTTCCCACATTTAATGTGATGCTGAAACCAATAAAATTCATGTAAAAAAGAGAAACTCTAAAAGGGAGTAAATAAATGAATGACCTGGATGTTTGGAATAAACCAATCATATTCAAACTACTGAAAAGTAATTTACTCCGGTCATCATTTAAGTGATTCTGATTAACCCTGAATAAAAATCATCAGTTTCTATAGTTTTATTTATTTAATCTTATTGTTTTATTAAGCCATGGTATGGGGCTGTTTCTCTTCATCTGGGACAGAGGAATTTGATCTTTCAGTGTGATAACTTCAAATAAGTAAATAAAATAATGGCTTTAAAAGAAGAAGGTAAGCGTGTAACCAGTTAGAGCCCAGATCTACATTCTATTGAAAACTTGCAATTTGATCAATCTGGAGATTTTTTTTTTTTGCAAAGAATAGTGTTTCAATCAAGCATTAGTTAAGGGGTGTGTACACTTGTGTGTGTTTTGTGTAAGTCTTTTTTTTTTTTTTTTTTTGTTACAAGTGTCTGTTTGGTCCTTGAATTTTGTTGATTTCAATATTGCATTAAATATGAAAAAAAAAAAAAAAAAAAATCTGTTTATATCCACTGTACAGATGATATAAAATGTAGCTATTTGAAAATGTGTTTCTTTAATAGCTAGTACTATTGAGTATTTTAGTCCAGCTATAGAACACTTTACAGACCAGAATCCTGGACTGGAACAATCTGTTTTACAATTTAAAATAATATGTGACATACAATTAACATATTTTAGTTAGTTGTAGCCTACGATGAAAGTATTGTGCTTTCCTGACATTATCTGAGTCATTGTTTTAAATGTTTTAACACATTTAAGTCTTTTTAACACATTTATTAAGTCTGACAAATCAGATTCAACCTACAAAAATAAGTTTATTTGTCATTATACTGTACAATATTTTGAAAGATAAATGGTTAGAAATCTCCACCTTTGTATCATCACATTAGGTGACTTATTCTCCATACTGGAATAAAGACGTGCACAAAGATGTAAAACAGCAGTGATAACTATAGACAAAGCATGATGGCAGATACAACACTAGAGAAATTCATTAATGCATGATACTTGTGTGAAACAAATAGTTACATTTATAAAAACAAACAAACAATAAATTATAATCTTTAATAAACTGCATATGAGGCTACAGTCCTGTCTCTGGTGCACACTTCAACTGATACATCAATTTATACAGACACTAATACACAGACACTCAAAAACAGATATATTGATACTAGTCATGAAGGAACAGATTATAATTCCATAAATCATTTACTCTCCCTCATGTCTGTGTAATTAATTTCTTGTGTGAAATACTAAAGAAGAACCTAAGCAGAATGTTCACGCTGCTCTTTTCCAGACAATAATGGTGACTTTTCCTTTTGGATGAACTATTCCTTCAAGTCAAATTTTAGTTAATCTATAAAAGAAATATATTTTTACACTTAAGAGGCTCTGAGAAGAAAAAATAACTACAATGGGTGGTATGCGAAGGCCTCAGGTAAAGAAATCTTTGGAAATGGCCTCTACAAAATTAGGGGCAGACATTAAGATACCAATGGTGCAGAGGATGGTGAACAGAGAAAAGGCCATGAGACAAAGACGGTCAATGACAGATGCTGCAAACTTCCATTCATTACACATAGTCTCCTCCTCGTCTTGGTCCCGGAAGCGTTTGGCAATGTACCGAACCTCATCCAAGATTTTGGACAGTTCACTTTCTCCAGGGCCGCTACTAACGGAAGATGCCTGAGCCCCAGGGAGCAGCACATCCTCCTCACCTGTGGCGACGAGCCGGCTGCAGATCACCCCTGAATCGGGTGAAGTAGCGTAGTGAATAGCGTCCATTCCACGGAAGCCGATGTACAGCAGGTTTCCATTGGTGGACCGTGCGGCTCCAGTGCTGATGTTCAGATCCACGCTGGAGAGGCTACTGCGCGGCTGCTTATTGTGACAAGCTGAGCGAACTCTGTCCTCGCCGGGCCTTTTCATCCGCAGGAACCACGCGCACCAGTTCAACAGCACCACACGAGTCTAACAGAAAAAATAACTATTAAATAATACGGTTTTCCAATCACAAACATGGAATTAATCATATGGGTAAGCAGAAATAAAAGCAGCCATAAAAGCCTCACCCATTTTGGCATTTTTCCTCCATCTGGATCATGGTAGTGGTATTGTAATACCCAGACTGTGGCTATCACAGACAGGCCAACAATAACCATGGTGGTGGCAAAATACTGAGCTAATCAAAGGACAGAGAGAATTACATTTAACAATCTAGAGAAAATCCTACTAAAAACAAATGACTAAAACTTGTTTCAGACACTGAGATTAAATAAAAGCTAAAATCTATTGACAGTACCTAAGTCGATTACCACAAATTTATGAAAAATAAATAAATAAATAAAAAATTAAAAAAAAACCCATGTTGACAGAAATGCACTCACAATGGGGCAACAGTTGTGTGGGTACTTGTACGTTTCCCTTGTAAATGGGGAGAGGTACTATTATGATATTTCATAAATTAACGATGGTACTGTAATTCCATTAAAATCATCAAATTAATTTGAAGTACCATATTAATAGCATGATACATGAATTCAATAACGTGGTATGTAACTCAAAGTATTACTTGATTACCATCTGATACAATTACTGCACTATGTTCCCCCCACAGTATTTTTTTTTAATTGAAACATTTACCTTTGTTTTCACAAACTGATATAAGTGTTCCCTTGTGGAAAAGAAGCACACTTTAGCATACCTTTAAAAAGAGTACTTTTTACTGAAATAAGAATACACTTAAGTGCAAACTCAATGCAGTGTTTTCAGACTCTTAACTGAAATTGCAATTAAATGAAAATGTATTGTAGTTTACATTTATATTAAATGCAATTAGCTAAACTTTGAGTGCTTTTCAGAGCCACTTAAGTAGGACTTAATGTTGAATAACGTCTCGGTTACGTATGTAACCCTCGTTCCCTGAAGGAGGGAAGGGAGACGTCACGTCGGATGACCGACGAAATTGGGATCTCGCCAGAGAGACCAATCCACTTCGAGTGTAACTAAACGAGCCAATGGACATTGGCATGTGATTATTGCATCCAGCTGCCACTGATCACAGCGTGAGCATAAGAGGCAGCTGGTCCACCGCATCAATTCATGCTTTCGCTTCGGAGCCGAGCCGGTGACCCGGCAGCTCAGCGGTGGTACAGCGACTGTGGCGACGGGACGTGACGTCTACGTTCCCTCCTTCAGGGAACGAGGGTTACATACGTAACCGAGACGTTCCCCTTTCAGTCGGTCACTCAGAGTCACGTCGGATGACCGACGAAAATTGGGATCCCTACGAAAGCGCCACAAGAGCTGCCCCTTCCAGCGCCCTGTGTAGGCCTCCTGATCCTTCCTATAAGGCAGACGAATCTCCAACCCTTGTTGCAAAAAGGTCAACTACTGTTGTTCCTTGAGCAACCCAAACAGTAGGACTAGGATAACACTGGGAAGCGTGCTCTTCCACTTGGAAGAGGCACACTGTGGAGTCACCTCCTCCCAAAGGGGGTTAAGTGACATTCAGACATGTGAAGTAACCCCGAAGGGCCCTATTGCACATGGAAGTCTCTGAGATGGCTCAGGCTGCATCATTAGAGATGGCAGAACGTGGTCTGCCAGGGGAAACACGGCTCTAATAAGCATACCGTGGAATACACATATGGGATCCCGGCAGGATCTCTCATATGGGCACTAGCCTCGCAACAGATTTCAAGAATTCATTGGCTGAAGGCCTGGCGCTGGACGCCCCGCCGTGTCCGGACGCCGGAGTGCTGGAGGACTCAACAGGGTTTGCCTGGTTAAGGAACTCTCTGGAGAATTAGGCGTAAGGACGCCGCAAGCTGACTCTGAGCCGGCCCTCTCAGTGCCACTACCCGTTTGAGGTGAGAACACAGGAGGAAACCGGTTCGACACGTAGGCTATAAAACCTAGCGAACGTGTTGGGAGTCGCCCAACCCGCAGCTCTACAGATGTCTGCTACTGAGGCACCACGAGCCAGCGCCCAGGACGATGCGACACCTCTAGTGGAGTGAGCACGCAACCTGAGTGGGCAGGGCACACCTTGTGCTTCGTAGGCCAAGGTGATGGCATCCACTATCCAGTGGGCCATCCTCTGCTTGGAGACAGCCTCCCCCTTGCTGTCCTCCGTAACAGACAAAGAGCTGTTCTGAGGTCCTGAAGCTCTGAGTTCTATCCACGTACTGACGCAGTGCGCGTACAGGACAGAGCAAAGCTAGGGCTGGGTCTGCCTCCTCCAGGGGCAGTGCTTGCAGGTTCACCACCTGGTCCCTGAAGGGAGTGGTAGGAACCTTGGGCACATAGCCGGGCCGGGGCCTCAGTGTTGCACTGGAGTCGGTCGGCCCAAACTCAAGGCACGACTCGTCGACCGAAAATGCCTGCAAGTCCCCCACCCTCTTGATTGAGGCCAACGCAGTCAGGAGTAGGGTTTTCATAGAAAGAATCTTCAACTCGACTGACTGCAATGGCTCAAAGGGGGCAGTTTGTAGGGCTCTTAGCACCAATGCCAAATCCCAAGAGGGAAGAGAGGGAGGCCTCGGAGGATTTAACCTCCTGGCCCCCCTAAGAAACCTGACGACCAGATCGTGCTTCCCCACCGACCTCCCGTCTATGGGGTCATGGTGGGCAGAAATCTTTTTAGCAGCAACGTACACCTTAAGGGTGAAGGGGGACAGCCTACGCTCCAACCCTTGTTGCAAAAAGGAAAGCACGGCTCTGATCGAACATCTCTGGGGGTCCTCCTGGTAAGAGGAACACCATTCGACGAACAGGTTCCACTTCAGCGCATAGGCCCGTCTTGTGGACGGTGCTCATGCTGAAGCGATAGTGAGCGCTACCTCCTGGGGCAGGTCACCTAGAACCTCCGCGTCCCATCCAGGGACCACACATGAAGTTTCCACAAGTCTGGACGCGGGTGCCAGAGGGTGCCCCGTCTCTGAGAAAGCAGATCCTTCCTCAGAGGAATCGGCCAGGGAGGGGCTGTCGCGAGGAGCATGAGTTCTGGGAACCAGGTCCTGTTGGGCCAATATGGAGCCACTAACAGGACCTGCTCCTCGTCCTCCCTGATCTTGCACAGTATCTGAAACGCATACTTGCGCAAGCCCTGGGGCCAGCTGTGTGCCAGTGCATCCGTGCCAAGCGTTGCCTCAGACAGGGAGTAGAACCACTGGCAGTGGGTGGTTTCTGGAGATGCGAACAGATCTACCTGAGCAACTCCGAACCGACTCCAAATCAGCTGGACCGCCTGGGGATGGAGTCTCCACTACCCAGGAAGTGCCGCTCGAGACAGCTCGTCGGCCGCCTGATTGAACACTCCCGGGATGTGGATGGCACGAAGGGACCTCAGATGCTTCTGACTCCAGAGGAGGAGGTGGCGGGCGAGTTGCGACATACGACGGGAGTGCAAACTGCCTTGCCGGTTGATATACGCAATGGTTGCAGTGTTGTCCGTACGGACCAGAACGTCCCTGCCCCGAAGGCGCCCTCTGAGGCAGCGCAGGGCAAGGCGTACTGCCAGCAACTCGAGGCAATTGATATGCCAACGCAGAAGGGGGCCCGTCCAAACCCCTGATACTGCGTGCCCGTTGTACATGGCACCCCAGCCGGTGGCCGAGGCATCCGTGAATACCACAGCATGCCTGGATACCTGCTTCAGGGGCACTCCTGCCCGAAGGAACGAAGTATCTGACCACGGGCTGAAGGTCTTGTCGCAGGCCAGTGTAATCTGAACCCGGTGAGTACCGCGTTTCCACGCCCACCTTGGGATTCGGCCATGGAACCAGTGCTGAAGCGGTCTCATATGGAGCAGACGAGCGGAACTATGGCCGCAGCTGCAGCCATATGCCCCAGGAGCCTCTGAAAGAGTTTCAGTGGGACCGCTGTCCTGCCTGATAAAGTCTTGAGGCAGTTCAGCACCGACTGAGCATGTTCCTGGGTGAGGCGTGCTGTCTGGTTGACCGAATCCAACTCCATGCCGAGAAAAGAGATCCCCTGCGTTGGCACGAGTTTGCTCTTTTCCCAATTGACCCGAAGGCCCAACTGGCTGAGGTGCCTGAGCACCAGGTCCCTGTGTGCACACAACTGCTCTCGAGAGGTAGTTGAGAATGCGCACACCCCGTTCTCTCAGGGGAACAAGGGCCGCCTCTGCGACTTTGGTGAAGACACGAGGCGAAAAGGGACAGCCCGAATGGCAGGACTTTGTACTGATATGCCCGACCGTCAAACGCGAACCGCAGGAATGGCCTGTGTCGCGGGAGAATCGAACATAAAAGTACGCGTCCTTCAGGTCGATCGCTGCAAACCAATCTAGGGGACGGACGCACCCAAAAATGCGTTTCTGCGTCAACATCTTGAACGGCATCTTGTGAAGTGCACGGTTCAAAACTCGCAGATCCAAGATCGGTCGTAACCCACCGCTTTTCTTGGACACAATGAAGTAAGGGCTGTAAAACCCCGGCCTCATATCGGCTGGAGGGACCGGCTCTATTGCGTCCTTCGCCAGCAGGACTGCAATTTCCGTGCACAAGACGGGCATCGACGACCTTGACTGAAGTGAACCGGATGCCCCTGAACTTGGGGGGACGCTGGGCGAACCAAATCGCGTAGCCAAGTCTGATGGTCCGCAGGAGCCACCGAGACGGACTGGGGAGCGCTAACCAGGCTCCGAGAGACCGCACCAGCGGGACCAACGGAGCCACCGACGTGCCCGCGGTGGGGCAGCGAGGTGGAACACAGGGACCGGCCCCAGGGCCTGTGACGGCAGGGGGCGGGGTCTGGGTGTGTTGTGTAACACTCACCTGATTTCTCCTCATGTGGGAGGAGACACAGGAACCCGGCTTGAGGCTTGTGACAGCCCGGCGTGTGACGACTTGAAGCGGGGACTGGAGTGCTACCGCCCTTACCTGCCTCCACGAATGGGCAGGAGGGGTGCTCTTGGGCAACCACCCGCTGCCTGCTGGCGAGAGAGGAGGAGGGAAGCGATCCTGTGATGCACGGATCACCACTCTTCTCCTCTTGAGACCCGGAGATTGAGGAGACCGCTCTTTACTGATGTTTTGGGTACCGCTGGCTGCTGGGCCAGCGGCGGAACAAAATGAAACAAAAGATACTCCACCCAGCCCTCCTTCGGGGGAGGGAGTGGTGCAGTCACCATCTCCCGACGAGCAGTCTCCTCCATCTCTGGGTCGACCGTCCCAGGGCCTCTTGCACTTCCGCTTGCCGCCAGGTTTGGCGGGGGCCTGGACGGGCTGGGCGTCCTGCCTACGACCGGCTCCACGACGCTGCCTGGTGGAAGGCTGCTGCGGCTGCGCGGGAGCGGGGGCGGCCCCAGGGGGGCGCCCATGGCGACGAGCAGGCTGAGTGGCTGCAGCCGGAGTGGAAGCAGCAGGTTTCCTCCTGCGCATGATGTGTTTGCCTCAGTCTGCTTCTGGGCTGCCGAGAACTGCTGGGCAAAGCTCTCGACAGCGTCGCCGAAAGGGCCGGTCTGCAACACGGGAGCATTCAGGAACTGTACCTTCTCCTGCTCCTTCATGTCAGCAAGACACAGCCAGAGATGGCGCTCCTGGACTACTAGTGTGGACATCGCACGACCCAGAGACTGTGCGGTCACCTTTGTCGCTCGAAGCGCGAGGTCCGTCGCAGCACGCAGCTCATGTAGAACCGCCAGGTCGTGACCACCCTCGTGCAGGTCTTTCAGGGCTTTGGCCTGGTGGACCTGCAGTAACGCCATGGCGTGGAGGGCAGAAGCCGCCTCCCCACAGGCTCTATAAGCACTGCCAGTTAGACCTGACGAATACTTACAGGCCCGTGAGGGGAGACACGGGTCACCCCGCAGGGTGGAAGCGGCTGTTGGACACAGTTGCATGGCCACAGACCGCTCCACCGAGGGGATGCCGCATACCCCAAAGCAGCCCCACCATCGAGGGTGGTGAGAGCGGAGGAACCACAAGATTTGTTTCGGGCAGTGAAAGGTGCCTTCCACGACCTTGTAAGCTCCTCATGCACTTCCGGAAAGAATGGCACCGGAGGGGGGCACTGAGAACCAGCGCGACCCCCACCGAGAAACCACTCATCCAGCCTCGAAGGATCGGGATGCTGTGGAGGATTCCACACGAGTCCGACATTCTCAGCGGCCCGGGAAAGCATAGCCGTCATCTCTGGGTCTGGCACGGACAACGCTACCACACCCGAAGGGGGCAACGCAGCCGGGTCATCATCCCCGGAGAGAGAGGGCCCGCCCTCCGATGCAGTGATTGACATCTGGTCGTCAGAGGGGGCACTGAAGGAAACACGTGGCCAGCGCGCTCCTTCGGCAGCTCCACCGGCTGCGGAGTGCTTGAGGGGTGAGGAGCTCCACTTGGGGAAGCCCTCAGCGTAATCCTCAAATCACCTCTGACTCCACCGGATCACGCGCACGCCGGATCACAGCAGAGGCAGAGGGACTCCGCCATGTTTGACATAGCGGAGTCGCACTCCGAGATGGTCATGTCCCCGCAAGAAGAACATGAACCATCCACGAAAGCCACCTCAGCGTGCTGAATGCCCAACAGGTGAGGCAGCGATCCTGACCGTCCTGAGGCGCCAGGAAACGACCACACCCAGAAACGCACGGGTGAAAAGACATCTTTAAAAAGACGCGATCACCCATGTTACTCTTTTAGAGAAATGCTCTTTTAGTGCTGAAGCACGCAGGGGAGCTGGCCACCGCACACTCCTAGTGTGGCTGTCAGCAGGAAGACGATCTTTCTCTCCCAGACACTGTGACCACCGCTGCCGCGCCGTAACGCCCGCACTCGCTCGCAGAACACTCTCTTGAAAGGGAGAGCAGTAGCTTCAACCACTACCGCTCGGCTCAGAAGCGAAAGGATGAATTGATGTGGTGCACCAGCTGCCTCTTATGCTCACGCTGTGATCAGCGGCAGCTGGATGCAATAATCGCATGCCAATGTCCATTGGCTCGTTTAGTTACACTCGAAGTGGATTGGTCTCTCTGGCGAGATCCCAATTTCGTCGGTCATCCGACGTGACTCGGAGTGACCGACTGAAAGGGGAACACACTACAGTTGAAATTACAATCAAGTACTTTACATGTGCTTAGTATGTTAGTCTACACTAAAAAGTGTACTTTAAAGCACACTTAAAGATTATTAAAACAATTTAAAATGTACTTTAAATCTCTTAATTTAACATTGATACAAAGTGCTTTTAACATTGATACAAAGTGTGTTAAGAAACATTTATGAAAACTACACTTAAGTGGCCTTTTATTTTAATAATATTGCATTATCTGCAAGTACAGTTTTTTAGAAAATATACTTTTAAGATTTAAAGTACAAGTACACATTTAATACAATTAAGTCAACTTCTTTTTAACAAGGGATTAAATTATCACAGTTTTATAGGGTAGGTCGGTAATGCTGCAAGTTCATTTTACTGACTTTATTCAGACAGATTGTGTCAATTACTAATTCAAATAAGTTATTAGAATCAACTCTCATATGTGTTTCCGATTGTCTTTGAAGTTTTACTACAAAAATTCTCCTTTACAGTGATTTATAAGGCTATGCAAAGTGGTTTGACCAAATTATTAGAACGTATCAGTTCATTCAATACAGCCGTTCACATATCTGACATCATTATGTACATCATAAGTTGGACTTACCTATTAAAGGCACAGAGTCTGATGTTGCCGGCATTATTTCTGCTACCAGAAGCATGAAAACTGTCAGTGAGAGCAGGACTGTGATCCCTGACAATCAAAAAAAAAAATAAATAAATAAAACATATTACTCCCTCATTGTACAAATTACAGACACCATTTTCATATGAATCCATGAAACTGTAAACAGATAAAGAGGAAACCGAGGCTTGTTGTTGCAAGAGTTATTTCAATCATGTCAACTCTTAAAGGGATAGTTCACCCAAAAATGAAAATTCTGTTAATAATTACTCACCATCATGTTGTCCCATACCTGTAAGACGTTCGTTCATCTTCGGAACACAAATTAAGATATTTTTGATGAAATCTGAGAGGGTGAGTAATTAATGATAGAATTTTCAATTTTGAGTGAACTATCCCTTTAATAGTTTTAGCATGGACTTGCTACTGCCAGTAGGGACACAGACACACTGCCATGCACATGTAGTTCTGCTGCTGCATGAATATAGGAACACATAAATCAAGTAACAGATCTAGACAGGTGGAGCTGGAGGAGGTGGAGGGATTCAGAGGAACTCTGATGGACCAGCTTACACTGCAAACACTGAACCAGACCAATTTAATGGTGAGCAAGCAAGCTTATTGTCTACAAAATCAGCAAAGGCCAGTCTTCTTGTGCCCCACAGTAAATTATGTGATTGCTAGCAGATTGCATGTAAAGGACCTACAGTATCAGCCTGAGCCATCTAGAGTTTCATGACTGAACTAGATATAGTATGTCAGTTTCAAACAACCAGTGCAAGCTAAATCAGTATATTTCTATGAATTCTATCCATCTAACATGTGGTTACTATCCAAAAATAGAACCACTATGAGAACTATTCTCTTGGAGTAAAAGTGTGACAACTAGCCCCAGCCTCCCCTACATAAGTGGCTGCTGTCAAGATGATAAAAGAGAATGCAAAAAAAGCAATCAGGCTTAAGTCTTAATTTGGTTCCTAGAAAAAAGCTTCATTTAATGCCCTACTTAGGTAAGAAATTAAGCAGAGCTATATAAAATGAAACTTCAATGTACTGTATCATACACAGTCGGCTAATTGCTGGTATTTAGAGTACTGATCTTGAATAACTCACAGAGCAACAGCCAATGACTCACTCTGTGGAAAGTAATGTTGGTAGCCTCATCACACTAATACCATTTAGGAATGACAAAATGAAAAAAAATAAATAAATAAAATAAAATAAATTGTGTTCTGCTTTCAGGTTCAGTTTCTTCCAGAGTGTTCCCTCATTCACTGTGGCAGCATCTTCTAAATCTAGCAGGCCAGATAAATAGAGGCATTTGGCCTTCAGAGCTCTCCAACTGCATTAATCACTGAAGCAATCTTTGGCAAGCCATCAATCTCACTACACACCTCTTACAGTAGCTTACAGGGATGTCGGCATAAATTGTACGCCTGCAGTGCCAAAGTGAATTTCACATGATGTCGGTTTAAATGTGAATATTTCACTAAGTCAGCAAAAAAAAGATGGAGAGGTTCACCGGTGTGAGAAATAAAATTAATGATTTTTAAAATGGCAAATGTGACATTATATGCACTTCTGGTTATGACAGAGGCTGGTTATGCTTAGCTCCCATAATAAAACCTTTTAAAGGTGAAGTGTGTATTGTTTCTTTCAATGTCTTGTCGGTTTCCCAGAAGGAGACAGTTCTTGGCAAGGAAGTTGAAGAAAACATGACATTTCAAATTAAATGCAGACATGAAATGCACACTTGAATGAATACAACTCACTATTATTAACATAAAAATTACAATGACATCACTTTATAATCATATCTAACATTAACACTTTAAAATGATGACAAAGGCACTAAGTAAATAGCTCACCAAGAGAGATCTTCTCGCCTGAGTCAGCAGGCAGCAGGAAGACCAACAGGGCCAGAGTAGAGATGAGTACACAGGGGATAAGCAGATTTAGACCGTAGTATAGCGTCCGTCTCCGCATCACCACCGTGAATGTCACATCTGGGTATGGCTCCTTGCAGCAGTCATAGAATCTCTCATTCCTTCGACCTGGAACCTCTGTGTTACATATAACTGGCAACATTAGAAAATTAATGCTTTGTGCAATGACCATTCAACACTGTCACTGTATGTTCACATTGTTGAAGGTCAGTGCAAAAATAATATAGTATGCTCAATATTGCCATAACTAGCAAATGCAATGCTGTATAATTTATCATATCTTATGTAAAATAAAAATCTTTTAAAAAAACCCATCACTTTTTTGGTTGATTTTTTATTTTTATTTTTATTTTTTTTTAATTTATTATTTTTTTTTACCACAACAGAGTTGCATATTAAGCTTGATAACCCTTGTGAAAAAAGAAACAAACTTAAGCACACTTAAGCATACTAAAGTACTTATTATTGAAATAATATACCTAAGTGCAAGTTGAATGGATTGTTTTCTGACAAGAGGAGACAGGTGAATAGGGTTAAAAAAAAAAAAAAAATCACCATACTTACACATTTGTTTGATTACATTAAGAATTACAAACATTTTTTTTTTATTAAATGTTTTCTGAAATGCTATGTTGAAATATGCAAATGAGGTGTTATCTAATTAAATATGCACTAATTTGCATATATTTCTAGAACAAAAATCTCAACATTGGATGAAGCCAGGTTCAAAATTCTTGTTTCATTTTGTTGACATATTAGACTCAAAGGTTTTTACAGAGGGAATTTTGGATATCTCTTTTTATCACTCCCAAAAAAAGCCATAAAACGTAGTGAAAAATCATGGCAAAAAACAGCCATTTTTTAAAATAAAATGTTGTATAAAACCAGGCAAATTATATATGAACAAACCCCTCTGTAAAAACCTTCAGAATATAGATAGTAATACAACTGTAGCATTTGGTGTATGTAAGTGTTACTGAAGTGGAGATTTTTGGCTCAATGCAGGAGAAAAATCTCATTTTGAGAAAACAGGCTTTAAAGATATGTATTGTAATAGAACTCTACAGACAGAAATAAATAAAGTGCTATAAAAGAAACACTTAAAGATGTATTTTGGATGTTTTCTTTCCATTAGTCTGAAAAAATACTTAATGAAAAGTCAAAAATCTCAAAATTGACAAATGCATGAAAAGTGTTTTTGCCTGCAGTGTCTTGCTTTAATTGGATGCTATAATATCAATTAAATTAAAATGCAATGTAGTTTACATTTCTATTAAATACAGCTGAACTTTCTTTGGTCCTTTTGACCCATAAGAGGGACTTGAGTTCATCTTTATATGTAATTTCATAATTTCTTCTATTGTCTTGAAATCTGAAATATGGGTAAAGTTTACTGCTAAATGTACTGACAAGCATTTATGGCATATTTAAAATATATTAACTTCAAATAAAATACTGAATAACTCATTAAAATTAAAATTCTAATCAAGTACTTTACATGTTAGTTAACACATCAAAATAAGTGTACTTTTTTTAAAGCACAACAAAAGATGACTAATTATGATTTCAAATGTATTTTAATATAATATTTTAATATAAAACTTGTAACTGAAAAAAGAAGCATGATAGTGTACTCTCTTTATGTATACTTAAGTGGGTTTTCATTAATGTTATCTATGAGTATACACATTTTTATAATATATTTTGAGATTTTAAGCACGCAAGAAGTGAACATTCAATACAATTAAGTGCACTTCTTTTTCTCAAGGGAAGGCTATAATGAAATACAACGTGATGAATACAACAAAATACCGACAAACATTACAAGAGATTTCAGAGTCTTCTAACCCTCGTGTTATGTTCTCTCATTTTGACATTGAAAAATATTTTCTTTTCCAAAAATACTAGTTAAGGCTATTGCATTGGAATAAATCTCTCAATATGCTATATTATTACCAAATATTGACTTTTTTATCCACTTGTTTTCTTTCAATTAGCAGAGGTTTTATATTTCTTTTTGGAAATGATTGAGTCTCATTGATCTGAGCCTGTGCACCTCAGTTATCCAGAAATAATGCTCTTTTCACTCAAAAACCAAGATGCATGAGCTCAGATCAATAATTCAAAAGGCAATACAAAACCTGTTGTATAAAAGAAATCAAGTTCACAAAAAGATTGAATACAAGATCTGGTGATAATATAACAAAAGGCTGGTCATTTTGGGAACACCAAATTAGTTTAAGGAATTTTCAGCATAGCATAAGGATTAACAATGTGCATTATAATGTATAATGTATATCACCCTACCCACAAGGTCCCACTCTCCATTTGCAATATATCCTGTGATGTCAGCATCAATCATCTGCAGGTCCAGAGACCATCCCCCATATGTCCAGGAGCCAAACTTCAAATCACACCTCTGAAGATCAAAGGGGAACCAGCGAACATCGATGTAGCAGGTGCTTTTGAATATCCCTGTGAACAGAAATGTGAACTGACTGATATGGAACATTTTCTGTGGAGAGTAATAAAACAGATCTTCCTTAAAGCCCTTAAAGTCATAATAGTAACAACTATAATAAAAATACGTAACATTAATCATCATAATTATTAGTACTATTACATCATCATATAGGAGAATTTTGAAAATTCGATTTCTTTAAACCATAATGGTGATGAAAATGAACATCAGGGGAATAGTTCAATAAGACGATCATAAATTGAAGGTGCCAGTAAAGACATACGCATGTAATTTAGCTCAGACCGTTGATTGTTTAATACTTCATCTTCCCTCTATGTTTCATTGCTTTCTTTTGCCATAAAGCATAACTAGGCTTCTGACAAAGCTTTATGGAGGTTCTAGAGAAGGCAATCTCTTCAATGTCACTACAAAAAGAATTTAGTGCAAACTCACTGACTGGACTACGTGCACTCATGAATCAAATGTTTGTCTCAGTATAGAGCCTGCTTCAGCTTTCACAGCAAGAAACAGGAGGAGAAAAGTAAATGATGTAGTAGAGGTGAATGCTGCACAACATCAAATAGTTTGTCAATAAGGCAACTCATTAGACTTATATGTAAAGGTATATGTAGCTTTCCATATTAGCATAAAATCATATTTGCTGATTTTGCATTATATAAATGAGTTTAAAGGTGCACTATGCTTTTTTTTGTTTGTTGTTGTTGTTGTTGTTGTTTTGGATAGTACTGATACTTATTGACGCTGATGCAGCATCTTGCCAAAGGAAAGCTTTTTGGCTTGTCACAGCATTGCATAAATACCCTATTTGTCAGCAATATAAATTTTACTTCCACAACCAAAAGTGTCCTATAATTGGACAGTTATCGAGATAAAGCAAGTAGTGAAGTAGATCCCAACTTGGCTGCTTTCACCAGGTAATTGTGACTTTATATCTTGTAACTGTGACAAAATTTCTCATGATTCTGACTTTCTTTTTTGTAATTGTGAATTTAATTTTGAAAGTTTGTACTTTATCTTTCAACTGTGACTTAGTTCAGAGTAAGTTCATTCTTTCTTTTTAATTTTGTCACACAAATACGTATTTTATTTCTAACTCTGATCTGTAAAAGGCTTTCATAGCAATCCTCCCCATATAGAATAAAACTGTTTTTTCTTTCTAGATCAAGTGGGAAAAATTACTTGTGGCATCATAAACATCTGAAAAGTACCTGGTGGTAGGTATTGGCAGGCTCCAGAGGAATTCACCAGCACATTAGTATGAAATGTGGCATCAAACCTTTCATCAGCACTGTGGAGAACACAAGAATCATTTTAAATAAAAAGAACACAACGATGATTTATGAACATCTCAGAGGAACACTTAGAAACACTTCCGATTAGTCCAATACAAAGTAAATGCATTTCATCTACACTGAATTATTGTGCACCACTAATGGCTGTGCAGTAAGTACTGGATTTCAGGGAAATGACAAATCAAAATTGCCTTGTGCCATGTTTAGTTTTATGTTCCAATTATGTAAATGTGTTTGTCTAAATTAATTCTCATTCAGATAATGGAGGCATGTTTGAGAATAAAGAATTCAGTCTCAGAAATTCCTGTGGAAAAGATCACAGTGGGCCAAGCTGCTAAACCAACAAAACCAAGATGTTCACTACCAAAATTAACGCTCTTTCAATAAATAAATATACCAGTTGATGTATAACGCCTCATTTGACTCCATTTTAGTTTCTATTTAGTGATTCACTAACTTGACCTCAACATACCGGCAAACTCTTCATCTTCTGTGGCAGATTCACTTGAAGCTAATTCTTTACTATTTGCTACTGCTTTTCCAGTAGACAGAGACAAATGAGGCCAAACCTTTGTTTTCCATGGCGTAGTGCAAACTCAGTGTCCATGCAGTTACCAGCACTTTTTCCAGGCAATTGACCAACTCTCAAGAAATCGTTCACAAACAGGGTTTAAACTTTTAAAGATATGTTTGGTTTTTATGAAGCTCTTTTATGATAAGCCAATTATACATAAGAGTTTATCAATAACTGTGAAGGTAACAAACCTGTTATACAGTAAGATGTCAGGCTTCCAGATCTGACTGTCAGGAAATCGTACACTCGTCACTCCAGGATATTCAGAAGTGTTCCACTGAAGATAGTAGTCATACCAGTACTGAAATAAAGAGAAGTCCACTTCATCATTGTCAATCAGGAACAACATGGGAATTTACACTGGTGCAAACTGAATTAGGCATGATAAGAACTTGAATTTGAACCTGAATCGCTGTATGGTCTTCTTTAAGCACATGAATATATACATGAAACATACATTATAATGCATAATTCATTCAGTTTTTATTTTAAGATTTTTTTATTGAGCAAGAAAGGTCTAATAAATGTAAATTAGATGCAATTTATATTCACTGATAGTCTGCTGAGATCTTTAAATGCAGTTAACAAGGTTTTCAGATTCATAGGCACACTTTGTAGTGTACAGCACTGACCAAGGACAACATCTGAAGGACTGTCATGGAAGCAGAGACAAATCCATTGCATTACCTTCACAGTTATTAACATTCAGCTATTAATAACAGACCCACAGAGAGGTCTTCTGCAAGTCACATTAAAGGAACATGACTGGTGAGCAGTCTGTCAGACAGTGATAAGTGTTGGTGTCTTACCAGCTGTAACCAAATGTTGGTTGTAAGTACTTGATTTTTCTCATCCTGTAAATGGACAAAGATACACTCTTATAAAAACTGAAAATATGATTAAAGAACTACTTTCGAAACATGGTTTGAAACCATATTTTACATTAAGTCACAAGGGTTAAGAGTACACTTTTAAAAAGAGGACACCTAACTGTATGTTAAATGCAACTGAATGAAAATGTATTATTCCACTGTAGATTGCTTTTTGACCCTCTTAAGTATGACTTAGGTACATCTTTATGCGTATGCAATTCCATAATTATTTCTATTGCCTTTGAAACATGGTTAAAGTGTACTGCTGAATGTACTGACATTCATTCATGTAATGGCATTTCTATTAAAACGTGTATGTCATGTACTTCTAAATATGTCTGTAATTACACATTTGTCATGCACTTTAGTATATTTAAAAAAAAAAATATTGACTTCAAATGCAATACTGAATAACACAATTAAAATTATAATCAAATACTTTACATTAGTATGTTACTCAGCACAAAAATAAATGTAATTCTTTAAAGCATAATGAAAGATTATTAAAACAAAATCTTTTAAATGTACTTTGAAGAAAAAACATTTAATTTCAGTGGATTGTGCTGTTGTTTAAGAACATGCCAGTTGCTCAGCTGATGAAAAATCTTCCCAAAAATCTTTCAGTATAGACAAAAAATCATTTTGGATTATTATCCAGTGCATACAAAACTGCTAGTCTCTCGCTCACAGCCTCATTTTCATCTGTGTTAAATTCAGTATGGCATTTACCCTTCAAGATCTATTGCTGCATGAACTGTGACAAATGATCTGTCGTGGCTTTCCAAAATGTTTATGTTGCCATCTTCAAAAGCTTGTAATATTTGCCTTGACATCTCTACATCGCCTCACTTCCACATTTTCTGTTAAAATGCTTTTCCTCATCCTAGTTTAATGTAAAATGTGACATTGTATTTTTACAAAACATTAAATATGTACAGTAGCTGCAACTGCAAAATGCTGTAATCTTGGTGGATTTCAAAGTGAACAGATCATTATTTGGATCATCATCTGGACATTTTTTTGCAAAAAAGACTAGAGAGATATGGTATATCCTGCTGATGTAACACATTTATTTGGATTATCCTAAAACATTGTTTATGGTCATACTTTATCAGGGTGTGTTAAGTGTTTCATCTTTTATTATTGAATTAACTTACCACATCCATAATCTGCATGAGACTGAAGCTGAAATACACAGTGAGCGAGTGTGTGTCATTGAACACAGGTCTCTCCAGTGGGTTATAGTCTTTCATCAAGTCTCTGTAGAGTCTCCTCTGATGCTCTCCCTGAAGTGACACTGTCAGAGAATGAACAATGTGACATGGTTGCAGAGTTTCACCTCGAGTCATTCTGCACTGCGAACTGCTTCCAGAAGAGGTTTGCAGCGTGCCGTGAATGAGATATTCAGGAGAACGCTTGCAAATCAACAGAGGCAGCTGTTCCATCTCATTTGGATGTACGTGTATTGATCTGAAACTCTCATCAAAGCTTTTCTGCTGGGTTTCAGTGATTAAATCTCCACCAGGAAGTCTGACTGATTGGACTCAACCACTTTCCTTAAGTATGCATCTAACTCCCTGTTTGAACTATTTTTAACATTCGCCAAATTTGGACAGCAAACAGCATAGAGAATTTGATGCACCTTGTGAAGATGTTATGTTAAAGATGTACTTTTTGTAAGTAAAAAGCAAATCATAGGTAACTCCAGCTTCTTTCCCAAAGTTCAATCAGTGCCCTCTCTCTCATCTAGCTGAATAATAAAAGGGATCTTTTCCCCAGCGTAATTCCCTTAAGATCACATCAATTCATAATCTAATTCCACCACGGACATCCTCTAGATTACGTCAGACCTTTTCTTTATTCAAAAAGGCACCTGTGATTCATGAGTGTCCAACAAAGAAACCAGAGAGCTGGAGTCCCTTGTCAGTACCAGAGACATTTTACTGTACACAAAGACAAAGCATCCAGTGTAACCACATCTTCAGAGTGCACTCAAAGACTCAGTCAAAGACCCTAATTATAAAAACCACAGCAATTGGAAAAAATTAAATAAACTTGACTCTGAGCAAAGCAGATTCAAGCAACATTTTATACGGTATACATATGTGCAAATGTAAACTGCCAACATAAAGCCATGACCTTACATTTGATCAGATTCAAATATTGTCCTTTCTTATTAACTTGAATTGCCTTTCTGGCCCATATCCTCATATAAACAAGCCTCAAACCAAAACATCAATTTTAATTTATGCCACAGTCGCAGTTGAAATACTGCAATCCAAATACAGCAGACATGTAACACTAATCCTACAAGTAAGCAGGAACTATTATTGAATAGTTTGACTTAACTTAAATAGAGCAAAAGAGAAAAAAGTCAATAATTCAACAAAGCTCACAGGTATTTCATAATTAAATATCCATTTGGTTTCTTACCTCTCCATAGGCAAGCTGTAGTCGTGAAATAAAGAGTATATTCCCAAATTCCCATGTTTCTATGAAAGTTAAATTGCAGAAATGAATAGAAAAGCTCTAGGTGATGTAGGTTTCAGTGTTGTAAAGAATCTCTCTCAGTGTCCCACAGGCAGAAGTGAATACAGTCTCATGCAGCAGCATCAACAAAAGGCACGATGCCCCGCCTCCTTCAGCACTACATGTATTACACTCTCTCTCTCTCTCTCTCTCTCTCTCTTAGTTTAATGTTTTATCCTGTGGTCTTCCACTGACATATTGTTTTTAAATTAACCTAATTACAACATAAAGCCTAAAAGGAATGCTAATGGGTTTTCTATGATTTGTAACCAGTTGTAAAGGGCTTCAATAAAAAATCCTGCTAGAGTCAAAGAATATAACTGAAAACTGCAAAAACTGAAATTCAATCAATCAATCAATCAATCAATCACTCACTCACTCACTCACTCACTCAATCAATCAATCAATCACTCACTCACTCAATCACTCACTCACTCACTCACTCACTCACTCAATCAATCAATCACTCACTCACTCACTCACTCACTCACTCACTCACTCACTCACTCACTCACTCAATCAATCACTCACTCACTCACTCACTCACTCACTCAATCACTCACTCAATCACTCACTCACTCACTCACTCACTCACTCACTCACTCACTCAATCAATCAATCACTCACTCACTCAACCAATCAATCACTCACTCACTCACTCACTCAATCAATCAATCACTCACTCACTCACTCACTCAATCAATCAATCACTCACTCACTCACTCACTCACTCAATCAATCACTCACTCACTCACTCAATCACTCACTCACTCACTCACTCACTCAATCACTCACTCACTCACTCACTCACTCACTCACTCACTCACTCACTCAATCAATCGCTCGCTCGCTCGCTCGCTCGCTCAATCAATCAATCAATCACTCACTCACTCACTCAATCAATCAATCAATCACTCACTCACTCACTCACTCACTCAATCAATCAATCAATCAATCAATCAATCAATCAATCCTGACAAAAGTGTATTTTCAGTCTATTCGTAACTTTATCCAATTCATCTTCTAAGTAATAATTAAAGAGTAAGAGTGAGAATAGCTCTTTATTTGTATATTTCATTAAATGTTACCACTGTGGAAATTATTAAAAACAAATGGTAATTACTACAGTGCTGTATTAAGCAGAACACTGGTATCCCATTCCACACAAAGCCTCAGTGAATCTGTGAATGCACCCTCAGACACTACCTGTACCAACTTTAATTTTGCACAAGGGCTTGGATCATGGTCATCTAATTCATACATTTCCAAGGCTACTGAAATGCCATACATGAGGTTAATTTAGGCATTTTGCTCTTACCTCCTACAGTTCCCAGTGCTGCATGATTTGGGTGGAAGATGTAGGAGCAGAGACTTGGCAAATGCCCCACTGCACTGAACAACCAGCAAGACAGATTCAGCTTCGCAAGTTGCTGCTCAGCACATTAAAAACAGATTTCTTAAAGGTGTACTCTGTGATTTTTTGCTCATTAAAAAAGCTTTAAACATAAAGAAATTAATAGCGTTTTTAAAAAAAAAAAGGTTTTTCATGGAGTAGGTCACCTCATGCACTTAAAAACAGAGTGTTGAATTTAGATGGTTTAATCATGTATAGTACATTGTTAAAGGTAGGCGATTTCAGAGAGACTAGCAATAGCAGCTAGCTTTAAAAGCACAAGATCCCACCCTCCCTGCAAATCACTCTCCAAAGCCACGCCTCCTCCAAAACACATGAATGCGCACAGGCAGAAGTTCCAGACCACATCAGTACTTGGTCCTTTGTTTACTTCATTTTGCCACAGATTCATTTACAAACAAGGCACAATTTGACACAGGATTTTCAGAAATATTGAAACTAAAAGATGATGCTGTGTCGACTGTATTGGATCCGATGTCACACCACACAAGTGTGAATAACTGTTTTCATTACGTGATCACTATTGCTTTGTCTGTAATTACAGCTCGTTTGATATGTACTGAGTATTTATGCATTTTTAACCTAAAACACAGCAGCGTCCATCTGTGAAGGATGTAGGCTGTCAAACATGCACAACTGTTAACCAATCATAGCAGTGGGTGTTTGCTTCCGAGTCTACAATCCGCCACGCCTATTCAAACAGAGCGTTCAGATGACGGGGGTTAAAAACGGAACAGAAAATAACCTATTACTTCTAAATTATGTTTGCTAGGTTATGTTTTATGTTTTTGTCAACAGCAAAAAATTATTTTCGACTACTTGACTAGTTTATATTCGCCCTACATAATTTAATGTAGTACACTGCAGATTTTAGAGAATTACATTAGCCTACTTGAAGGCAAAGAAATCCTTCAGATTCATCATTAAGGACAGAAATATTTATTGAGTTAATCTGTGTTTTCCTGTTTTTTTTTTTTTTTGTATTTACTTGTTTGCTAGTGATTGGGGCAGACATGTTGAGATCACAACACCAACTCAGTAACCAATCTATTACCAGACACTTTTGCTATGTGGAATAAGAAAATCATGATTGGCTGTGAATAGAGCACTTCTGTTTAAAGAAGAGTGATTCTGCAGCAAAGTACAGTATAAAGGAAAAGGAGTTATATGGTGGCCGAGAGAGCTCAATGCGCTGCAACTTCAGAAAACATATGCAAATAGAAAAAGCACCAGCAAATCAAAAAAACGTCTTCATCAGTTTGACAGCAGGTGCTGCAAATGCTCACAACGCAAACAAATAAAGAAACGCACTGCAAATGCTCACAACACAATCAAATAAAGTATTTTATTTGCAGCGCATTTTTTTGTTTGGTTGTGCTGTGAGTATTTGCAGTGCTTTTCTTTATTTGTTTGTGTTGTGAGCATTTGCAGCGCGTGTGTTGTCAAATGGATGAAGTTGTTTTCTTAATTTGCAGGTGTTTTTTTCTATTTGCAGTGCGTTGAGCTCTCTCAGCCACCGTAGAGTTGGGCCGTTGCCATTTGTGGAGGCTGAGATAGGAAAATTTGGAGAACAGAGAGTAGACGGCAGAACAGAAAATGGGAAATTCATGATTGGAGCATTTGTCACTTGTGGGGCCAGCCTTGTGCTAGGATCAGCTCCCGTTACTGGCAGAGAAAACAAATGATTACAGAAAGCTGGTTGCATGGGCGGTATGCTTGGGAGGTGGGAGGAGATTCTTGAGTTGAAGCGGACGAGGGTTGGTGGAACCGCAGGGTAAGGCTGGAATGGAGCACAGGACTCACTTGCTGTAACTGTAGGCTGGGTCAAAGATTGTTTAAAAATAATCTTAGTGTGCTTGGACACATCCCACAATCTGACTCTCTCAAAGCTACAGTAATATTTTTTTTTTAAACTGGATGCCTACATCGAAGAAAGAGTTGAGACAGTATTGAACAGTTTGTAAGGCACTCACCAAGCAGAAAGAAATAAAAATCAGACCAAAACCATGAACTGTGGCTTTTCACCACTTCTTTGAGCTGGGAATATACCCCTTTACTATAGCACTGAAACGCAATACCTTTCAACCCCACAAAGGCAGAGAGGGAATATGGACTATTTTTTCATTTCGTCATGCTGGATCTATTCTCAGTAGATGGACAGATGGCCAGTGCTCAATACACACCAAATATCTGTATGAAATCTATCCCAATTTAATACTATTTTCTGTGATTTCACACCTGAGCCCTCTCATATCCCTTTCATCATCACACAATCGCATCTCATGTGCTTTAGTGTCGGTCCCATCCAAAAGCTACAGCTTGAGCAATTACAGAGAATTATATACCTGTTTCTGTGAACATATCTGAAGCACAATAATGTCACCTAGAAAAAAAAGGACACTTCACATTAACAGCAACAGACAGAGCACAACTGTACAGTCTGACAGCCTTAATTTGACTAAAAGTCTTTAACAAGTGAGGTTCATATCTTACCTTTACATTCATTCATTCATTCATTCATTCATTAAAGCACAAATTAGCACAACATAAGTTGACCATTTTGCTGTACAGAAGCGAAGATGAGGAAAAAGAGGAACAAAAATAATAAAACAAATAAAAAGAGTAATTTTGTTAAATTAATACATGAATTATGATGACTTAAATGCAAAGGTAAAAAGATCAGACTTTAACTTAGATTTAACCTCATATACAGAGGATACACATCTCACAGATGAGGAATTACAATAGTCCAGAAAAGATAAGACAAAAGCATGCATGACTCTTTCAAGATATTTAGGAAAGATCTTGGATCTTTAGGATAGGAAAGACATAACTTTAGACAGAAGTTTTAAATGAAAGAAGCTAGACTTAGCGACAAACTTAAGGAGGAATTAAAAATAACTTCCAAATTGTTCACAGTCAGTTTAATATAGGAATTTAAATTGCCAAAAAATTAAATTACACAGTATTTCGAGACCTCCATGATCTTATATCAGCTAAACATGTAAGCAAGATTTCTAAACCTTAGTGCGAGCTTAGCCTGGGCTTCAAAATAGGTCTGTGATACTAAATATCTACAGAACACACTGAGCACCTCCTAGCAATCCTTGCTGTTCAGACAAGTAAAAATGGACTATTTAAAACCATTTTAAGTTAGTCAAGGTAATTGTATGTGGGCTTGCTGCTATGCAAGATGGTCATGTCCACTGGCTGGTAGTCCAGTAGATAAACCATGTATGGTAGATACAGTACAACAGAGCTAATGACCATAAATGACCAGCTAAAAACCATTTAAACAGGGTTTTAGTCTTTCTTACTATAAAGGTCTACAAAAGCCAGGATTTGGGAATCTACTAGAAGGCGCTAAGATTTGGCAAATGATCGAATGATTTGCCAAATGATCCAATGCTTATTTGTGATTGCGCTCTAATCATCAAAGAGCTTCAAAGGTTCTATTTACAAAACGATTTTTCTGTTTTGAGCATTGTAGCCAATAATTTGTTGAATGTAATGGCCAATCAGAGGTGTTTATGTTAGAATCAGAAGTCAGAATCCTCTCAAAGTTCAAAATATGGTATGTCAAAATAGATGTGCATTAAGCAGTGTATTCCATCTGCACTTTACTAGAGCACCCTCACCAATTTCAGAAGCACCATCAGATATTTAATTATGGAACTGGGCTTTTTATTCTGAGCCGGTTTCGCAGAAGTGTCCGGCTGCTGACGGGTACACACATTAGTGAACGAGCGGCAGTTTAACACAATTAAACTTCCTTTCCCACTCTGATACATTAGCACTGCATCAATGTGAGTTATCACAAGCATACATTAACATCTGCTTTCAATGGCTGAAACCAAACCCTCTGTAAGACAGCAGGGTCATAGAGAGGTCAAATTATTCCATGACAGAGAGGGCTATGATCAGGTGACTGCCCTCAAACAAAACATGACATGTTTTTAAAGGAAATTTCAGTGGCGGGTTTGCATTAAATTTTCTGGTATCTTGTCAAATGTTCTGTTGATTTTGACTGTGATCAGCTGCAACACGAGAGTTTTCAGAAAGCCCAGCACCACCAAACAGGATGACATTTCATTTCACAGTGCTGTGGATATAATTGGAAAAGAAATGATTTTCAGTCATGGAGACTAGATGGCAGGAGACCAGCAGTGAGATGGCCAGTGTAATACGGCTTCTGTCCACAGCGGACACAGATACATACAGAGATACTGTGTACCCAGCAGGCATTCACAGCTTAAGTGACCGATCATGATGAAAACTGGGAAAGATGGAGAGGCATGAGTCAACAGTGTGTAAGAATTATATTATTTAACATTCAGCTGTTTTTGAGAGTTTTCTAAAAATATTTAAAGTGTCTTTTAATAATGATTTTTCATCTAATATCACACTGTGAAAATTTAGTCATTTTAACAGACAAAGGTGTTGAAGGTGTCTTCTTGTTCTTCCTTGGACCATGTTTATTACTAGCACTAAACTGTGTCCTGTAACATTTGTAACGTCACTGTATTTTTTCTGTAAAGTTAAAGTTTGTATAGGGCTCAGATTACTAAAACAAACAAGATATTACAATATCATGGAAATATTATCAAGGGGAGAGGCCTGTGTGAAAATGCATAGCAGTTTTTAAAAACTTTACTGGCATTTTCAGATTTTCTAAAAACTTAATTCTGTATGATTTATAAGCTTGTTTTCTCATGGGGACCAAAAAAATGTCCCCACAAGGTCAAAATTGACTGGTATTGCTATATTTCTAGGAACATTGGTCCCCATAACGTAGGGAATGCCAGGTACACACACACACACACACACACACACACACACACACACACAAACAAACATTGAGACTCATAATTTTTATTTTTGCCAATTTTTGCATGCCAAGAATGTTTTCTCATAATTATGGAAACTTTGTTCAGGTGGAAAAAAATTTCTAGCTTGTTAGAAGATGTAACTGCCACTGAAAGTTCTGCTGATTTTATCTCTTAAATTTGATTTGTTCACATCATGCATGTCAGATTAAAAAAAAAAAAAAAGCATTTTTTTCAAGTTCATTTCCTCCCATATTTCTGCTTTGTTGGTTTAATCCCAAGAATGTGTTGCTACATGAAGTTCTGCAGTTACAACAACATCTCTCACTGCAGTTTAAACCAATTAGTTTACTCACCAACATCAATTTCTACTTGCATTTGGTGTTTTCTAAGTGCTCATTTTAGACCATGCTCACAAGTCAAGAGTCCTAAACAGGAAAAATGCAAGTTTTTAACAGTATCGTCTGTCAAATTAATTAAACTTATCAGCATATTGGAGCACTAACTTTAGAGGTGAGAGAATAATACACTGCCATTGACATTCGTGATTTTTATTTTTTTTTTTCTCTATACTTTGGAAGTCAATGGCTACCGTCAACTGTTTGGTTACCAGTATTCTTCAAAATATCTTCTTTTGTGCTCAACAGAAGAAAGAATCTTATACAGGTTTGGAACAGCTTGAGAGTGAGTAAATGATAGCAGAATTTTCATTTTTGGCTGAACTACCCTTTTAACATGAAATGGTAAATAACTTCAATCACCATCCATTTCCCAAATTAGTTCACTGATTTATTGGATGAATATTTTTGGATGCACTTATTGGACACAGAATAATAATCTGCCCAGAAGTTTTCATTTTTTCAGCACATTCAGTGTAAACAGATGTAGCATTTCAGTTAAATAAGAGATGACTGCAGGGTCAGCAATGGGCAGTTTGTGGTGGGCCACTCTGCCCTTCCTCCAGACAGATCCACCCAGGCAGTGGAGAGAAAGGAGAGCAGGACGTGCAGCCAGAGGTGACAGATGCAGTGCTGTGATCGCCAGCAGCTGAGCCTCTCTCCAGCTCGCCTTTCTCTTCTTCACTTGGAGTAAAAATAATAAGCCTCTTTAGTGCAACACTAACCACATCTTTTTGTTTAATTTGTCAGGGGATTGTCTGATATCCATTAATTTCTCACTATTTATTCTTTTTTTCTTACTATTTAACTAAACAGTTATTTTAAGAACTACCGTTCTTTGGCTCTCTGGTCTTCACCTTTTGTGTACCTGGCTATCAGTTATGGCAGGTAAGAAGCCATTGCATTTCCACAATCTTACTAACTTATTTTAGTTATTTTGAACAGAACATGCAAAAACCTATCCATGGAAAATGTTATTTGATTTGTCATTTATAATGTTCTACATTCTATATGTGAATGAGTTTGTGCTGCTAATTGAGGATTGTTATTTTCTCTAATACAGGGGTGTCAAACTCAGTTCCTGGAGGGCCACAGCCCTGCAGATTTTAGATTCAAACCTAATTAAACACACCTGATCCAACTAATCAAGTCCTTCAGGTTTATTTGAAAACTACATAGTATGTGTTGAAACTAAAATACACATTCATTTGACATGTTTCTTCCTGTTGATTCTAAGTCAAAATGTTTTTCTTTCCAGAAAAATACTGTTCCTTGCTTTTGTTTGAATTCCCAACAACGGAAGAGGTGTCACTGGCATTGCCCTGAGTGCCAGCATATCTTGTGTCGGGCCCCTGACTTTAAAAAGCACCTCCAAAATCATGGTGTGTGTAATGTTACTAGTTACATTTTGAAGTCATGTTTCATTTTGATTTAATCCAAGTTAAGTTTATTTCCCCTCATCTTTTTTGTACTGTTTTCAGATCTTGCTGTTACAAGCAAAATTACCAACAAGCCAGAGTGCATGTGCTTTTGATACTAGTATTTCTGAATGTTTAATATTTATTGGTCTTAGTCTACATATTGTCTTTACATATTTGTCTATTGTTCCTCAGAAGGGCCATCGTCAGAAAACCTGTTTTGGGGTTTTTTTGCGAGTGTACTCTACAGGCAGTACCACAGCACTTCAAGAAGGTAAAGCTGCTTTGAATTGCTTAATTGTGAATCTCAAGGTTAAGCTTTTTACACATCTTTATTTGGTAGCCAGTAAAAAAATGTGCAATGTTTTATTACGAACCTCCTAATGAAAAGAAAACATTAATTTTTAATGTACCTTTAATCAACATTACTTCACCATATTTCAAATGTCTGTATTTTGTAGTTTCAACAAGCTGACCAGAGCTTGACACTGATTGCAGGGAACAGACAAATATATGTGCCAGGAAGGAGATCCCAGAATTCCAGTTAAAAACCAACTAAATCCACTAGTATACAAGTTTTCATATAAGGAACATATGGTTTAAATATGAAATATCATATCTAGCCTTGAACAAAGTATAAAAAGTCATATAGGATTGGTTATAAATGTGATTATAAATATTAAAACATTTACTGACTATAACATTTTTCTTACTTTTATTTTTTAGTTGCAACAGTTAATTGATATTTTTGTAACAGAACTACATTTTTATATATTTCAAGTAGCTTGTGATCAAATTATTCTTTTTTGTTTGTTTGTTTGCAACCTAAAACATTCCGATGCTCATGCAATATTCTCAGCTATCCCACATTGCTGGACAGAAGGTAATATGGGTATGATTAACAAACCTGTTTAACAATAACAAATAATGAGAATACATGATGCTTATGCTTTGTTGTTGTGTGGTGTTTTTTTTTTTTTTTTAATCTAGTGCTAAGATGTTCCTGTTGTCAATGCATATGTAGTGGCTACTTGACGTGCACCTCTAAATTGTGATCCATTTCTGTCCCTACCTGTAAGTGGATTTAAAAATTTATAGTTTAATTTTAACGCACTGCTTCAGTGTTGACATCACTCAGTATTGTAACTTATATTTATGTTGTGACTCTGTTTTCTCCAACAGGCTGATGCATCCTCAAAAGACTGCACCCTTTTCCTAAATGCAAGTCAAGTCACTGAACTTGTTCTGTGTTCCAGTTGAAGTTCTATGCATGTGACTGCAAAACAATTTTAAATTTTTGTGATATCTATACAAAATATATTGGGACTGTTTATTGTTCCTTACAACTTTTAACAGTTGAAAATATTAGTTCATTGGTTCAGTTCAACATTTTGTTCTCTGGCTTTAGATAGGCATAGACAGTGGCTTTTAAAAAAAAAAATTAAAAGTTCTCTTTCTTTCTTTCTTTCTTTCTTTCTTTCTTTCTTTCTTTCTTTCTTTCTTTCTTTCTGTCTGTCTTTCTTTCGCTCACTCAATTGCAGTAAGGATGATGGATCTCAGAAGCTTGTTAAAAATAAGGTATTGATTCATGTTACAACATATGAAGTGTATAAGGAAAATGTTTTATTTTCCAGGGTGTTCCTGTACAGTCAGTATCTGTGGACTGGATTCAAAGTTGTAAAAAAATGTTATCTGTTTGGCAGTATGCTCTTTATAAGGCGCTTAACTGGGAGTTTGACCTCACCCAGGTAAGCAAAGTATCCTTTCCTTTTCTATATTGGTAAAAGGTATTACTTTTGGACATTTAAACATCAATTTCCAAATTTATCTTTTGCTTTTCAGCATGATATGGCCCATATAAGGAGTTGGTGGGTGAATCTGCTCCTATCCAAAATGACACATGGTAGGTATACGTGAATATGGGAATAAAATGCATTTTACACAAGTAATGTTTAGTAATAAGTTACTTTTTTTTTCTTATCAGTTTTTGCAGTGCACATCAGCCATGTCGCAAGCATTCAAGGAGGAGACAACAGCAGGAAGTTTTACAGGATGCTTTTGATACGGTTTACATTGTACAGCACTGACTTTTACTACATACCAAACCTGTTACGAATTTAAAGGCTACTTTATTAAACAAGAACAAAACAATGTTGTTTTTTTTGAAATACTACAATTTTAAAACTGAACTTTCATAACACAGCAAAATATGATTTACATACGTACACACACTTATATCTATCCATCTATCTATCTATCTATCTATCTATCTATCTATCTATCTATATATATATATATATATGTATATGTATTTTTTTTTTTTTTTTTTTAACAGAGATGGCGACAAAGAGGCAAAACTTACGGACTGCAGCTTTAATTCAAATAACCTGAAATGAAATCTGCTCATCCGTTTCACTTTGTTACAGTCTCACATTCTTAAACAGTTGTTCTCAACTTGCAAAATTGTATATATTTACAAATTAAGCTTATTTTACTGTGGTTAGTTTAAACGGGCTGCTCATCTGACTTGTTGTTCATTGCTGCTCTTCTATGCTCAACCTGTTATCTATACAAAGGTATTTAGATTGTTAATGTGATCAAATTTCTTCCTCTGAGATACTGATGCTTATTAGATTTATAAACGATAAAATGTGTTGTGCTGAAATAAAACAAACAATACCAACAGTAAGCAGAAGAGGGCAGTGTCAGACTGATGAATCCACAGGATTCAGTAAGAACAGTCTCTTAGTACAATTGCATTTCAGTTGGTCTAGTAGAAGTAAATTGTGAAGGCATAATATTTGTTTTCCCTCTTATTAAAAATGTTTAGAAGAAAAGCGTGTGAGGATGTTCTACACCAAATTAAGCCAGAGAATCTGCTGATTCACATGATTCCATTTCTGCCATGTAAATCAGTTAATATCACTCATTAACATCAAAAAGGCAAAATGCAACTTCACCTCAAATTTTGATAGTTATATTACCATGTTCAAAGAGCATCCAGGAACAAGAGTAGTGTTTTTGCCCTCAGGTCATGTGCCTCATGAACAAATAAACATGCCTCACAGGTCCCCCATTGTGTAATATTTTCATTGTGAACATAGTTTGCACTCATTATGTAAATAAAACTCATATTTATTCAATTACATGTACATACCCTTAGCTCAGTGGCACATTACATTCACCTTGTCATAAATGTATTTATGTGTGTCATGTCCTGTTGTGTATTTTGCTCACACTTTAATTCTACTTTATTGTATTGTGTTGTGTCTCATAGTAGTATTTCTTTGTGCATAAGTTT